>CM074735.1:2896102-3399584 GCA_037367245.1 Phrynocephalus guinanensis
GCTGGGCAGCTGGCTGGGGAATGGACAGAGGGAAGGGAGAGCAGGCAAACCGTAAACTGCAAGCTGACCTCTCTCCCCAGCATCGGGAGGTGCCAGCTGGTGGGATGTGTGACAGGCTGTGCCAGTGGGGAAAAGAGGCTGCAGGCCGCTCAAAATTTGAATATGGGCCACATTTGCCCCCCAGGCCGGACTTTGGACATGCCTGGTCTAGATCAAGGGAAGTGATAGTACCATTCTATTCTGCTCTTGTCAGACCCCACCAGGAGTACTGTGTCCAGTTCTGTGCACCTCAATTTAAAAAGGATGTTGACAACCTTGAGTGGGTCCAGAGCAGGGAACCAGGATGATTGAGGGTCTGGAAGAAATGTCTTATGAGGAACGGCTTAGGGAACTGGGAATGTTTAGCCTTTCAAAAAGAAGGCTGAGGGGGGATATGACAGCTAAGTTTAAATATTTGAAAGGATGTCATATTGAAGAGGGGAAAGGTTTGTTTTCCATGGCTACAGAGACTAGGACTTGGGGCAATGGTTTCAAACTACGGGAAAAGAGATTCCATTTGAATATTAAGAAGAATTTCATGAGAGTTAGAGCTGTTCAGCAGTGGAATATGTTGCCATGGAGGGTGGTGGAGTCTCCTTCTTTGGAGGTTTTTAAGCAGAGGCTGGATGGTCATCTGTCAGATATATTGTGATGGGGTTTCCTGAATGGCAGGGGGTTTGGACTAGATGGCCCTTGAGGTCTCTTCCAACTCTATGATTCTATGATTCTATCATTATAAGAGGAGACAGGGCAGGGAAGCCCCCAGTGCCACCTTTGAGTGGGCTGCCACCAAAGGAGACAGAAGAGGGAAGCATAGGCTGTGGTTCATGAGTGAGCAATCATGCTGGGGAGATGGGGAGGGAAGTACACATCATCCACACACATTGGATGACTGCACAGGGGAGTCTGGAGAGATGAGTGTAGAGTACCCAAATAACATCTGTGCAGGCATGGTGCTGAACTAGGCTGGACTGCTAAACTCTGGTTTATGCCCATCTCTAATTTGATACAAAAAAATATGGTTCCTTCTTTACAGTACATAATAGAAAGTATTAAGCAAACTGTCTTTTTAAACATAATTTTGTTCATAACAGTCTTGAGTTCTTCCCAGAATGCCTCTACTGTATATGATTTATAGAGGATAAGGCACATACTGTGTTGTAGCTTACCTCTCCATGAAATGCACCTCAACCAGAATGTTATTTACAACATTCTCAGAAAAGCTTTCTATTTTGTTGCTTGCCAGGTATTCCCATAGAAATGTCAAACATGTTACATGGCTTTTTGTTAGATTGCAAACATATCACATAACAATGATTATAAGGGCACAGCCAGCTTTGTGAGATATTTTTGAATGCTGTTCCATTGAAACACTGGCATTCACCTCAGTACTGTCTTTAGGAATCAAACTGGAATTTGAGGTTGTGGGACAGGAGTATATCCTATGCTATAAAATGTGTTCATAAACCTTTGACTCTCAAGACTCTAACTTCAGAAGTTCTAGCAGTTAGAATAATGGAATTGAATCTGAAAGATGTAGCCCATGTTATTTGGAGGGGTAGATGCCCCCCAGCCTACACATATAAGTGGATTAATTCACATATAAATTGTTTTCAATAGCTGCTGTTGGTATTTACATTCCCCAGTATTACAATCTCAGTTTGAATAATTAAGAACCTGCATGCAAGTAACTTCCTAAGCATTTTAACATTCCTTTTAGCATATAAAGCTACTCTAAAGTAAAACTCTGTACCCAAACAACAAAAACCCACCTGTAATGTCCCCACAAGGTTCGTAGGCACAAGGTTCATTGACAGTGCAAAGCAAATGGTGGGGGGGGGGGAGAAAAAAGAAAGAAACATATTTGGCTATGGCAACATGTTCACTTCAGGAATAAGCTAATTCTGGCAATTTTAGGATCCAGCTCTCTCCCTACTCATACTGCTGATATTCTTATTGACTCACATTAAATTCTGTGCCATGTTTGAGCAAAAGCAAATATGAAATGTATTTAGACTGAAAGACTGGAATCGTGAGTGACAAACAGCTAGTTAAGGCACCTCTGAGTCAAACTATCTCCTTTTTCTACAGGATAAAAAAGACAGGCCTATAGACAGAGAGGAGCATATAACACTATGTAACTATATAGGGCAAATGAAGTAAAGAAGGGGGAGCCGTGTGGCCATTAAAAAAAAATACAAATACAAAACTAGGCTATAATCTGTAGCTGCAAACCTTCGGCATTCCAGATATTCTGGACAACAATGCCCAGAATTCTAAGCATGTATTGCCAATGATAAAGGACGGTGAGAGTTGTGGTCTGAAACATCTGGAGTGCCGAAGGTTTGCCACCACTGCTATAGGTGATACCTTTGTTATTTTATTAGTGGCCTATAAAGATATCACTTACAGTCTAATCTTGCATAGGGCAAGTAAATCCATCTGTCTAAAGTCCTGAATGTGCATAAAATCCCTTGTTCAATAAGTCAAATCATTAGGCTGAATGCAGCCATTATAGACAGCACCTGATTTGAAAAGAAAAATCCTGAACTAAAGAATGGAACTGAATGTTACCACAAGTTTCTCTCACTTCCAAGATTCTATCTGAATCCTGCCTGTCCAAACCTAACATCCTTTAATCTCTCTCCAACAGTAATGACGAGGTTTCAGCTCTGAGGCCCATGTCTCTGCGTGGCCTAACCTTGCAAGTAAGGTTCCTTCCTGTTGTGTATTGATCTGTATTCCTATTGGTTTCTGTTCCTGTTCCAAAGGGAACAGGCCTATTGGTTTATTCAAGTTGCTGCATTTGGATCCTCAATCCTATTGGTCTCTGCCAAAAGGCAGCTTTGTGATTGGTTGTAATTGTTCCCTCCAAAATGTATCTTTTCCTAGCCAGTCCTGGCTCCTATAAAAGTAGCTCCCTCTCCCCAGTCCCCAGTCTTGTCCTCTCCCTGAATAAAGAGCTGTTACACTAGAAGCTGCCTCCAGCCTGCTATGTCTAAGAGCTGAAATCACTGCTGAAATCACTAAAGCCCACGCTACTAAACTTCCCACATTCATTCCTTTGAAAAAGCTAAATTTGAATACCATTTCTGACTAATCCTTTTTTCATCCTGAGGTAAGTGGTCATCCAAGTCACATAATATAGATATGCTATCTCAGCTGTGCAGGGCTGATGACAAGTCGAGTTGAATTGGGTTTGATTTACTGAAGGAGAGTGTTATATAGCTTCACTTTGCAGCTGCTCAGACATCCTTAGGAGTTCTTGCTTTGTACTTTGAAAGTCTTGATCTGGATAATTGGATGGACAGTTCTCATAAGGAAACTATCACCTGTAACAGAGATCAGTCACCCAACCTTCTGCTGTTTGGCCAGTCTACAGGAAAGAAAAGCCAGCAGATGTCAGAATAGTAGGAGTATTGTGCTCTATAACTACTGCAAATGAGCTATGATGTGACGGAGTCAGTTGTGGATCCAGAACACTCGAAAAAGGAGAGAAGAATTAGCATATTGTTTAAAGAAAAGCAAAAAGATTGCAAAAAGCAGAAATGATTACTTATCGCTGCATATCAGCCAAATTACTTTGGCATCTTGATACAGGAAAGGAAATCTTTGCATAGAATATAAATTGGGGAAATCCTACTCATTTTTGACCACAATATAGATGCTTTATGAGATCAGACACACTCTAATGCTTTCCTGCTCACATGATTGACTTCATGACAACCATATACTGCACTGTGAGTTAAATACACACTATATATTTCAAATTAATTGCTGTAATCTTGCCAGAGAAAACATTGTCATCTTTCTTTAATTGACTTCTTAGCCTTCAGGTTTTAATACCATCTAAATATTATTATGCTTCAAACTTACATGGTATACCATCAAATATTTGAAGAGTTTCACATATGTTATCTCATTAATCCTTGGAATACCCCAACAAATAAACCAGCATCACTGGCCCTTTACCATCCCAGAATAAAATGAATAGGGGAGAGGACATATTGGGTTGAAACGTGGGCCACACTTTATTGAGTACAATGCATATCCATGTGCAATGCTGAGAGGGGCCTGCCGTAATGTGGGGAACCATTGGCCCTAAGGTCTCAAGGGGATCTCGCCCACTGGCACCATCAAGGCAGGTGAGTTCTGCGGCTCCTTGTTGTTGTTGTTCAGTCGTTCAGTCGTGTCCGACTCTTCGTGACCCCATGGACCAGAGCTCGCCAGGCCTTCCTATCCTCCACTGCCTCCCGCAGTTTTGTCAAATTCATTTTGGTTGCATCGATGACACCGTCCAACCATCTCATTCTCTGTCGTCCTCTTTTCCTTTTGCCTTCGATTTTTCCCAGCATCAGGGCCTTTTCCAGGGAGTCCTCTCTTCTCATGAGGTGGCCAAAGTACTGGAGCCTCAGCTTCAAAATCTGTCCTTCCAGTGAGCATTCGGGGTTGATTTCTTTCAGAATGGATAGGTTTGATCTCCTTGCAGTCCAGGGGACTCTCAAGACTCTCCTCCAGCACCACAGCTCAAAAGCATCAATTCTGCGGCGATCAGCCTTCTTTATAGTCCAGCTCTCACTTCCATACATCACTACTGGAAAAACCATAGCTTTAACCATCCTGACCTTAGTTGGTAAAGTGATGTCTCTGCTCTTTAGGATGCTATCTAGGTTTGCCATTGCTTTCCTCCCAAGAAGCAGGCGTCTTTTTATTTCGTTGCTGCAGTCGCCATCTGCAGTGATCAAGGAGCCCAAGAAAATAAACTCTGTCATTGCCTCCATTTCTTCCCCTTCTATTTGCCAGGAGGTGATGGGACCAGTGGCCATGATCTTAGTTTTTTTGATGTTGAGCTTCAGCCCATTTTTTTCACTCTCCTCTTTCACCCTCATTAAGAGGTTCTTTAATTCTTCCTCACTCTCTGCTATTAGAGTAGTATCATCTGCGTATCTGAGGTTGTTGATATTTCTTCCGGCAATCTTAATTCCGGCTTGAGATTCATCCAGACCGGCCTTTCTCATGATGTACTCTGCATATAAGTTAAATAGGCAAGGTGACAGTATACAGCCTTGTCGTACTCCTTTCCCGATTCTAAACCAGTCAGTTGTTCCATATCCAGTTCTGATGGTTGCTGCTTGTCCCACATATAGATTTCTTAGGAGACAGATAAGGTGTTCAGGCACTCCCATTCCTTTAAGGACTTGCCATAGTTTGTTGTGGTCTACACAGTCGAAGGCTTTGGCATAGTCAATGAAGCAGAAGTAGATGTTTTTTTGGAACTCTCTGGCTTTCTCCATAATCCAGCGCATGTTGGCGATTTGGTCTCTAGTTCCTCTGCCCCTTCGAAATCCAGCTTGTAGTTCTGGAAGTTCTCTTTCCACATACTGCTGAAGCCTGCCTTGTAGAATTTTGAGCATAACCTTGCTAGCATGTGAAATGAGTGCAATTGTGCGATAGTTGGAGCATTCTTTGGCGTTTCCTTTCTTTGGGATTGGAATGTAGACCGATCTTTTCCAGTCCTCTGGCCACTGCTGGGTTTTCCAAATTTGCTGGCATATCTTATGCAGCACCTTTACAGCATCCTCTTTTAAGATTTTAAAGAGTTCAATTGGAATGCCATCACCTCCACTGGCCTTGTTGTTTGCAATGCTTTCTAAGGCCCACTTGACTTCACTTTCCAGGATGTCTGGCTCCAGGTCAGCAATTACGCTATCTTGGTTATCAGGGACGTCCAGATCTTTCTGATATAATTCTTCTGTATATTCTTGCCATCTCTTCTTGATCTCTTCTGCTTCAGTTAGGTCCCTACCATTTTTGTCCTTTATCATATCCATCTTTGCACGAAATGCCCCTTTAATATCTCTAATTTTCTTGAACAGATCTCTGGTTTTTCCTTTTCTATTGTTTTCCTCTATTTCTTTGCACTGTTCATTCAAGAAGGCTGCCCTGTCTCTCCTTGCTATTCTTTGGAAGTCTGCATTCAATTTTCTGTATCTTTCCCTTTCTCCCTTGCATTTTGCGTCCCTTCTCTCCTCCGCTATTTGTAGGGCCTCGTTGGACAACCACTTTGCTTTCTTGCATTTTCTTTTCTTTGGAATATTTTTCATTGCAGCCTCCTGTACAATGTTACAAGCCTCCATCCATAGTTCTTCAGGTGTTCTGTCCACCAAATCTAGTTCCTTGAATCTATTCTTCACTTCCACTGTGTATTCATATGGGATTTGACTTAGGTTATACCTGACTGGCCCAGTGATCTTCCCTACTTTCTTCAGTTTGAGTTTGAATTTTGAAATAAGAAGTTGATGATCTGAGCCACAGTCAGCACCAGGTCTTGTTTTTGCTGACTGTATAGAGCTCCTCCATCTTTGGCTGCAGAGAACATAGTCAATCTGATTCCGGTATTGTCCATCTGGTGATGTCCATGTGTAGAGTCGCCTTTTGTGTTGTTGGAAAAGAGTGTTTGCAATGACCAGCTTGTTCTCTTGACAAAACTCAATTAGCCTTTGCCCTGCTTCATTTGGAACTCCAAGGCCAAACTTGCCAGTTATTCCTTTTATCACTTGACTCCCTACTTTAGCATTCCAATCCCCTATGATGAGAAGAACATCTTTCTTTGGTGTCAGTTCTAGAAGTTCTTGTAAGTCTTCATAAAATTGGTCAATCTCAGACTCTTCAGCACCGGTAGTTGGAGCATAAACTTGGATTACTGTGATGTTCAAAGGACTGCCTTGGAATCGTACCGAGATCATTCTATCATTTTTTAGGTTGTATCCCAGCACTGCTTTTCTCACTCTATTGTTGACTATGAAGGCTACTCCATTTCTTCTATGGGATTCTTGCCCACAGTAGTAGATGTGATAGTCATCTGAACTGAATTCACCCATTCCTGTCCATTTAAGTTCACTGATGCCCAGGATGTCAATGTTTATTCTTTCCATCTCACGTTTGACCACATCCAGCTTACCCTGGTTCATAGATCTCACATTCCAGGTTCCTATGCAGTATATCTCTTTGCAGCATTGGACTTTCCTTTCTCTTCCAGGCACGTCTGCAGCTGAGCGTCCTTTCGGCTTTGGCCCAGCCACTTCATTAGCTCTGGAGCTACTTGTACTTGTCCTCCGCTCTTCCTCAGTAGCATGTTGGACACCTTCCGACCTGAGGGGCTCATCTTCCAGCGTCATATCTTTTAGCCTTTTGTTTCTGACCATGGGATGTTCTTGGCAGGGATACCGGGGTGGCTTGCCAGTTCCTACCCCAGGAAGTCTTATTACAGGCCTCATTGTCACCAGTGTAATTAGCCTTACAATGATGAAAGCAAAGTTCAGCCTGTTTTATTTTGTAGCCTCACTGATCAACTGGGACACAAAAGTAGAAATGTGCCCCATTTATAAAATATCCCAGACTGAGGCACATTATTAAACATGCCTAGAGCTTTTAGTATTTCCTCACAGGGCTTGGTTTCCAGTCACCTAATCATCCTTGAACCTTGCTCCAATTTGTCAGCATCCTTCTCGAAGTGCAGTGTCCTGAACTGGGAACCGTACTCAAGATGAGGCATCTGCGGCTCCTAGGGGGCACCATCACAGGGCAGTGCTCCCTCAGCCAGCCAAAGATATGGTGGTGAGGGGGGCCATCCTGTGGCTGGTCCCAGCCGCGGTAGGGTTACAAAGGCCTCTCCTCCCAGGCTCTGTGATCTCAGGATCTGCAGAGCCATGGGTTGGAGAGGCATAACTTGTTAACAATTTTGGGACTCACCAGATGCTTCCATTCTCCACACTACCCACCACAGCAGTGGGCAAGCCTTGCTATACCCCATGCCTCCCCCACAATAGAATAGAATAGAATGGGATGGGATTTATTGTCACTGTATAAAAATACAATGAGATTAAAAAGTGCCATCCAGTCAGCTAATTCACACACCCCAGTATGAAAATCCAAGACATAAAATCTACCATTTAAGAACAAAACATCCATACACATACTCCAAACAATAAAAAATAAAAATAAAAATAAAAATAAAATAAAAGGAGCCCAATAGAATAACACAAGCTGAAAATTACAAAGTGACCAAGCAAGAAAGAACACACCGAGAAAGTGAACAACCACTCAAGGACATTTTTACTTAGATAAATGAGCTGGCGGTATCCACAGCCAGGAAAACAAATGAGCAGAGAAAGGATAAAACAAATGAGCAATAGAACAACCCCTCCCCACAAGACCAAAGACAAATCTAAGTATGTGATAAAGGGAACCAGCAGCATATTTTAAAAGCAAAACATTTAAGATAATGTTATATGCATTCATGAAAAGCAACCGGTTGTTTTTTTTATGGGAGAAGAGGGAGCTGATGTGTTGATAGCAAACAAGTTTTCATCAGCTCAGCAACAGATGGTCCTTTTCCACATCCTGCTTGTATATATAAAATGCAAAATCTGACCTACAGAAATATTTTCATGCAACACAAAAATAAAGTGTGTGTGTTTGCTATTTCGTTGTAAAGTAATAAATACACATTAATAGCTCATGTTATTTTAAAATTGTTTTTATCGGTGGTTCTGTACAGCAAGAATATAATACAATTCTGCAATTGCACAGCACTTTTCTAGTACTGTACTGTATTTCTCAGCATCCTCTAAGACAATAGCCCACCTTTACACTTTACACAATGGCCTACCTTTATAAAGGTGGGCCATTGTCCACCTAATGAGCCTATTGAGACTATCATCCACCTAACAAGCCTATTCAGACCGTTGTTCATCTTATGATCCTATTTCAGACCAGGGTGACAAGAGGTCAAAGTGGACTATAAAATGGAGGACTCACAACTAGCTTTCCTCATACTGACGAAGCTGTTTGGATGAGCAGTGAAATATTTCAATCTCTCAGGAAAAGAATTTCAGTTGCCACGACTCAATTCCAGACCATCTTATAAGGTACATTGTGTAACTTATACAATCCTGCTTTGAACTATTAATATTGTGGCCAAGAGAATGGCTGATCTATATATGACTGGTGATCATTACACTGGGTCTGAATTCCGCAAGATTGTATCTGTTCTTGAGTATGATGGGACAGAGAAACATAATAATATTTATGACACTTAGATGGCACTTAGGAAACAATGTGTAGATAGTTCTCAATAAATGTTCCCCTATTGAGCTGATAGTTTTTTTTCTTAGTTTCCTTTGCAGAGCTGGTTGACATTGGGGTACCTTTTGTTATTCCCATCCCCACATATATGGCCTATTTCTCCCAACCATGAGGTACAAGAAAATGCTCTTGGCATTTTTTCTGTCACACTTTAGACAACAGTTCGCATGTGTGGGCTTGAGGATCCTGACAG
Source organism: Phrynocephalus guinanensis (assembly GCA_037367245.1). Taxonomy (NCBI): domain Eukaryota; kingdom Metazoa; phylum Chordata; class Lepidosauria; order Squamata; family Agamidae; genus Phrynocephalus; species Phrynocephalus guinanensis. The sequence goes on from CM074735.1 coordinate 2,905,482, forward strand.
GCTGTCTCGTCTTGAGACAGCCTCTCTCAACCGTAAGCAAGACATGACATGAGTGAAATTTCTTCACATCTCTATGTGAAATGGATCATCATTTCCCTAGAGAAATGTGCATCTAGTGAATTTTGGAGGAACAAGTTCAAACCATTACTCATCCATACAGTTAAGTGAGTGATGAAGGGGCTGATACTTTCATAGAGTCTATTTATTTATTTATTTATTTATTTATTTATTTATTTATTTATTTATTTAGAGTATTTTACCCCACCTTTCTCCTTGGAAAAGGACCCAAGGTGGCTTACAGTACTTCACAGGGCTGTTGTGAAGGTACAATGGAGGAGGTGGGGGAGAAATGGCTAAATTGGCCTGAAATCCTTAGAGAAAAGATTAAATCAAAAAATAGTAGTTAATATTTCGAAGAATGCAAATGTCAGATAAAATGGTCATGTTATTTTCATTGCCAATGTTAACATTTCTTTAACACTGTTAACCATTATTAACATTACCAATGTTTCTGTATGAATACTGTTTACATAATCATCTCATCTGCTTGTGAGAGGTGAGATGGATGTGTAAACTGGCCATGGCACACAAACACCCCCCCATCAGCAGTGCTTCTGCTGCAGTAAGCTAGTTGGGGGGTTTGATTTGTGGGAAGCATCCATTCCAAGCATTGAAGATGCTATCAAAATATTATCCCCCTCTAAAGGGGGGGGGAGTTGCTTTGGGAATATTCACTTGAAATGTCAGTGTCACGTGACCCTAGTCTCTTTCCAAAAAAGACACAACACATTATTTCTTTCCAAGTGCTATCAAAATGTTGAATAATTATTTTTTACTTCTTTTCTTCTTTTTTAAACAATAGGTTATATTGTATTGTTGCACTGTGGTTTTATTGTTGAATCTATGATTCTTATATTTCCTTTTATATATGGAGAGCATTTTTATCAAAACAATTTCTGGGTGTGTCAAACCACACTTTGCCAATAAAAAGGATTCTGATTCTGATTCTGATTCTGGAGATCCTTCTACCTTCCGTACTCCTAGAGTTAAGGAAAATGGGAGTATCTGCCTCTTGCAAACTGTACAACTTCTCTTGTCTTGTGGCTAGAGTCTATTTCCCTGAGTTCACAGAGTGCTTAAATAAAGGAAGTTGATCCTTAATGCTTAGCACACTATTCTCCAAATATTCTGAAAAATCAGCAGTCTTTCCTTAGAACAAAATAGCCATGGTGATACTATTTTCTTCTCTACCACATGCAACCAAAGAAGGGTAGTCGGAAACAAAAGAGTGCTGATTTCTTATGTGGTTTCTGTGACATTCTTTCCCCATATAAAACCTACCTTTGCATGGTAAATTTAAAATTCACTTTCAAGTACTTATTTAGTCCTTGGTTTTGCCTGTTCAGAAATATTCAAAGTCCTCTTTCTGAAAGGAGAGGAAACTATATTTTAAACATGAACTGAATGATAAATTGTGTTGAGCTTAGAAAGCTTACTTGCTCTCTTGCTTATTTAGATGCTTCAATTATATATTTCAATTATTCAAAAAGAAATCCTCCTTTTTAAATGTGGGACATTGTGCTTGTGCTTCCACTAATCAAAGAGACAGGAAATTGCCCAATAATGCTGCATGATATTGTACCCATCCTGTCAGCAGGAAAAGGGATGCCAAGCTTTGCACAGCAAAGGACTGCCTGAATATAGCGAACAACCATGTCAGCATGCAGTGTGTCTGTTTCCCAAAAGATGCCCCTTTTTCTTTTGAAATAATAAAAGACAGAGTCCTCAGAGATAGCAAATATTGCAACTGGAATATAAGGTAAAAAGCATCTATAGTATGTAAAAGAATGTCAAGGAAGAAACTCTGGCAACAAGAACACAGGACCTAACAATGCTATATATAATATCAAGGTCAGCTTCAGTTGCACCTCATCCAATGGGATCTATACTATCTGCACTCAACATAGGAAAAACAGGACAATCTCTGTGGAAACGGAACAATGGTCACAAATAGGGGATGGGCACAAAATATAAAATAGATTTTGTTTCATTTCCATTGGTCCCCCCACATTTTTTTTCATTTTTTTCATACAATTGTTTTTTTTTTAAATCATATGAAATGAACCACTAATGAAATGGTTCGTGGGGGGGGGGGCTGGAAAGTGGAAAGGGAAAAAAAGTTTCCCTCCCCCTAAGACCTGCCTGCCAGCTGATCGGCGCTGGGTGGGAAAAATGAAATGACGTGAGCAAGCAGCATTCCATTACAGATGAAACAAAATGGTGGGGATTTTTGTTGTTGTTGAAATGAACCATTTCATTCATCTGTAAGCCACGTGGGGGAGGGAAAAAGATTTTTAAAATAGCTCCTGGCTTTTTAAAAAACGTTTTTTCCCTCACCCAAGTCCTGTAAGCCAGCCAATCAGTGCTAGGGTGGGGAAATTTCCCCCCACCCCAGCACTGATCAGGTGGCAGGTGGGGCTTGGGAGAGGGAAAAAGGTTTTTTTAAAAAAAGCCCAGGGCTTTTAAAGAAATCTTTTCCTCCATCCACTAAGCCCTGCCTGCCAGCTGATCAGTGATGGGATGGGAGAAAAAAACATTTCCCCTCCACCCCAGCACCAAAGCTGGCAGGCAGGGCTTGGTGAGGGGAAAAGTTTTTTTTTAAGCCCAGGGCTTTTAAAAAAACTTTTCTCCATCCCCCAGGCCCCACCTGTTGTCTGATCAATGCTGGGGTGGGGGGAAAAAACCTCCCCCCCACTGTGGCACTGATCAGCTGGCAGGCAGGGCTTGGGGGGAGAGAAAAATATTTTTCGAAAAGCTACGGGCCTTTAAAAAGCCTTTTCCCCTTTCCAAGCCCCGCCTGCTAGCTGATTGGTGCTGGGGAGGGAAAGGTATTTTCCTCCACCCCTGTGCTGATCAGCTGGCAGGCAGGGCTTGTACGACAGAGAAAAAGTTTTTTTAAAAAGCCCTGGGGAACATTTCCCCACCCTAGCACTGATCAGCTGGTGCGCGGTGCTTTGGCGAGGGAAAAGGGTTTTTTTTAAAAAGCCGGCAGCATTTTTAAAAAACTTTTTTCCTTCCCCCAAGTGGCTTACAGATGAATGAAATGGTTCGTTTCCTCGTTTCATTTCATTGTGTTACGTAACGACACAACGAAGCAGCATTTTGTTTTTCATTTTGTACCCATCCCTAGTCACAAATCTGACATCAGAAACCACAATGCACTTTATTTATTTATTTATTTATTTATTTATTTATTTATTTATTTATTTATTTATTTATTTATTTTTGAGCATTTTACCCCACCTTTCTCCTTGGAAAACATTACCCAATGTTATACTTCTCTACTGCACTGTTATTTCCTTCACTATTAAGAAGCCCATCTTTCACCACAAGGCTCGAATTCCCTCATGTTGCCTCTACACTCAAAACTCCCCAGTACTGTCACCCTCAAGTGATCCCCCCCTGTCTTCACCTCCCCCCTCTTCCCCCTCCCTGCTCATCCTCACCTAGATCTGGTGTCTGTTTTCTGTCTCTTGAGGAATTTTTTACCACAGAACCCTAAAAAAACACAAGCCAAATCACTGCATGCAAATGCATCCAACAGCCAATGAATATTTGGTATGAAACTTATATTCCATTGAATATTATATTGTACACCTCATTCTACTACTACAGTAGTATTGCTGTATCCATGGGTGATTGTTTCCGGTATCAACAAATACAAAAAATATTTAAATTAAAATAAAATCCCCCACAGATAGTGAAATCTGCAGATAAGAGCAAACATTCTTATCTGGGCTGATGGCAGTGACAGGGGTGGTCGGGTGCCAGGGTTAAAGCTTTTGCCCCCGACACCCCCAAAATAGCAAGGAGGGAAGAAAGTTTTTCCCCTTTCTCCTCACCACTGGGCTCAGCTGTGGAAAGCAGAAAAATATAAGGTGTTTTTGTTCCCTCCTGGTGGAAGACAGCCTGCCACTCTCTGGGGTGGACTCACCCACCTGGCCAAACAGCCTTTGAACTTCCAGGTCAAGTCTCATCTCAAGTGGTGAATCAGAAGTTTTGGAAAAAAATATTTTTAATTTGTTTTCCCTCCTCACCACTGCCCTCCTGCCTCTGTAGGGGTGGGGTGGAGACTTTGAATTTCCCACTCAGGTCCTGCGTGGTGGGTCAGAAGTTTGAGTGGGACATTCAAAACTTCCGATCCGCCACCTATAGAACCCACATACTGTAGGCAGTTCAAAGGCCGTTTGGTCAGGTAGGTAAGTCCCCACCCCTCCTGGGGGTTCCTGGCTGGCCTGTGGCGGCAGCAGCAGTAGTGAGGGGGGGAGTAAAGTTTAGGGCCCCTATGCCTGCTGCCCTCCTCCTTGCTGCTGCCACAGGCCAGATAGGCACCCTCTGGAAGTGAGGTACTCACACTCTGGGCCAACCAGCCTTTGAACTTCTGGCGCAGGTCCCAGGAAGCGGATCAGAAGTTTTAAACAGATTGAATTTCTCATCTGCAGCCCAGGACTTGAGTGGGAAGTTCAAAGTCCCCACCTCACCCCTCTGGAGGGTGCCTGGCCGGCGTAGGTGGCAGGAAATTTTTCCCCCTACCACCGCTGCTGACACTACCAGTCAGGCACCCTCCAGAGAGCTGAAGTGAGGACTTTCAATATCCTGCTTTAGTCCTGGGCAGCAGATTGGAAGTTTGAGTGGGAAGTTAAAACATCTGATCTGCTGCCTGGGACTTGACTGGGAAGTTCAAAGGCTAGGCAGGTGAGTCCCCACCCCACCCCTCCAGTGGGTGCCTGGCTAACACCACTTTCTGCATTCTATCCTGCAGGAAGGACCAGAGCCACCTTAATGCAGTACCACCAATTCCCATTTCAGAGAAACGGGTCAGGAGGATGCCATGGTCTTTAGTGTCAAAAGCAGCTGAGAGGTCTAGCAAAACCAAAAGGGACACAGATCCCCTGAAGCCAGATTGAAATGAATCCAGGTAGTTTATCTCATCCAGAAACCTCTGGAGCTCTAAGGCCACAGCCCACTCTAGGACTTTCCCTAACAATGGGATATTTGAAATTGGTCGTTAATTGTTCAGTATCATTTGGTCTAAGGAGAGCTTTTTTTAAGCAGTGGTTTTACTATTGCCTCCTTTAAGCATGCTGGAATCCTGCCCTATTGTAAGGAGGCATTCACTACTCTTCCTAACTAGTCTGTCATACACTGTCTGGAAGCTTTTATGATCCATGAGGAGCAAGGATCCAACACACGTCTGGTGTCTCTCACCTCCCCAAGGGTCTTGACCACATCATCTGGCTGTAGGAGCTGAAAGTCCTCCATTAATACAGGATAAGGAGGGTGGGGTCTTTTATTTACAGGTTCTGAATCAATAGCTGCATCTAAGGTAGCCTGGATCTGTTCAATTTTGCATATAAATTGTTGTGCAAATTCTTTGCAGCGAGATACAGAGTGGCCTGTGTTATCTGCCCATGGGTCAGTGTGCAACAGACTTTTATTTATTTATTTATTTATTTATTTATTTATTTATTTATTTATTTATTTATTTATCTTGTATGCCGCCCACTACCCAAATGTTTCTGGGCGGCTCACAATCAAAATAAACAATTCCGATAATTAAAACATCAAAATTGGAATAAAATTAAGACAATAAAACATTTAAATACAATAAATGCAATATATTAAAATACTACACTGAAATTGCCATCAGGACCCACACTAATCAGTTTAAAAACTTCTAAAACACGAATGTCTTTATCTGGCGCTGGAATGTCATCAACGTTGGTGCCAGGTGGGTCTCACTTGGGAGGGCATTCCATAATCTGGGAGCAGATGCTGAAAAGGCCCCTTTCCTACAAGCCATCCCTTTAACCTCCTTGAGGGATGGCTCTTTCAGGAGGACCCCCTGGCTAGATCATAATTGCTGGGTAGGTTCATATGGAAGGAAATGGTCCTTCTTTAGCACAAAGAAAGAAGAGCTCAATTAAGTCCAAGAGGGCACCAGCATGGTTAACGAGTGGAGTTAGAGAGGCTCTAAAGCACAAGGAGAGGTCTTTCTGTAAATGGAAATCCTCCCCAAATGAGGAAAATAAAAACAAACTCTGGCAAAAGAAATGTAAGAAGATGATAAGAGAGGTAAAGAAAGAACGCATGGCTAGCAATATAAAGGGTAATAATAAAAGCTTCTTTAAATAAGTTAGAAGTAGAAAACCTGCCAGAGAACCAGTTGGCCCTCTGGATGGTGAGGGAGGAAAAGGGGAGATAAAGGAGGACTTGGAAATTGCAGAGAAATTGAATGACTTCTTTGCATCTGTCTTCACTAGAGATGGGCACGACTTGAAAAAAAAAATTTTCGAGTTGTCGTTAGTCAGGCCAGTCCCATTCCGGGTCGTTTCCGGTTTTCGCGAAAATTCGCAAAAAATAGTCGGTTCGTTTTTTCGTTTTTTCGTTGTCGTTAGTACTGGTTTTTTTGGGGGGGGAGCGGGCTCCTGGAGGCACCTCTGTGGGGTGGGTGCCTCCTCTGGCCCGCTATAAAGGGAAAGTGGGCTCCTGGAGGCACCCGTGGGTGCCTCCTGCCACTAGGAAGGGGAAGCAGGCTCCAAGAGACACCCCTCTACATGGGGGTCTCCCTTCCTCACCTGCTGCTGCTGCAAAATGCTATGCAATAGCCATATGGATATTGCATAACATAATGTGCAGACGTGAGACCAGTGTGAGAGTGATAGGGTCATACCCGCCCTTCACAAGGCTCTGGCACCACCATGTCTCACACAGAAGGAAATTGTACTTGCTGCGTGTAGTGCAATGCAAGCAAGTAGATCTGGCTTTAAGGTGGCTTAGTGCAAGAGCTAGGGTTAGGCTAGTGACGGGTAAGGTTACGGTGGGCTAGTGGGTTGCACCTCTGGGTGCCTCTCTGACCCACTAAGAAGACAGTCTGTGACGTATGAGTACGGAGTCAAGGGTTAGGGTTAGGGCTAGGGCAGGTTTTAGGGGGCTTTTTGGCACATCCCAGAAGTCTCCATGGCCAAGTGGCCATGCGACTGGTGGGATGGCTCCAAAAATTTGCATGGTTGTCCACTCCCACATGGCTGGCCACTTGGCCAGCCCATCATTGCGCAGGTGTAAATAAAATAAAATAAAATAAAATCAATGGAGGACAGAGGAGGAGAGGAGAGACATTTTGTTGCAAGAAAAAACCCACTGCTACTGTGAAAAATCTGGCAGTTTATAAATTTTAGCGTGTTTCTGTTGTGCTTGTGTGTTTTTGGACCACGATTTCAAAAACACTATTGCGTTCGCCGCCCCATTTTGGATCCCCCGCCCGCACCGCATGGCATGGCGATGGCGACTCGCGAGTCCGGCTGCCCAGGATGGGGGGGAGGCGGGACCCCCCCTCCAGAAACCACCCCTCCGGTAGGTGCCCTGCGCCCTTAGTCAAGCAGGCAATTTTCCGCCTGCTTTTTTGGCCCGGGAATGGGTGGGGGGAGAGTTTAAAAGTTTTTTCCTGTGCCGTCCATGCTGCTTGCTTGCGCTTTAATTGCGGCGGCCGGCGGCGAGACTGGGCTTTTTGCTGGCTGCGAGCCTGCGGCGAGTCCCACCAGAGCAGCCCAGGACGGGGGATGAGGGGGGAGGCCGGGGACCTCCAGAAACAACCCCTCTGGTAGGTGCCCTGAGGCACGGCAGGCATTTTCCCGCCTGCTTTTTGGCCGGGAACCGGTTTTTTTTAACTTTTAAAAACTTTTTTTCTGTGCCGCGTGTGGCATCGCGCGATCTCGCGATGCAAGTAACGAGCACGACAAATCAGACCAAAATTGTTCGTTCATCGGTTCGAGCTCGAAGTCTGGGGGAGTAATTCCCGTTACCGTTACCAGACCCATTGTTGACATGGAGGTCATGAAATCTTCAGACACCCCTGACAGAGCCGCTTCAGCATGGATGTCCCTGGCTCCTACTTTTAAGTACATACATTCAAAACCAGGAAATTGGGGAACATGGCATCTAGCAAGAGGGATGGAGTTGCGGTAGACTATTGCCACTCCACCACCCCGCCACCCTGGTCTGGCCTGTTGTTCCACAGAGAAACCTGGAGGACAGAGAAGAGTGAAGTTGGCACCTCCAGCCTCATCCAGCCAAGTCTCTGGGGTGCAAGTGAGATCAGCATTTTCTTGTAGGATCAAGTCCTGAATGACTGTTGATTTCCCATTCACTGATCTTTCATTTACTAGCAAAGGTTTCAGTCTACAGATCCTGGGAATTATCAATACCCTGTAGTCCTCCCTTCTTCTGTAGTGCTGACAAATGTTAAGATGGCTATGTCTTCCATTACCCAAACCAGTAACAATAGGTTTTCCTACATTGCCCGACATGTTGTTTTACTCAGGAATAGAGAAAAGGCATGAACCGAGCAATTTTTCATTTTCGCTTTCGTTTTTTCGTTTCGTTACGCAACGAAAACGAAACGAATTTTTTTTAAAACAAAACGCAAACGAAAATGAAACGACAAAATTTGCTGTGTTTTTCGTTTTCGTTGCAGCAGATGCATTGAACTAAAAAGAATGCTAACGAAACAGCAATTTTTGTTTTCATTTTCGTTTTTTCGTTTCATTACCTAATGAAACGAAAACGAATTTTTTGCAAAAACATCACGAAAACGAAAACGAACCGAAATGGACCTCTAAGCGACCAAACGACAAACGAAACACCATTTTTTGAGTCGTGCCCATCTCTACTCAGGAATTTGAGCAATATCTGTGGCAAAACGCACACTTCATGTCACACTTAGCGCACGTACTTAGCACATGCCAGACGTGCAGCCTCTGGATTTCCTTCCAACTGTATAGCCCTAGTAATTACCTGTGGAACGAGGGGGAAGGGGATGAGAGCCTGATTGCCTGCTCTCTCTGGTTGCAGCTGCTAGAGATGTAAGCTTTGGTCTTAGTTTCTCAGTGAGCTTTTCTTTGGGCCTTTTCACACGACCCCTAAGATCCGCTGGCCACTTAAATTCGGACCAGAGATCTTAGGGGGGGAAACAATGTTAAGCTCCCGAGCTGGGAGCCATTTGCGGCGGAGTTTAGGGGTCGTGTACAAAGGGCCTCAGTTCCATCATCCTGCTGCCTCTTGATTCCAGCTTTTCAGTGAGTTCCCCTGTGTCCCATCATGCTGCAGCAGCCTCTGGCTGTCTTCCCTGTGGAAAGAGGGTAAAAAGAGAAAAAGTTATCTTATTATTATATATTTATTTGTTATATTTCTAGACTGCCCATCTTCCGAACAGAACTCTGGGTAGTTTACAATTAAAACAAGGCAACAGAGATACAAAAGGGCAAAAAAGTAGTAATAAAATAAGGAGGGACTAGACCCTCCACAAAAGATGGCGTGGGCGGTGAGAAAAAAAATTAAGTAAAAAGGTTGCCATATGCCTCTTTGAAAAGATGAGTTTTCAGGGCCCTTTTAAAGGCGGGCAGGGACTGTGCTAGGCACAGCTCACTAGGGAGATGATTCCACAGTGAGGGGCCCATGACAGAGAAGGTGCGGTTACGCGTAAGCAATTTCTGTGCCTCCCTTGGTGTGGCCTCCCTAAGTGAGCGTGCCTGTGCCATTCTCGTGGGCCTGACTCCAGTTGACCTCTGGGAGTTACGCTTCGACAGGTACTCTGGTCCCAAGCTGTGAAGGGTTTTGAAGATCAAAACCAGGACCTTGAACCTTATCCGGAGGAGAACGAGTAGCCAATGCAGGTGAGCCAGAACTGGGGTGATGTGCTCAAATCTACGAGCACGCACTACCAGTCTGGCTGCCGCATTCTGCACCTGCTGGAGCCTCCAGACAAGGGTCAAGGACAACCCCATGTAGAGGGCATTGGAGTAGTCAATCCTTGATATCACAAGAGCCTGCACGACTGTCCTCAGGGAGGACCCATCAAGGCACTGACGGATCTGGGTGATCCTGCGGAGATGGATAAAAGCAACCCTGGAGACTGCCATCACCTGGGCTTCCAGGGAGAGGGCCGAATCCAGGACCACACCGAGATTCCTGGCCCTGTCCTTAGGCTGGAGGGAAACACCCCCCCCCAGTCTAGGGAGGGGGTCATCGTACACAGATGAGGGTACCCCGAAGAACAGAACCTCCGTCTTCTCTGGGTTCAGCTTGAGCCGGTTAGTCCTGGTCCATTCCAGAACCGCCTCCAGGCACAGGTCAAAGGAGCATACTGCCTCCTCTGCAGAAGAAGAAAAGAAGAGATAGAGCTGTGTGTCATCAGTGTACTGATGGCAGCAAACTCAAATCTCCTGATGACCTCCACCAGCGGCGTCATATAAACTGAACAGCATGGGTGAGTTTGCCAACCCCTGGGGCACCCCACAAGGGAGAGTCCAAGAAGCCGACAAGTAATCACCCAGCTGAACCCACTGAGACCGGCCACCAAGAAAGGAACGGGGCCAGCAGAGAGCAGAGCCCCCAATTCCAGCCTCAGCAAGCCGGTCCAGCAGGTTACCATGGTCGACGGTATCAAAGGCCGCTGACAGATCAAGGAGGACCAACAGGGTGGAGCACCCCCTATCAGCCTCCCTGAGGAGGTCATCCTGCAGAGCGACCAGGGCAGTCTTGGTCCCCCGAAGCGGCCTGAACCTGGACTGGAAGGGATCCAGGATACGATTATCCTCCAGGTATGACTGAAGCCGGATGGCGGCCAACCTCTCAACTACCTTGCCCAGGAAGGGGGAAATGGCAATCGCACGGTAGCTGGATAACTCACCTGACGCCATGCCGGGCTTTTTCAATGTGGGTTTCACCATGGTCTCTTTCAAACCAGAAGGAAAAATTCCTTCCCTGAAAGAGGCCGTGGCAATAGCAGAAACCCACTCCGGCATGTTCCCTCCGGCAGATTTAAAAAGCCAAGCTGGGCAAGGGTCAAAAGGGGTAGCCACCAGCCGGCAATAAGCCATAACCCTGGAGGCCTCCGCTGGGAACACCTGCCCAAACTCAACCAAAAGAAGACCGAGGAGGTGAGGCCCTAGGGACATCAGAGGATGGACTAGCGCAACCGGGGGGCAGATCGGAATGGATGGCCTCAATTTTTGATCTAAAATAGGCTGCAAATTGCTCACTAGTGAGCTCACTAGGAGGAGGCCCCAGCTGACCAGGATTGGAGAGGTCTCGAACCACCCGGAACAACTCTGCCTGGCGGTTCAAGGCCTCACCAATTGTCAGGGAGACATAAGCTGTTCTAGCGTCCCTGATCACACAAACATAGCGGCTTGTCAGCTGCTTAAGTGCAGCCCTACTCACTGCCGTCTGATCTGTCCTCCAAATGTCTTTTGAAGGGTGTTTTTTGAGGACCAATATTTTAGCCCTTGCAGCCTGGATTCTTTCCATTTTTAGTGGGTAGGATGGACTATTTACTTTGAAGATAAGCAAGATTGGTCTTTTCAATTTATAGAGCTATTTTAAATCTGGGGATTTTCTGGTTCAATTTTTTTTCTGAATGAGGGTAAAACAGCTTTACTTTTTAAAAAAATCATAACTCAAATCCCCTTTGCAAAAAAATTCCTATATCTGGCAAAGAGTAAGAGCACATTTGGTGCTGATCTGAAGCCAGTTTAAAAGCTATATTTTGTTTGTGCTGGCCCCATTTGTAGAATTGCCTTATAGAATTTTGATTTGCTCCTTCAGCACAAGATCATTGCTGTATTCCCCCAAAGCAAGAACTATTTTTATACTATATAGTGGTGCCTCACATGCAATTAATCTGTTCTGAATGCATTTTCAGCAGTTGAAAACTTCATAGAATAGAATCATAGAATCATAGAGTTGGAAGAGTCCTCAAGGGCCATCTAGTCCAACCCCCTGCCATGCAGGAACCTCCATCACAGTTCTCCTGAAAGATGGTCATCCAGTCTCTGCTTAAAAACCTCCAAACAAGAAGATTCCACCACCCTATGTGGCTACATATTCCACTGCCGAACAGCTCTAACTGTCATGAAGTTCTTCCTAATGTTTAAATTGAATCTCTTTTCCTGTAGTTTGAGACCATTGCCCTGTGTCCTAGTCTCTGAAGCCACGGAAAACAAACCAGTCCCTTCTTCAATGTGACATCATTTCAAATATTTAAACATAGCTATCATACCCCCTCTCCGCCTTCCCTTTGTAAGGCTAAAAATTCCCAGCTCCCTAAGCCGTTCCTCGTAAGACATTTCTTCCAGACCCTGAATCATCTTGGTTGTCCTCCTATGGACCCACTCAGGACTGTCAACATCCTTTTAAAATTGAGGTGCACAGAACTGGACACAGTACTCCAGGCGTGCTCTGACCAGAGCAGAATAAAGTGGTACTATCACTTCCCTTGATCTAGACACTATGCTTCTATTGATGCAACCAAGAATAGTGTTGACTTTCCTGGCCGCCGCATCACACTGCTGACTCATGTTCAATTTGTGGTCCACCAAGACCCCCACATCCCTTTCATATGTACTATTTTCCAGCCAGTTATCTCCCATCCTATATCTGTGCCATACATTCTTTTTACCTAGATGTAGCACCCTACATTTCCCTCTGTTGAACCCCATTCTGTTAGCTTTGACCCAGCACTCTAATCTGTCAATATCATTTTGGATTTTTATCATATCCTCTAGGGAATTAGCAACCCCACACAATTTGCCATCATCTGCAAATTTGATCAGCCTACTCTTTATTCCTTCTTCCAAGTAATTAATAAATATATTGGATAGCACCAGTCCCAGAACAGAACCCTGGGGCACCCCACTGGTCACGTCTCTCCAAGCTGAAGAGAAGCCATTAATGATCACCCTTTGGGTGTGATCAGTCAACCAATTACAAATCCACCTAACAGTAGCACTATCTATCCCACTTTCCACTAACCTTTTCCAAGTATACCATGGGGAACCTTATTGAAGACCTTACTGAAGTCCAGATAAGCAATATCCACAGCATTCCCCTCATCCACCAGGCCTGTAATTCCATCAAAGAAAGAGATCAAATTGGTCTGGCATGACTTGTTTTTAAGAAATCCGTGTTGACTTCTCGTAATGACAGCATTGTTAGTTAACTGCTTAATAATTTGTTCTAGGATCTTGCCAGAAATTGAAATCAAGCTGACTGTGTGGTAATTATTTGGGTCCTCTTTTCCCCCTTTTGAAGATAGGGACAGCATTCTCCCTCCTCCAATCTATGGGGACTTCCCCTGTTCTCCAGGACTTCTCAAACCCAAATTCATAAGTAGAAATGCTGTTTCCCATAGGAATGCATTGAAAATCAATTAATCCCTTCCAGAGCTTGTAAAAAAGACAAACACAAAGGGAACAGATTAGTTGGTTTTCAATGCATTCCTGTGGAAAGCAGCAGGCAAATCCAAACAGCGCTGCTTGCTTGGTTCTGCCTTGCCGCTGCACCTCTCACCTGCTTTTTTTTGACAGATCAGCTGTGAAGAGGGGGGGCACCCTCACTCCCCACAGCCGGACCTGTCAAACAGAGTGTTCAATACAAAGCGCACCCCGGGCATGCTGTGTGTAGCATTTCCAGAATTGGGGCATCAGTTTCCAAATTGAAAGGAAATCATTGGAAACTGCTGCTCTGGTTCCAGAAATGCTATGCACAGCATGCATGCGGCGGAGCTTCATACTGAAAAGTAATATTTTGAAATGGATTTCATTTCATAACTCAAGTTTTTTAGGAACTCCATTTCCAATGATTTTCTTCATAAGTCAAATTTTTCGGAAGTTGAGCTGTTCATAATTCGAGGTGCCATGGTATACAGTTATACTGTGCCCTAGACATGTTGTTTAAAGAACAGCATAAGAATAACTTCCTCTCTCTCTCTCTCTCTCTCTCTCTCTCTCTCTCTCTCTCTCTCTCTCTCTGTGTCTGTGTGCATGTCTTTGTATACATATATAAACACAGATGCTCACTTTTCTTGATTACACATATTCACACAAACCACACACATTCATCTTGTATTTTAAAACTGTAGTTGAAGGCATTCTATAAATGCTGATAACAGCATTATAGCATAACCTTTCAAATGCATCCAACCAACTATTGGCCTGGATAAAGCTTATTATTGGGTGCTTGTATCAAAGTGACAAGCAATCAAATTGCAGAGGCAGTAATGCTATCAGGCTTAAGCCCAAATGAGATGGTTGGGCAAAGCCAGTGCTCACACACAAAAAAGTGATTCATTTCCCGTCCCCTTTTGCATACCAGCTGCTATACTTAAACTATGTGCTCTGGAGGAGTCCTATTGGTCCAGCTGGTAATACTGGAGGTTTTGTATTTTGAGAATTAGAGTTTCAGGAATGGCACACACTATCAGCTCACATTCATAAGGGAATTTCAGGATCTCAAGAACTAGGAAGCCTCTTTGATGTGCTAAAGGCTTGTAGGAAAGATATTACCTACCTGAAGTGACTAAAATATTTGCATTGTTAATGAAGCTGGTTAGTCTATAAGATCAGTTGTTAAGCTACTTTAAATCAGGGTGTTTTTTTAAGTGCATCCTAAGAGAAGTCTTGAGGGTTTTGACAGATGAAATGCAACTTCAGCAGCATCCAGCCCTTCACCTCTCTAGTGTCGCAATTGCTTTGGGACATAGAAAAGTTCCAGAAAACTGAAACATGTTTTGAATTTATAACCGGGGAAATGTCTCAGGAAACATTTTACATGTTAATTTAAAATAACCAAAGGCAGTGTGATTTAACAGACACAATGTTGGGCAAGGCATAGATTTTACATGGACTTGCTTTAATTGAGACCCAGCCAGTCTGACTCTTGAAGACGTGAAGATGAATATCCTGTGTGCATTTATGTTACTTTACGTCCACAATAATTTCACTAGCATATCTTAACCCCTAATTTTTATTCTAAGCAAATGTCCATAAAACATTGTTGCAAAATTCCAGCCTTTTGAATAAGAATATAGGAACTTTAGAAACAGATTATTATGGTCAGCAGTCTTATAATTAGAGCAGAACTACACTGATGTTCTGAAGAAGTGTTCACTCTGATATCAACCCAATTGATTAATTCTGTTGTTTGTGCCTCAAGCATTAGGACTGTATTTGGCACTGTCTGCTGTCCTGCCTAACACAACCACATCCTTGTTGTGGAACACCATTGAAAGCACATCTGCTGTGTATACAGAATGGAAAGGAGTATACATAAGAGCTGTGACTGGACATCAGGGGCAAAGCAAAGCAAGGTTTTCTGCTTATATACTGTCCCATAATCCTTAAAGTACTCTCTGGGTGGTTTAAAATGTATTTATGCAGGCTACACGTTGTCCCCCTCCCCAGTTGCAAGCTAGGTACTCATTTTACTGACCTCAGAAGGATAGAAAGCTGAGTCAACCATGAGCCGGCTACCTGGGATTGAACCCCAGGTCATGAACACAGTGATAGCTGCAGTACAGCTTCTTTAATCACTGCACCACAAGGCTCTTTTTCTCACATTTTAAGTAGGTAAAATATAGGATGAAAGCATTTCTACCATCCAAAATGGTCCCAATTTAATGTTCATAGAAGCCTTTTGCCAGTATCCTGCTACTGATCAAGTAAACCCAGTGACTCAGTAGTTTTGCTAGACCTCTCAACTACTTTTGAAACTTTTGACAATGGCATCCTCCTGATTAGTCTCTCTGAAATGGGAATTGGGGGTATTGCATAAAGGTGGCTCTGGTCCTTCCTGCATGATAGAACACAATAAGTGGTGTTAGGTGATTCATGTTCAACACCACGGCCACTGACCTGTGGAGTTCCCCAGGGTTCTGTTCAGTCTCCTATGTTCTTTAACATCTATATGAAACCACTGGGGGAGTTTATCAGGTCTTTTGAGGTTAAGTGCCACCACTATGTCGATGATACCCAGCTCTACCTCTCGTCACCTCGGGACTCTAAGGGAGCTACTATCTCAACTTTACATGAGTGTTTAGTTGCAGTAATGAACTGGATGAGGATGAACAAAATGAAACTAAACTGAGAAAAGACAGAGGTGCTCCTGGTCAATTGAAAGGGAGAACAAGGGCTAGGGATGCAACCTGTACTGGATGGGGTCACCCTCCAATTGAAAAATCAGGTACGCAGCTTGGGGGTGCTCTTGGACTCATCCTTGAGCCTCATCTCTGTTGTCTTTCTGGAAACAGGCAAAGGCCTTTCTCTTCAGGCAAGCTTTCCCTGAATGTTGGAATACCATTATATGTCTTTTATATGAATCTATAGGTTCACATAGGCTTTGTGTTTATAACTACTTATAACCTTACAGCTTTAATGTGATGTTGTCTATTAATGCTGTAAGATGTCCCCCAATTCCTTGTTCTCAATTACTTGAACATGTCTAAGTTGTACTGGACTGTATATTATCCCTCATTAGTGTAAGTCACCTTGGGTGCTTTTCCAAGGAGAAAGGCAGGGTAGAAATACTCTAAAATAAATAAATAAATAAATAAAATTTACTGAATTAAAATCCAGCAATTAATTCAATGGGTTTACTATTACTTGGGGACTAATAACAAAATATAGGCCTTATAAAGAAGTTTGATTCACATACAAATTTCACTTCCACAAGCACAGTCCCATATGGATAATGACATTACTAGAGGTATTTATTATTTATTATTTATTTTTGAATGTATATACCGCTCCTACTTCCCGAGCGAGAACTCAGGGCGGTTCACATAAAAAGTTTAAAAGACTAAAAGGTGGCAGGGACAGGAGCAATCACAATAGCCATCCAAGCACATGTAAGAAGCCGGGGCAGAGGAGAAGGAAAGGAGAAAAAAAAAGTTTGTACAGATATTTTAAAAGATTCTTTCTGTAGCTTATCAACCAGTATTTCTCCCACTAAGAGTTTATTTAAGCAAGGATGCAAAAAGCACCTGAATATGTTTGGGGCAAAGCCAGAGAACTTGAATAACCTCATTGCAGATTCTTCAGATTTCTGAGCACAAGGCCGCTATAAGCAGGTACAATAAACTGCTTATAGCGGCCTCGCCTTGCCCAGCCTAGTTGGGTGGGCTAAAAACATAATTAAATAAATATATTTGAATACTTAGGTTATTCAAAGGCCAGGGAGGGGGCATGCCCCAAAATTTTGAAGTGCAATCTCCTACTTGGTCCACAAATTCCTCAGGTTATAGTATCTCTAAATTTCACTTGAGTAAGTAAATGATCGTAACATTAATTCAAGAAGGCTGTAAACTCTTTTGTTTCTTGTGTAATCAATTTTTGTATTGTATCTGGAACACATGAGAATTCCTAAGTTGTCAATTAGGAAAGGAATCTAATGTAGAGAACAAGAAGGAATTAATTCAGTTCTCATACCAAAGATAGTCTCTCAATCTTTTCCTCCCAGACTAATGTTGAAATTCAACAGAGATCTAGCTTGGCATCTGCATTCCAGTCAGGTTGCATGGCAAAGTGCTCCAGGGCTGATTTCATCCTCCCCCTTGTCTTATTCATGCATTAGCCACCTGGAATAGCTCACATTTTCTGCACTGGCCACACACATGGTCAAAATACCTGCAGTTCCCTGGAGAGCAGACATATTTGACACCATGCTGCCAGTTCTGGAAGCTTTAATGTATGACCTCTTTCATGCACATTCTCTCTGCATTTCATAAGAACTAATGCTGTGTTTGTAAGAAAAAAAACAAGAAAAGGAGAAAGGTAATGCTCGCACCCTCAGACAAAGCCTTTTGAATTGTTAACATGGAACACAAAGGAAGTTGCTGCTTCTGCTTCTGCTTCTGCTGCTGTTTTATTATTATTATTATTATTATTATTATTATTATTATTATTATTATTATTATTATTATTATTATTATTAGTAGTAGTAGTAGTAGTAGTAGTAGTAGTAGTAGTAGTAGTAGTAGTAGTATCCCAACACATATGAAATGCATAAGAATGAGATTAAGGCAGGTTTGGGTATTCCTACTCTAAGGTTCATCACAGGAAGTGGTTTAATGTGAAATATGCCTTTGTCTTTTGGCTTCATTTTCCAGCATATTATCAGGAACAAAGACTACATAATCGGATAGGCAATTTCCTTACCAGTCTTGGCTATCAAATGATTCCAGTTCTTTGACGGGGAATGGAAATGAATAATGGATGTTCTGTCTTTTATAGGCTGCCCTGACCTACCTACTCATGTCCTCACTTCAGCCTTCTCACATTGATCCTTCCCCTTTCTCTGCACCACATTTCTACTTTGTGTCACAAATGGACAGAGTTTAACAAGGAAAGATAATTGCCCGGTACATTTTGCAAAGACTCTTCCCTTCACCTTTCATTGGTTCCTGAGGATAAGGCTATTGAGAGCTGTTAATGCCATATTAAAATGGAAATCCTTCATTAACCTAGTGCCATTATTTTCAAAGGGTGAAGTAGGCCACCTAGGGTGAGCTCTACACCTTCCTGCAATCTGCTCTCCCTCTACCCTTGGGGTTAGAGAGTTCCCATACTTTTCTTCCCACAGGGATTCGAAAAGGAAGACCATTAAATATCTCCCCTCTTCCTCTACTCAGCTTGTGCCACCGATGGCTGCTTGGCTGAGGGGAGGGAGGGAGAGCCCTTGGGAGGAAAAGCCGCCTCAGAACTCTGCATTACATTTAATTTGACTCTCACTGGTTAAGTTCAAAGTCAAGGTGATACTTAATTAATGCCATTTAAGAACAGAAAAGTGTTATACGGGACTTGTAGAAATATGGGCGTCTGGTGAACCTAGTGTTTACATGATAGAGGGGCAGGCACACCCTTTTCTTTGGCACGACACATGCAATGGAATGGTGGCCTTTTGACAAGCTTCTCACCCAATCTTGAAGTTGTACCTTCCTTGGATGACTTTCATTTAAGGCTTACAGAGGTCAGGGAACAGCTACCTCTTATATATGATAATAATTGTGATTGCTCTTCAGTAGAGATGGGCACGACTAGGGAAAATGACGTTTTCGAGTTTCGGTTTTTCGCGAAATTTTGCAAAAATTAGTCAGTTCGGTTTTTCGGTTTTTCGTTGTCGTTAGTACTGGTTTGGGGGGGGGGGTAGCAGGCTCCTGGAGGGAGCTGCAGGAGTCACCCAGAGCCACAAGTGACGGACTGGCAGACTCTTTGCACCCGCTGTGTCTCACGTACTTGCATGTAGTGCAATGCAAGTAGATCTGGCTTAGGGTTAATACGGGTTAGCGCAAGGGCTAGGGTTAGGCTAGTTACGGGTGAGGTTAGGGTGAGTATTGGGGTGCACCTCTGGGTGCCTCTCTGACCCACTTAGAAGGACAGTGTACTGGCGTATGGATTAGGCTTAGGCTTAGGGTTCGGGTTTGGGCTACGATTAGTGGTGGGCTGTTTATGCCCGATTGGCACATCCCAGAAGTCTCTGTGGTCAACCTGGCCAAGTAGCCATGCGATTGGTGGAAAATTTGCATGGTCCACTCCCAAATAAAATAAAATAATATAATATAAAATCAACAGAGCCTTTTTTTTGCAAGAAAAACCCACTGCTGCTACTGTAAAAATTCAAGCATTTAAAATAGCTAATTTTCGCATGTTTCTCTGGTGCTTTGGTGGGGTTTTGGGCAACGATTTAAAAAAAAAATTGTGGTCGCCATTTTGGATCCCCCGCACTGCATGGCAAATGGATGCGCCCTCCCAGCCTGGTACCAGCAGCGCAGCAGTAGCAATAGCCAAGGAGAGGGGGGCGGGGAACCCCCCCCCCCAAATAAAACAGCCTTCTGGCCTGGTAGGTGCCCTCAGACAGTTTTCGCCTACTTTTAGGGCCGGGAATCTTTTTTTTTTTTAACTTTTAAAAACTTTTTTCTGTGCCGCTTGGCATTGCGCGATCGCCGCAATGCAAGTAACGAGCACGACAAATCAGACCAAATTGTTCGTTCGTCAGTTCGAGCTCGAATTCTGGCAGAGTAATTCCCGTTACCGTTTCCGTAGAGTAACGGATACGAGTAACGGAAACGGAAACGGGAATACCGCTAAGTCGTGCCCATCTCTACTCTTCATGCTTACATACTTCTTCATATCACTATCACAATAAGATATTAAAAAAACAGCTGATATTTACAGTTTATTATTCAAAAAATCACATATTTAAAGTCTACTGTTGTTGTCTCTCCCTTCCCAACATATCAATAGCCTATAATCCTAGATTCATTTTGCTCTTCCTTCTTGTATCTTAAGTATACAGGTATGCTCTCCCATCTTTCCTCAGAAATTGTGTTGGTAGAAAAACAATGATAATTTTCTAGGCAACTTTCATTCTAAATTTCTGCTCTCTTTAGCCTGAAGTATAACTGGCTCCTCATTCAGGCTTGAGGAATTAAATAATGTGTTTAAAACACAGCACCTTTGCACAAGCTGCGTTGGGAGCCAGTAAACCAATTTCCCTTGCCCCCCTGATTGGTCTCTCGAGAAGCACAGCATGACTGCAACCATTTATAGATGCCAAAACTGTCATGACAAAAGCAATTAATATGGTAACGAGAGAGTTTAGAATCCAAAACATTGTGTCCCGAGGGGCTTGTCTCATATGCTGTGGAAAACATTAGGAATAGTAACAATCTGCATTTTGTCTTCTAAACACAGATTTATTTAAGCTCATATACTTATTAATCTGTAACTCTGCAGGAAGTGGCATACAGCAAAAATATGAAAACTCTGGGCATCTAGGGTTTTAGCTAGGGGATGTGCATTTTCTGGAATACATGTTTTGAGTATTAAATAATTTTGGATTGTCCTGATACCCAGGTTGTCTGGAGAGCTCATTTGTTTAGATATCTGACGGTGGGATCAGAGGTTAGGAGCTGGATTCCCCGTTATGCCTCCTGGGGGAAGAGCCAACTTTGGTGACCTTGAGCAATCTGCACAGTTCCCAGGTGCCCCCAGAAGAAAAGCATGGTAAAACACTTCTGTGTACAGCACTCAATACCTAGAAACCCAAGGAAGGATCACCATAAAGCATAATTGATGTGACACCATGCAATTATCATTATTGATAGCCAAGCCATTATTTTGTTTTGTTTTTCATTGCTTTATATTTTATTTATTTTAGAGTATTTTTACCCCGCCTTTCTCCTTGGAAAAGGACCCAAGGTGGCTTACAGTAATGGGGGATAATATACAGTCCAGTACAATTAAGACAGGTTCAAGTATTTGAGAAGACGGAATTGAGGGACATCTTACAGTATTAATAGACAACATTACATTAAATCTACAAGGTTATAAGTACCGTGGTGCCTCGGATAACGATGGTAATTCGTTCTCCGAGGTTAGTTGTTATCCAAAACACGTCGTTATCTGAAACACAATTTCCCATAGGAATGAATGGGAAACCGTTTAATCCGTTTTGGAGCCTAGGAAAAAGGCACAGACACCTGGTTTTTTGCTCAAAACTCTTTAAAAAGTGCACTTTAAAGGTACAGATGCAATGTCACCTGGGGTAACTTTTTTACCGATGCATGCTGGAAATTCATTATCTGAGGCAGTCCATAGGGAAAATTCATTATCCGAGGCAGCCCATGGGAAGATTCGTTATCCAAGGCAGCCCATAGAGAAAATTTGTTCTCCAAGGCAGACCTATACCTAGGAATTGCGATTCGTTATCCGAGGCAGCCCATAGGGAAAATTCGTTATCAGAGGCAGCCCTATACCTGGAAATTTGCAGTTGTTATCTGAATTATTCATTATCTGGGGCAGTTGTTATCCGAGGTAGCACTGTAGTTATAAACCCAAAGTTTGTGTGAACCTATAGATTCATATAAAATACACATGGTAGTCCATCATTCAGGGAAAGCTTGCCTGAAGAGAAAGGTCTCTGTTTCCAGAAGGACAAGAAGCAGTCAGGGCATCTAGTGGGAGGGAGTTCCAGAGTCTGGGTGCAGAAGTTGAGAAGGCCCTCTCATGGGTTCCCACGAGATGTACCTGAGAGGGTGGTGGGATGGAGAGAAGGGCCTCTCCTGATTACCTTAACACCTGAGTCGGTTCATACTGTGAGATTCAATCTTTGAGGTAGCTAGGACCCAGGTCATATAGTGCTTTGTAGGCCAAGGTCATCACTTTGAATTGTGCCTGATAGCTGATTGGCAGCCAGTGGAGGTGTTTTAATAGGATGTAATGTGATCTCTGTACCCCACCCTCGTCAGCAGTCTGGCTGCTACATTTTGAACCCGTTGAAGTTTCCTGAGACTTTTCATTGGTAGTCCCACATAGAGCACATTACAGTACTCCAGCTGGGACATCACTAGGGCATGTGTCACTGCGGCCAGAGGTGCTTTCTCAAGAAAGGGGCATAATTTGTGTAGCAGCCTTAATTGTGCAAATGCGCTCCTGGCCAAAGCCATGACCTGGGCATCCAAGCTCAAGGATGAGTCCAAGAGAACCCCCAAGCTGTGTACCTGGCCTGAAGCCAGATTGAAATGGATCCAGGTAGTTTATCTCATCCAGAAACCTGTGGAGCTGTGAAGCCACAACCTGCTCTAGGACTTTCCCTAAAAATGGGATATTCAAAACCGGTCAGTAATTGTTCAGTATCATTGGGTCTGAGGGCTTTTGAAACAGCAATTTTACTATTGCCTCCTTTAAGCAGGCTGGAATCCTGCCCTGTTGTAAGGAGGCATTCACTACTCTTCCTAACCAGTCTGCCACACCTTCTCTGGAAGCTTCTATGATCCATGAGAGGCAAGGATCCAACACACATGTGGTGGCCTCACCTCCCCAAGGGTCTTGACCACATCATCTGGCTGTAGGAGTAAAGTCCTCCATTAATACAGTATAAGGAGGGTGGGGTCTTTTATTTACAGGCTTTGGATAAATAGCTGCATCCAAGGTAGCCCAGATCTGTTCAATTTTGCCTGTAAAGTGTTATGCAAATTATTCACAGCGAGATACAGAGTGGTCTGTGTTATATGCCCGTGGGTCAGTGTGCAGTAGACTTTTGACTATTCTGAAAAGCTGCCCTGGGTGATTTTGTGCCAAATCAATGGTGGTAGAGAAAAATGCTTTCCTTTCTTTGCTGCCTCCACTGCCTTGGAGTAAGCCTTCCAAAGGACTTTCACTGTTTCTTTGTCTGTTTCACCCTAGGTTTTCCTCCAACGCCTTTCAGCTCTATGGGCCACCCATTTCAATTTTGCCAACTCCCCAGTAAACCAAGTAGCCAATTTGCATCTATTTTGAGGAATGAAACATTTAGGATCTATTCAGTCAATGGCTCTGCTCATTTCCCCATTCCAGAGTTCAACCAAGGATTCAATACAACCACCAATGGAGAGGTAGGAAACTCTCCAAGTGCGGTTTAAAAATCACCTGGATTCATCAACCTTCTGGGACGTATTGCTTTTGTTGAACCCCCCCCCCCAGGCTGTGAGTTACAGCGAGCCTAAAGCACACGACATAGTGGTCTGTCCAGGAAAATGGGACTACAGAAAGTTCCTTTATTTCAATGTCTCCACTGCCCATATCAGGGCAGAAGAACAGATCTATGGTGTGGCCTGCAGGATGGGTTGAGGTAGATACCATTTGGGCCAGGCCCATTGTTGACATGGAGGTCATTAAGTATTCATACAACCCTGGCAGTAACTTAGGAAGAGCAAATACAGTATAACATTCCATTTTCTTAGATTCTTTGCAGCTGAGGCAGAAATGTACAATCTGTAGTATCAGATGGTTTGTGCACATTGCATGACCCCATTTCTTTACCACTTATCTTATGGGGCACCTGTGCCATTTACAGTAGAAGTCGCACAAATATTCCATGTTGTCCATGCTTATGTCAACTTAACCATTGGAATTTTATAGCAGGGCAAGTTTCTAGCTCCAAAGATATTTAGGATACTAGTTCACATAGTACACAGATATTACTGAAGAAAGGGCTGCAAAAAACATACCGGAGTGAAGTAATTCATATTAACAACTACAATCCTACAACGAATAAGTGCAAAGTCAAAAATGACTTAACTGTGTGTATGCTGCATCTCATGCCGGTATCATGACTGCAGAACAAAAACAATTATAGCTTGACTCAAGGTCATGCGGCTTCAAGAATTACTGAGCTAAAACACAAGTGTTTTGTATGCTCAAAACACTTCAAAGATGATAAGCATTATTTCACGATATCATTAACTTCTCTCCAGTGCACCTGCTATCTGAGAGAAAAAATGATTTTCTTTCCTGTGGAAGGTTCTGACAATAATCATTCATATTTGTATCTCCTCAGATCTGAATATGAAGGCCCAATCCTTCCCCCAAGAACCAGCCTAGCTACCAGGCTCCACATCACTGAGGCTCAATCCAATCCAGCCCCACCTGCCTGCACTTTGCGGTGGAGGCAGGATGGAGTGTCTCTCCCTGCTCTGCCAGTGAATAATCGGTTGTGCAGGGAGGTGGGAAAAGACTGGCTGGACTCCTTCTGTGATTGGCACAAAGACAATGAAGATGGAGCCTCGTGCCACACAGAGCCTGGAAAGGAGCTAGGCTGATTCTGCAGAGATACATAGTGTTCATCTGTAATAATAATCTTGGATCTGTATAGCTGGAAGGGACCCTGTCGACCATCAAGGCCAACCTTGTCAAGGAGGGCCAGTAGGAAATCAATTTCCCAACCTCTGGCTCTGTAGCCATATACCTAATTTGATTATGTGGGAAAGGAGAGGAAAAAAATACTCATTGTTTTCTTTAAGTCTAGTAGGACATTTTACAGAATCTTAGCATCTTATAATAGTAGAATTCAAAGGGGCTTAGAGGGCCATGACGTCTAACCCCCTGTTCAGTGCAGGAATCCAAATCAAAGCAGATCTGAAACACCGTTGTCTAATTTTCTCCTGAATGCCTCCAACACGGAAGCACTCACCACCTCCCAAAGCAATTGGTTTAATTGCCAGACTCCTGAAGCTGTATAAAGTTTTTCTTTATGTTCAACCAATTTCTGACTTCCTGAAATGATAGAGAAACAACCTGCCCCTCCTCTACATCTTTCAACTGCTTGAAAAGTGCTATTGTCTCCCCTTCAGTCTTCTTTTCTTCAGGATAAACATCCTCAGTTCTTTTAGTCTTTCCTCACATGGATTGGTTTCAAGTTCCCTGATCATCCACGTTGTCTTTCTCTGAATATGTTCCAGTTTGTCACCATGCTTCTTTAAAAGAGGTGTGCAGAACTTGACCAAAACTTCAGGTGAGGCCTAAAAGCTCCAAAAAAGAAAGCAACTAGTGCTTTGGTTCATAGGGCAAATACTACTTATGATATGCAATAGTACAAATACAGTAGTAAATGCATCAGGTTACAAAAAACCCAGGTCCAGGAGTGGGGATGTATTGCTTAAAATAAATCATGCAAAGTCGAAAGTCTTGATTTTCGGAAGGCAGCCCCCCCCCCCCCCAATTTCAACTGGTGTATTGGTGAGGACAGGATAGAACAAGTACGCACCCTCAAATATTTGGGAGTGCATTTTGATGAGAGAAACTGCTGGAAAACACAGGTCAAGGCTGTTAAAATCTCAGCTCAGAAATCTAGTCATGCTCTAATTAAATTTTTTCACTCCAAGGGCGGCAAATTTGTACCCCCAGCTTTAAAGGTCTTCTCAGGAAGAGTGATTGCACAAATGCAATACGGAATTGAGATCTGGGGTTTGGATCCAAACATCCTACATACACTTGAAGTAGAGCAGAATAAATTCCTGAGGCACATCCTAGCGCTGGGCCCCACAAGGGACCCCAGCAACCTTCCTCAGAGTAGAAACAGACATGGTCTCCATCAAAGCTAGGGCAACTCTTGCCATATTTTCTTATTATAAGAGAATATTGGACATGCCTGACCATCGTCTCCCCAAACGTTGTCTGATGGAGCAGTGGAAGGGTGGTGGATGGGCCACTTTGGTACAAAACCTTTTGAAATCTAAGTCTCTCTCCACTGATATTTATGTTTTCCCAGGAGTTAAAAGTATGCTGAAGGAGTGGATATATAAACATGACAATGATCAGGACCTTGCCCTAATCAGTTCTTCAGCCTTCTCTCACTGGTACCATCTGTGGAAAAAAACAATCACTCAAGGGCACATTATTTACATTCACTCACTATTCCCTCTTTGAGAACAGCCTTTACTGAACTCTGCTTCCAAACTATGCCAACGGCTGTCTTGGATGGAAGGTACAGTAATGTACCCAGACACCTAAGACTTTGTATCTGTGGCGCAGCTGAGATAGAGGATGTGGCTCACTATCTATTAAATTGCCGACTCTACCACAACCCAAGGGCCAACCTTCTAGGAAACATCTTGGCCCCTTTGCAGGCGGAGAGTCCTCTGCTTAAAGTGGGTAGGCTGCTTTCAGACGGTGACCCTTACATCACCTATAGAGTTCCTAGGTTTGCCAATGCTGCTAGAAAAAATCATGCCAACTTTCTGAGCACAATTGCGGTGAGCTGTGTAGGGGACTCCCTGATATGAGGTGGTATCAGTGCTCTCTTCTACCCCCTCCGAACCCTATTTATATGACTTCCTTTTTCTTCTTCTCCTTTTAATGCCATGATTGTTTTATCTATTTATTTTTTCTGTATTCTCTGATTGTGATGGCTTGTAGCCAAGACAATAAACTTTATATTGATTTGATATTATTTATTTTATTTATTTCTTAGTTTCATTTTTATACCGCCCATCTTCCAATCTGGAACTCTGGGCGGTTTACAAGTTAAAATAATATGATGCAGTACAAAAAATAAATAGGGAAAACCCTGGCAAGAAGGATCAAAAGGTGGGGGACAAAAATATATATGTTAAATTAATGGTCGCCAAATGCCTCCCAGAAAAGGAAGGTTTTTAAAGCCTTTCTGAAGGTGGGCAGGGACTGTGCAAGGTGCAGCTCACTCGGGAGGTGATTCCATAAAGAGGGGCCCACAACAGAGAAGGCATAGTTGCACGTAGCCATCCTCCGTGCCTCCCTGGGAGTGGGCACCCTGAGTGAGCGCGTCTGCGACATCCGAGTGGGTCTGGCCTCAGATGACCTCTGGGAGATACACTCCGACAGGTATTCAGGGCCCAAGCCATGGAGGGTTTTGAAAACCAAAACCAGGACCTTGAACCTTATCCAGAGAGCCACGGGCAACCAATGCAGGCGAGCCAGTAATGGAGTGATGTGATCATATCTACGAGCACCCACCACCAGTCTGGCCACCGCATTCTGTACCCGTTGGAATCTCCGAACAAGGGTCAAGGGCAACCCCACGTAGAGTGCATTGCAGTAGTTGATCATTGAGATCACGAGGGCCTGCACAACTATCCTCAGGGAGGATTCATTGAGATACAGACGGATATTGTCCTGGACGAGGGTGCCCCAAAGATCAGAACCTCGGTCTTCTCCAGGTTCAGTTTGAGCCTGTTGGTCGTGGTCCATTCCAGGCCCACCTCCAGGCACAGATTGAGGAAACGAACTGCCTCCACTGCAGACGTAGAAAAGGAGAGATAGAGCTGTGTATCATCAGCATACTGATGACAGCAAATGCTAAATCTCCTGATGACCTCCACCAGCAGCCTCATGGAAACATTGGATAGCATGGGTGAGATTGCCGACCCCTGGGGCACCTCACAAGGGAGCGTCCAAGGAGGTGACAATTCATCCCCCAGCTGAACCCACTGAGACCGGCCGTCAAGGAAGGATCGGAGCCAGCAAAGCACCAAGCCCCCTATTCCCGCCTCGGAGGGACGATCCAGCAGGTTACCGTGGTCGACGGTATCAAAGGCCGCTGACAGATCAAGGAGGACCAGCAGGGTGGAGCACCCCCCATCAGCCTCCCTGAGGAGGTCATCCTGCAGAGCGACCAGGGCAGTCTCAGTCCCCTGAAGCGGCCTGGAACCGGACTGGAAGGGATCCAGGATAATATTTTTTTTCAGTGAAATGCCCTGGATTATGGCTTTTGAGCATGAAAAGCCAGTGCCGCCTGAAAGCCAGCTGACTGTCAAAAGGCTTCCTGCTTTGGTTTTTTGACAGCCAGCTCCTTGTGTTGGGGGGTTACCCTACTGGCTTTCAGCAGTGCGGCACGTCTTTCACTCCCTCAGTGCTTACGCTTACCCACTCCCAAAAAGGAGGTGGGTGGCTTCCGGATTGGGGCTGTGTGCAGCTTCCCTGCTCTAGGAGCCAGATCTGGGTGCCTGCTTCTGGCTGCCAGGTAGGGGACACATGCGTCTTCCCTGCTCCACGAGCCGGCAGGGGAGCCAGGGGCAGCTGCTCGCTGCCTCACTGGTCTCAGGCTGCTGGCTTCCTAAATGGGGATCCATTTCCAATTATTTCCTTAGCCAGCAGCCCGAGCAGCCAGAAGCAAGGAAGCAGCACAGAGCCCCAACCCGGCAGCCAGAAGCAGAAGCGTAGAATCATAGAATCATTGTAGAGTTGGAAGGGAACTTGGAAGTCTTTTAGTCCAATCCCCTGCCCAAGGCAGGAGACCTATTATCATCCCGGAAAGATGGCTGCCCAATATTTTCTTGAAAACCTCCAGCAAAGAGGCACCCACAACACCAGGAAGCAAGTTGTTCCTCTAGCAAATGGCTCTCACTGTCAGGAAATTTCTCCTTATTTCCAGGTTGGCTCTCTCTGATGAGTTCCCCCCCCCATTGGTTCTTGTTAAACTCTCAGGTGCAAATGAGAATAAATCAATGCCTTTTTCCCTGTTGCAGCCCTTCAGGTATTGGAATATGGCTATCATGTCTCCCCTCAATCTTCTCCTCATCAGGCTAAACATGCCTAGTTCTTTTCATCATTTTTCATACAATTTAGCCTCCATTCCCCTTATCATCTTAGTTGCTCTTCTCTGCACTTTTTCTAGGGCCTCTGTGTCTTGTTTGCATTGTGGTGATCAGAAGTGGATACTGTATTCTAAATGTGGCCTCACTAGGGCAGTATAGAGTGGTATTATCACTTCACATGATCTTGATGCCATCTCCCTCTTAATGCAGCCTAGGACCATGTTTGCTTTTTTGGCAGCTGCAGCACACTGCTGCCTCGTCTGTAGGTGGTAGCTCACCAGGACATGTAAGTCCCTCTCACAGGTACTACTGTGGAGCCAGGTACCACCTAGCCTGTACCAGTGCATCTCGTTTTTCCTGCCTAAGTGCAGGACCTGAATTTTCTCACTGTAGAACTGCATCTTGTAGGACACGGCCCAATGTTAAAGTCTGTAAAGATCCTTCTGAATGTTGAGTCTATCTTCCAAAGTATTGGCATTTCCCCCCAGCTTTCTGTGATCTGCAAATATGAGTTTTCCTTCAATCCCCACATCAAGATAATTTATGAAGATCTTGATGAACACTGGGCCCAAGACAGAACCCTGAGGGATCCCACTGCACTCTTCCCTCCATGTAGCTCTGATTCCATTGAGGACTGCACATTAGGTGTGATTGGTTAGCCAGCTACACCATCTGGAAGTTGAACTGTCTACCCCACTTTGTTCCATCTTATGCAGAGGTAGGTTGTGGTCTACCTTATCAAATGCCTTACTAAAGTCTTCCCTCTTTCATCTTGCTGCCCATGCCCTGCCCCTGACAATAACTCATATACTCACATTCTCTATATCCTTGCCTTTCACAACTGCCTATGGACCCAGAATCATTCAACAACCCGTATGCTCCTGTGGAGAGACTACAATGTAGATGGAGATGCTGCTGTGCAGAGGCATGACTTTTCTTTTATATGACTCTTCCCACCATCAAAAAGGAGTGTCTTCTGCAAAAAAAGAGGAGACAGGAGAATTTGATGGGGGGGAGGGGAATGGCAGGAGTGATTTGAATCTGCCCCTCCCCCCAAGGGGGCAATACTGGAGGCCTGTTCCACATCATGGCTTCCCTGAATGAACTGTAGCTTGTTATGCAATTTTTAAAAATAGCATTAGAGGATATTTAGAATAGTCACATAATCAGGAAATCAAGCTGGCCTCTTGGGTAATTAAATAATTTCATGAGACAAAGAAAGGTAGAATGTTCTTATAATGGGCTAGAACAGAAGCTGTTTTGGTCTCCTGGGGAAACCACTAATTATGCTATCTTTATAATAGGTACATAAAAATATGCTAATTGATCATTACTTTTTAATTTTTTAATATGAAAGATATATGCACACAATAAAGTTACATTTCCTGACTTTTTGGCATGGCGTAACCATGAATGTTAGGAGAGAAATGAAATCTACCAAGTCATTTCCCAAAGCTAGGATTTAACTTAACATCACTTCCATATTTGTAATTGTTTTTTCATGGAAGATTTGTATTAGCTAAACACTGGCAGAATTCTTGCATCTGACAACTATTAATATTGCTTTCAAAAGCAGGTCATTATTTAAGAAAACGTCATAACTGAGACTTGTTTTCTTGATATGAAAAGTGTCTGTGTATACTCTCATGTAGGAAGTGCAAAGAAAGGGTTTATTTCACAGCTCAGAGGCTCATGCAGTTTATGAATTGTATCTTTGGATTAAGGTAAACATAAAGGTTCCCTCTGCACCTGCATGCTAGTTGTGTCCGAATGTAGGAGCGGTAAAATGGATTTTTGTACAGATTTTTTTCAGCTCAGATAACAGATTTGTTTTCAGCACCATATAAGCAGTTTTCACCAATTCCAACACATGAACAGGAAGGAATCAGAAAATTAATATCATATGGGTTCTGCTCTCTGAGAAAAATCTATCATCTAACACCAATTTAATATGCACACATTTTATTCAAAATCACTTATATTCTCTCTGTCCCTCCTTTTTACACTCATCCGTGCAATCCTTGAATGCTGGAATTTTGAACTGGATCACATTTATTTTTTACTTTTATCTCACCCCCACCCCTTTTTTGCAGGCAAAACAGAATATATAATGCAAAACTCCATTCACATTTTAACCACATAAGCAGGGGTTTTCTGATTGTCTATTTCTGGGTACAATCTAAAGTCCTTGTTTTACCTTATAAAGCTGTAAATGTCTTGGGTCCAAGTTAAAATCATCAGGGAAGGCCTTTCCCTCAGTGTCACCACGGTCACAGGTGTGTTTGGTGGGGACATGGGAGAAGGCCTTTTCTGTTCTTACTCCCAAACACTGGACCTCTCTCACACAAAAGGCTGGGTTGGCTCCATCTTTGCTCTCCTTCCAACGGCAGGTGAAGACATTCCTCTTTAGGTAGACTTTTCCTTAATGAAAAGAACTGTGCAGGAGATAATAAATGGTATGGTTTGTATATGGTTGCTTCTAAATCTGTTTTTAGTAATCATTTTACCAAACATTTTTAATATAACATTACAAATTCTTCTTTATATTTGAATAATTTTAGTTTTAAAACTGTGGTTTTTATGCTGCAAAACCACCTTGGGTTCTTTTTAGGAGAATGTTAGGGTCTTTAAGTAAGTAATTCCTGAAGATAATGTAATACCCCAACTTACGATGACTCCGACAACCGAGAATCCTGACTTACAATTGGACTTCTGGTTCCCCCTGCCACCTTATGATTAATTTTGGGTTTTCCCTGAGTAACTATGGCAAAAGTGGCTAAAAGGTATTTTAAACATTGTGCACCACTTCTCCCGACCCCCCTGCGTGGCGCAGGGCAGAGGCATGTGATGCTTAAAATGACATTTTAAACATTGTGCATCTTTCCCCCATGTCTGGGCAGGGGGTCGGAAAAGCGGCGGGTGGTTTAAAATGTCTTTAGCCATGCATGCAAGTGGTTGGCTAAAGAATTTTAAACCACCTGCTGCTTCTTCCCCCAATGTGCCTGGTGTGTGTGTGTGTGTGGGGGGGGTAAGCCGCAGGTGGTTTAAAGAGGTTTCCCATAGGAATGCATTGACATCCGTCCCTTCAGAATAGATTAAGTGACTTTCAATGCATTCCTATGTGAAACTGCTTCCTGACTTACGAGTTAACTGACTTCCGGGCATGTGCTCAGAATGGATTAACCTCGTATGTCGGGGTTCCACTGTAGTCCAAAGACTGGTTGTGAAGCATTTTTGGTGAAGAAAGAAAGAAAGAAAGAAAGAAAGAAAGAAAGAAAGAAAGAAAGAAAGAAAGAAAGAAAGAAAGAAAGAAAGAAAGAAAGAAAGAAAGAAAGAAAGAAAGAAAGAAAGAAAGAAAGAAAGAGATTGAGTGAGTGAATTTGCAAAATTCTGCATAAAGCCTTTTGCACAAGAAATAATGCAGGAGGCAATTCAGATTTGTATTTTATCACTTAGAGAAATGACAGTTTTACTTTTAGTTTACCAGTAGTTTTATTCATGATTTGTATGCCACCCTCTTGGAAAAGCAACTCAAGGTGGTGAACAACAATAAATTAGCATAAACAAGAGATAAAAACAGAAACCATAAACAAAGCAATCAATATACAGTGTGTGTATAAAATAGAATATAAAAAATACAGACACCAACAAAAATAGAGGCCCCGGGCAGATCTAAACACAAATAACAGACCACTCAGCAGAAGGCCTCCTTGTAGAGCCAAGTTTTCATGGCTCTCCTGAAGGCAGGAAAGGATTGGACCAGGCGGACCTCTCTGGGACTGGAATTCCAAATCTTTGGGCCAGCCACAGAGAAGGCCCGGTTCTGCATGGAGCCTTGGTAGGCCTCTCTAGGGGTGGCTGCCCGAAGAGCGAGTGCCTGGGAAGCCCTAGTGGGTTGGACATAAGTTGATCTGAGGGAGTGTGAGAGTAAGGTTCAAGTGTTGAGTTTATCATCAATTCTTCATTCTGCCCTCTGCTTCATATAGATATCCTAAAACCATCATTTCTGTAAACTATGTCCTGAAAGCATCATCTCTGTGTTTCTGCAAAGCACCCCCACCTCTGCAGACATGGGCTTCTAAAGCGAATGGCAACAGGATGTGTCCAAACCACAAAAAGTGTATAGCAAATGTCAAACCGCATGCTAGGACATCTCAGTTCTTAAAATATCTTGTTTGCACCTTTGTATCCAGCTTTTGAAACTCACTGTTAACACAGAGAGAACAATACATTGCGAAATTAATGACCTTTTAATCTTGCTAATGCAGATGGGAAAGTATCACTGATCTTTAAGTTTGGTTGTGTTACGGAAAATGAACATATATGTAATGATGTCACATGCTTTCCACTGCGGCAAAATGTAACCAATCCTGAGTTTGTTCTTTATCTTTTTCTGTACGCTGAAGAATATTTAAGACTGGACATTCCATACAGGAAGTTGTCCCTGTGTTCAGGCACCCCTTGTGCACAAGGTATTAGGAAAGGATCCTCTGGAAATAAAACTACATTCCTAGGAGTCCGGTTTGTCTGTCGTCCATTTTATAGTGATTCTCATTGAGGATCAGCCACATTCAAATGTGTGGTGACAGGAGATACAGTATTTGAATAGGAAATGTGATGCACACTTAACCCACTTATAGATAACAAATATCCATGTATAGGACAGCTTGATTTATATATACTGTTGCAAAAAACCAAAATCTATATTTTCTGAACTTTTAAATGAGTTTCCAATTTTTAATCATATTTACTTTTCTGAATTCAGCACTGAAATTCTGTTGCAAAAAACCCACAAACAGCATACTTTTAAGACACAATCTGTTGTTAATTAAGATATCTCCTTGGGCATTATCTGTTGCATACTTCACTATTTGTTTGATTTTTGCTTGGAATTCTTGCACAGACTAACATGGCTACCTCTTCCAATAATTCATACTGAATTGAGTGACTCAGCAAGCAATGGATACCTTATATGGAGATTTCATAACTTTATGGCAATTTGCATCTAGATGTTATGCAGTTTGTAACTGGATTTCAGCCAATGAGATCTACCACTGAACCCAGACACAGAGAATTGGACTGCATGGCCCAAAATGTCCTAAGGAAAAGCTATACAAATCTAACAGAAGAAAAAGGCAACACAATGCCCTTCTTGGCTATATGGAAGCTTTCACTAGAGATGTTTGTATTCATCCAAATAGATGCCCCCGAAGAATATTAATCAATTAATTCTGAGATTTTTTTAAAAAAATTGTCAATTTCTTGGAGTATGACATGGCTTGCAGGCACCTCAAGGCATCAAAAGTGTAGAGATGTTACCCGATTCTCCTCTACAATCCCTCCACATTTTGTGAAGATTGGGATTTGGTCATCCAAGTTATGCACACACAAAGATGCACTCCCCCCCCCCCAGGAAAGTCCCTCCTCCAAAACGGCTGCTAAAGGGCAGCTTTCTGGAGGGGACCCACTGTGTGGGTATATAAGTTGGACATCTGAAAGCCAAAGTTTGAGGCATTGCAGAGGAGCATCAGGAGAAGCGTCTCTGTGCTTTTAGTGTCCCTGGATGCCCAGTGGAAACTTTCCTGTGTGGGGGGGGGTTGCTCTTTTAGGCTAGGCAGTGCTTCATGATCTGACTTGTGCTCTGTTGTAGGGTGTGTGAGAAATAAAAAGATGTTATTTTCACATGTACTCTGAACATAAACAGAATGCCTATACCGTATTTGAAGCAAAGACAGAAAATCTTGCTTAACAAAGTGGATGCTTTGCAGACCTTCCACAGGGTAAAATGTTGACCTTGAGGCCCACATGCCTTCTCGAGGCCCCTTGAGGTAGGCTGTGCCTGGCACTGATGGACCAAAGGAACGAAAACACAGTAGGTAGAGTGAAATTGTAGGTGGCGAATAAAGATAGGTGAGTTGGGAAGTCTGACTCTCTCCTCCTATCCAATGAGAGTTGAAGGGAGGGACTTTTGGCATCGGGGGGAGGGGGCTAAAGCCTAAAACTGCTGTAATGCTGTCCCTGTGCGTGTGTGTGCCTCTCTGGTAGACACCCGTTATTGTAATAATGTTAATAAATATTGCTGCTTCACTCAGCAACTTCTTTGATCCATCTTATTTAATTGTTGACTACATAAATCATCTTCCACAGGTGTGTTGGGGCAGAAATCAGCTGCTTACAGCCCTCATTTATTCAACTCATCAACATTGCCTGGGATGTGACCAGCCAGAGGAACCTTGATGCTGCTTGGCACAACCTGGGGATAGACTGAGTGGCGTCTCATGACTCTAGTGCACTGGAGCCTGCCATGGTGCAGGAGATTGTTTCTCTGGGAGGACCATGGGGCTGGAGGTCACTGAGGACAATGTCAGTGAGCTAGTGGAGGGATATGATGGTGATGTATCCACTGAGGATCTGGTGGAGCAGGTCTCATTTGAGGAGGAGGAGGAGGAGGAGGAGGAGGAGGAGGAGGAGGAAACACCAAAGGAACCTGTCTCTACCAGAGAACAGAAGGAGGTTTGCAAAAAGGGGGCATAGGTAAAGACCTTTGTGGAACAGCACCATGATGATGATCAAGATGGGTGGACAGTTTTGACAACAACATCATGTCCCAATTCCAAGGGATGCTAAAAAGGCACAAGAGGCAACAATGGATAGCTTCCTGGTGAAAAGGCCAAGTGAGATATTTCTGGTATTGTTGCCCAGTTGCCCTCCACCTCCTCCTCCTCTCCTCCTCCTCCTCCTCCACAACCACCACCACCACCACCTCCTCCTCCTCAAAATGTTTTTCTAATTTGTTTGAAAATGTTTGAAAATGTTTATGTTCTGTACTGTACAAATGTTGAACAGTTGAAGTTTGAAACGTTTTAAAAGTTGATGTTTGACGTTTTAAAGCTTGCAGTAGTATGCTTGAAATGTCATTGTTTTATTAATCATGTCCCTGTACAGTATTCATGCCTATGAAGTGTACTGTACTGTACTGTACCATGTTTGAGAAATTACTGTGTGATGTTTGGAATGTATATTCCTCATTAATCATGTCCCTGTACAGTGTTTATGCCTTTAAAGTGCACTTTTTAAAAGAGTTTTTAACAAAAAGGTGTGGTTTTGCCTTTTTTCTAGCCTCCAAAATGGATTAATCCATTTTCAATGCATTTCTATGCAAAACTGCATTTTACAAGATGAAATTTTCGCACCGTGAAGTAACCCGTAGAATGAATACATTTCACCTTATAGGATATCACTGTACTGTTAATTTATCTTTCAAATATTTACCAATGGTAAATATTTCATTGCTTATGAGAAAGGATTCTACAAAATATTAAATGGCACTGGGTGTCATTTCTGTGATGTACCAAGTATTGAGTATTTAATCTGTCTTTGGCCAGGATTCTGCATGATATGTGTGTAGTATCTGACTGCCTGTGGAGACATTTTACTAGTGAGTTTGTATCATGCAGCAATAATGCAATAAAAAAGCAACAAGAGATCTATCTCCGCTGAATACCTCTTATAGGCCAGGAAACATCAGGTTCAGTGTAAGGCAATCATACAGCACTATTTGACAGACAGTCATACTAAGAATAAGGGCTTTCTTCCTTTGGAGAAATGCCCTTTAAAATAAAATATAAAAATCAATTGTTCTTCCAAAGAGGGGTAAAGTATTACACAACTGCTCCACAGAGGTTGCTTGAGCTTAGCTGCAGGTCACGCAATTTCAGAGGTACGCTTAAGGAAAGAATTGCAAAAGACTTCAGCAAGATTTGTGCCAGCTGTGAGTCTGTCAAGAGGCCAGGTAGTTGGGATCATTTACAGTTACAGTAATACCAGCCAGGCCCTAGAACATTGGGAAGAAACTGACAACTGGATGACAGGGAGTTTGATTTCAGTTCACTGTCTTCAGAAGTATTTTGTGATGTTTTGAACTAGAGTGTTACACATTGCGTGAACAATATATTATTTGCTAACATAGGGAAGAAATCCAGATCGTTTTGTCACAAAGAATTGACAAAAACTTGCCAGGACAGATTACCTCTTCTTTACAACCAGGTGTATCTCCTGGAAATTTACAGTCAGCTGACATGGTCCAGAAATGTAAGATGATGTACATAGGCTATAACCATCTCTAAGTCTCCAAACCCGAGATACCCATTTCTAAATGGTGTCCGAGAAACATTTGCCAAAAATAAGCCACCATGGTTTAACACAGATGCAGCCAAATCCTCAGATAAAATGTTGGTGACTTAGAAACTGTCCTTTGAAGAGAGTTGATAAATTTCAGCTGATTCAAAATGCTGCGGCCAGGTTGTTGGCCAAGGCCATTAAGGAATCACAGAACTCTCTGGTACAACAGTTTCACTGGCTGCACGTGCACTGCCAGGACCAATGTCGGATGCTGGTTATGACTCTATGGGTTGTGGGTCTGGGCTACCTCCTGTATAAATCTTCCTGACTCTTAAGATCTTCAGGTGAGACCCTTCTCTCAGTCCTACTGACCTCCAAGACATGGTTGTTGGGAACACGGGGCAGGGCTCCTCCCTGTTTGTGAAATACTTTCCCATGGGAGGCTGGGTTGATCCCCCCCCCGCTTCCAACAAAAGGTGAACACCATAATTTTTAGGCAGGCTTTTAACAGGTAATTGGGAAGTGAATAATTAGGTGTTGCATATTATTTTATGTATCTTTAAACTTGCCATTAAGAGGTTTTTTAACAGTTTGAACTGTTTATACACACACACACACACACACACACACACACACACACACACACACACACACACACACACACACACACAGTATATATAATTTGTGAGCCAACTTTTGTCACATGATTGGTAAAAAGGTGTAATTGATATTTATTTATCTATAACTTCTATACCTAGAATGCTCCACCCAGCATAGCCACTAAATTTCAGGAATTGAAAACCAAAATATAGTATTTCTATGATCTGCCAGAAATTAGAGATGCAAATAATATTTGCAAATAGTTGTTGTGAGTTTTTTGGGCTGTTTGACTGTGTTCTGGAAGTTTTTCTTCCTGGTGTTTGACCAGACTCTATGGAGTTCTCTGTGTGCTCTGGGTTATAAAGTCAGCGAGACTGGGGTTTCTAAAGTTGAAGAAACTTGTTGGAGGTGCTCCTTTCTGGGTTGGAGGTGCTCCACAAAAATAGGTGTTCATTGTATTGTGATGAAGGGATTAAGAAGTTTCAATGCAATCAGGGGTAGCAACTATCCTTGATGGGTGTTGTTAGCTGTTCTATTGTGTGAACTGATCACCTTTCTTTGTGGCTGTGTGGAGAATCATTGAACTTTGACCTTTTGAACTCTACAGCTTTTAGTACTGGAAACCAGGCTTTGTTGATTTTTAGATTTTCTTCTTTTTTGGTGAAACTGTGCTTATGTTTGTGGATTTAAATGGCTCCCCTGTGTAGTCTGACATAGTGATTGGTAGTGTTGTCCAGTAGAGATGGGCACGACTTAGCGGTATTCCCGTTTCCGTTTCCGTTACTCGTATCCGTTACTCTACGGAAACGGTAACGGGAATTACTCCGCCAGAATTCGAGCTCGAACCAACGAACGAACAATTTGGTCTGATTTGTCGTGCTCGTTACTTGCATCGCGGCGATCGCGCAATGCCAAGCGGCACAGAAAAAAAGTTTTTAAAAGTTAAAAAAAAAACCCGATTCCCGGCCCTAAAAGTAGGCGAAAACTGTCTGAGGGCACCTACCAGGCCAGAAGGGTGTTTTATTTGGGGGGGGGGGTTCCCCGCCCCCCTCCCCTTGGCTATTGCTACTGAAGCGCTGCTGGTACCAGGCTGGGAGGGCGCATCCATTTGCCATGCAGTGCGGGGGATCCAAAATGGCGACCGCAATTTTTTTTTTAAATCGTTGCCCAAAACCCCACCAAAGCACCACAGAAACATGCGAAAATTAGCTATTTTAAATGCTTGAATTTTTACAGTAGCAGCAGTGGGTTTTTCTTGCAAAAAAGTCTCCGTTGATTTTATTTTATTTTATTTTATTTTATTTTATTTTATTTTTTTACACCTGCGCATTCGCAATGATGGGCTCGCCCATGGGAGTGGACCATGCAAAGTTTTGGAGCCATTCCACCAATCGCATGGCCAGGTTTTGCTGACTGTACCAGGCTGGGAGGGCGCATCCAT
Organism: Phrynocephalus guinanensis; assembly: GCA_037367245.1. Lineage (NCBI taxonomy): Eukaryota > Metazoa > Chordata > Lepidosauria > Squamata > Agamidae > Phrynocephalus > Phrynocephalus guinanensis. Next base: position 2,944,367 of record CM074735.1, read on the forward strand.
TTGCCATGCAGTGCGGGGGATCCAAAATGGCGACCGCAATATTTTTTTTGAAATCGTTGCCCAAAACCTCACCAAAACACCACAGAAACATGCGAAAATTAGCTATTTTAAATGCTTGAATTTTTACAGTAGCAGCAGTGGGTTTTTCTTGCAAAAAAAAGTCTCCATTGATTTTATTTTATTTTATTTTATTTTATTTATTTTATTTTATTTTATTTTATTTTATTTTATTTTTTTTATTACACCTGCACATTCACAATGATGGGCTCGCCCATGGGAGTGGACCATGCAAATTTTCCACCAATCGCATGGCCACTTGGCCAGGTTGACCACAGAGACTTCTGGGATGTGCCAATCGGGCATAAACAGCCCACCACTAATCGTAGCCCAAACCCGAACCCTAAGCCTAACCCATACGCCAGTACACTGTCCTTCTAAGTGGGTCATAGAGGCACCCAGAGGTGCACCCCAATACTCACCCTAACCTCACCCGTAACTAGCCTAACCCTAGCCCTTGCGCTAACCCGTCTTAACCCTAAGCCAGATCTACTTGCATTGCACTACATGCAAGTACATGCGACACAGCGGGTGCAAAGAGTCTGCCAGTCCGTCACTTGTGGCTCTGGCTGACTCCTGCAGCTCCCTCCAGGAGCCCGCTACCCCCCCCAAACCAGTACTAACGACAACAAAAAAACGAAAAAACGAACCGACTAATTTTTGCGAAATTTCACGAAAAACGGAAACGAGCCGAAACGGACTGCCTCCGACACACGACAACACGAAAACGTCATTTTCCCTAGTCGTGCCCATCTCTATTGTCCAGTACCGCTGTGTCCTGGAAGAGGAATTCATGTCCAGATTGTTTCAGGGTGTGTTCAACTACTGCTGATTTTTCAGGTTGATTTAGTCTGCAATGTCTTTCATGCTCTTAATGCCTTCATCACAATACAATGAGTTACACCTATTTTCCTGTATAGGACAAGTTTGGGGTTCAAGGGGATGAGTTATTCAATTTCAAAGGGAGGTGCCCCCAGAAAAAAACATTTCTAACTGTAATGTTATATGCTTGAAAATAGTGATCCCAGGCAGCTACTAGTGTGGAAATTACAGTGGAGCTTCCTCAAGCTGTCCCCTTGAAGTGCCCCCAATTTGGAGAGGTTTGGGGTACAGGGGGGGGCAAGTTATTCAACTCCAAAGGGGGTGCCGAAAGGGGGAAAACCACTTGTAATTTAAAAGTATTTGAAAATACTGATTTATTAACAATGAAAATGACTGTGTGATGTGTTATTTTGAGGGGACCGCACATTTACACTGTTATACAAGCTGTATACTCACTGTTTTACATTGTAGCCAAGTGTCATTTTTTCAGTGTTGTCACATGAAAATATATACTAAAATATTTATGAAATGTGAGGGGGTGTACTCCTGTGATATACTGTATCTGAGAGACCATTGTCTCTCTTTATGAGCTTACTCTGGCATCAATATTATCCTGAAAGGCCTTTCTTTTAGTTTCACCATATTCACAGGTATATTTGGTGGGTATAACCAGAGCTGTGAGTATAAAACTTCCTTTCTCAGGCACAACAGCTGCTTGATTCTGCCTGTGTGTGTGTGATGTGTTGTCAAGTGACTTCATACTTTGGCATCCCTAATTTTCAAGATATATGTGATGTTCAAAGAGTGGATTATTGTTGCCACCACACATTACCCCAGCACATTTCCCAGACCAAGCAGAGATAGAAACCCAGGTATCCTGAGTTTTACTCTGTCATTTTATTAGCTGAACCTCCCTGATTCTCTGCTGCTGCCTGTAGGCCCTTGCAAACAAGCTTATCACCTGCAATTCCAGGAAGCAACAAAGCTCTCAGTCATCTGGGCCATTTATCTCTCTGTATTTTTCTGCATCTCACTGAACTGAGCCCAGATCATAGCGAACATTTCAAAGGAAAATCTGTTTTAAAGCAGGCTGACATGCGTGTCAGAGTAAAGTACCACATTGATATTATTTATACAAGCTCTGTTCTTGACTAGGAAAGAAAATGATTTGGAGGGGCTGCAAATTGCAGAAGCATTTCTTTTCTAATGTAAAAATCCAGAGATTTGCGATGCCAGCATGATTCCTAATTTAGTCTCTAGTTGTTTACTACACCTGGGATTTGTTGATACAAAAGCTAGAATGTGGAATTATTTACCCAGGGCCTTTGCAGTAGGGTTTTTTCAAAGTGATACTGTAACAAGTGAAGTGGTGATTTGCTTCTACAGAGGGGGAAAATTAATACTCTAATCTATCACCCAAGTCTTATTACTTTACTATAATTCTCCCCATTTCATTATTATTAAGAGCCCAGGGCTATCACTAAACTATACAAGCTTCAGAATTTACACTACCACCAAATTGCTACTCATTTAGGTACAATTCCCTAATGCATTACATGTGTATAGCAAGCTAACTGACAATCCAGATATACATAGGAAGGAGAGAAAGGAGAGATGGTTCTGCAGATTGATCCCCCACCCAAACAAAAATGTTTTTCTTTTCTTTAAAAAAATAGTCAAGTGTTTTGTTCATTTCCACTCACTTCCTATTGTTTGGCGCCTTCAACAATTCTGTCAGTTTGAGGTTGGCTATGTCAAAAATTGATGCAGTATTAATTTCATATATGTATACTATTTATCTACCCATGTAGTTATTTACTTAAAAGTTTCATTTTCACCCTTATCCTTATGAGGCACTCTAGTACACTAATTATCATGTTTTGTTCTAGACATCATGTAGAGGTAGTACTACAAAATATACATTTTCTAACATCGTCCTCTGATAATTTGTACAAAATGTCCCTGAGTTTCAATCACCTGCTATAAGCTGTTTTAGGGTTTTTGTGTTTGTTTGTTTTTCCAGAAAGAAAAACAGTTGGGAGAAGCAGTCTTCCAATAGCATTATTGTTGTTTCCCAGTGGGGTGGGTTTCCCCCCTTTCTCTTAAGGCTTGATCACATCTGTTAAAAGAACCACAGTTATACCGATTTGGCCATTTTTAGATTGTTTCGGATTTTTTCCATTCACATGATGCATAGCTAACATCAATTCACCTTGGCAATTGGCTTATTTCCCACTCCTTTGGAGGGTTGTTTCAAATTGTGTCAGTGATGTATCACTTCATTCCTTTTCCTTTGAGCTTGTGTGAACATTGGTGTAGATTTATTTCCATTGTGAAGGGGATGAGTTTTGGGCCCTAGGACCACTTCATGGTCGATGGAAATACACCCCTTTTTTTCTTGATGTTATTATTTGAATGGGCTATTGGTAAATGGTTAGTAGCAGCCCTTGCTACTAGCAAAAAAACAGCATGAGTACATTGCTTGTAAAGGAGGTGACAGCTTCCCCCCCCCCTTCCTTGCAGGTGAAAGAGGGCTTGAGGGACAGACATTTCCTGCTTTGAATTTTAAACAAAGGATTATTGAATAAATGTTTCCTCTTTATTTTAAGCCTGCTCTTCACGAGCTTTCTTCCTTCTCCCAGCACTGTTTGAAAGGGAAACGAAAAATGAAAGCCAAGAACGGTGAGAGGAAACAATGAAAAGTGGATTGGTGAGAAAAGGAGGGAAGGGAAAAGAGGACAAGGAGGGGTGAAGGCACCTACCATTCTATTCCTCTATTAATAAATTATATTTGTTATTTTTAAAGGGTAAGGGGGATGATTGCCCTAAAGAACAGAACAGAAAATGAATCAATATAAAATTAAGAGTGATGTTGCAGGCTGCTGTAATGGTTTAAATAGAAATAAATGAATTAATGCAGTTACATGTAATGTGAATGGTCCTGCCATTATATATACCACATGGACAGTGGAAAAATGTATTGATCAACAGATATAGGAAAAGAATTGCTATAACTGTGATTCTTTTCTCACATATGATCAAGCTGCCACACAATGGGTTGTGTTGGGACAAAATGTGTCCTGTTCCATTTGAGGTGAAAACATACTTGGATGACCATGTTTTTTTCACTGTCAAAATAGAGGAAAAGTGGAGGGCTACTCTAATCTGAAACCCAATCACATACATAAACAATGGATTGTTTACCAATATAGAGAAGTGTTCTGCTTGTGAAGATGAAAGAATGGGAACTGTAGCAAAGCACTCAGAAGTCTCTCAAAGGGTTTAAATTTGCTGGAGAATAAATTCATGGCTGTTGCACCAATACTGAATATGTTTTTAACATATGTTTATATTGTTTTGTTGTGGTCTGGATGAAGTAGGTGGGAATGGGAAATGTGACTCCTCATCACTGCTGTTTCAGAGTAAAAGCAGAGAAGGAGAAGAATGTGCCTGGCCATAGTTGATTCTTTGGGGCATATTCTGAAATGCAGAGGAAGCTCTGGGCTGGTTCTTTCAGAGTGATCATTGCAAATCTGAAGATGAAAACATTGCTACTTGCTGAAAGCAGCTCAGAAGCTGAAGATATACTGTCTCAAGTATCTCATAACATTCTTCAAGTATCAACAGTATTGAAGAGCAGCCTCTAAAAATGCTTCTAGGTACACATGGGAAGGGATGGATCCCCTGGCTGTGGCTGCCTAAGGGCAGACAGAAGGACAGCATGCTCACACTTAGCTAACCTTGCTCGGGAAGAACCAAGTGGAGATATTGAGAGGCATACATGAAAGGACTGATGGTGCAAATATCCATAAAGAATTCACCCATTTGGGAATATCCTGTACAAACAAAACAAAATCTAAACAATGCCTATAAAGTTTATTGCCCAACCAGCTTCTGTAAACCGTTGTTCATCTGAGATGAAAGGAACTCTTAGATGGTTACTTCACATCCTTCTTCGTTTTGAGTTGACATTCATTTCTTGATCACACTGCTCGCAGTCATGTAGTCTTGTCCCGGTACTGTCCCTGTTCCCATGTACCCATGGGCATGATTGATGGTACCATGACAACTGTTACTGCGCGTCCTTGTTTCGTGACAACATCTGAACTTTTCAGCCTTCGTTCTTGGGTGTGTGTTTTTTAGTGGGGTCCGACCTTCCATTTTTTGATCTTTCGAATCTTCTCAACTTTGCCTTCAATGCGTTACGGAGCTAAGTTCAAGGCATTTGTCTTTTAATCTCTCTGCACTGTGTTGCTGACTCCATAGGGAATGTACTGGTGAATGGCACTCCACATTCCTGCCACAAGATGGAGAATGACATGTTGCGTGACAAGCCTTACCTCACGGACACTCGTCTCGGAATGAGAAACGAGACAAGCAGATTCCCGAGCCCAGGGAGGGGTATGGCTCATCACACTTTTATCTCAGTTCAGGGGGCGTGGTCAGGACGAATTCCTGTTGTCACGCAATGGACATGTGGTAGGATTTCCTCGTACCTGTCCCAAGTGAGACCACGAACAGCGATGAGAGGCATGTGAAGTAACAGCCTTACTTTTCCAACAGAAGGGACAAACTCTATTGTGGGGTCTGTCCCCTTATCTGGGTTTGTGAATGAAATTAAAAAGAAAAAACCCTGAAAAGAGTACAAAGCCCAAGGGGATTAATTTCCCCTTTCTTGGTTGTGGCACTCTCTTGATCTTTGCTTTTTTGTGGTGTAGTGGTTAAAATGCTGTACTGCAGCTATAACTGTGCTCACAACCTGCAGTTCAATCCTAGGTAACCGGCTCATGGTTGACTCAGCCTTCTATTCTTCAGAGGTTGGTAAAATGAGTACCCAGCTTGCTGTGGGAGGGAGGGCATTATGTAGCCTGCATACATAAATTGTAAACTGCCCAGAGAGTGCTCTAAGTGCTATGAGGCTATATAAGCAGAACACATTCTCTGATATACTGTATCTTAAACGAAAAGGGTTCCAATATGTTAAAAGCTTAGTGCAAGATGGAAAAATCAGAGAATCATGTCTCTGGGCAGAAAACATTAAAAACATAAAAGCATGGGGAAAATAGGAAAAATGCTTGCAGGTATTATACGATAAATGACCAGCACAGCCAAAACAGACAGAATCATAATCCTTGATGCAAAATAGTTTCTTATGCTATGATACTTCTCACAGCCAACTACTTGCTTCTCATTCTGTTACCCAGGGACGTAGCTCCCCCATATGACCAATGAAACAGAAGACCAACAAACAAGAAGGGATGTTCCTGTTGTAGTTTAAAAATTCTCAGTGTATGAGGTTGGCTGATACCTGAAAGTCATCAATTGCAGCATCATTAATATTGTCTGCATTTCTCTGGGTATTTAGCCTTTTCAACATTTTCAGATGTATAACATTCCATAATAACATGGACAAATCTGATGTTAGGGCAGATACAAAGAAGCAGTCCTAGAAACTATTTAAGAGCTCCTCACAAAACACATTCTTTACTTCCTAACCAGCAAAACAAATACAGAGGTGCAGTTTTGTTATAGAACCGAGCTTGCTTTTCAGCATGACAACATTGGTAACACTAGATTTCCATGCAGGACACAACTAGACATGGGCATGGAGCGGCGAAATTCTCATTTCCATTTTCGGTTCTTGTTATCGTTACATAACGGGTAACGGTAACGAGAATTACTCCGCTCCAGCTCAAACCCGAACCGAAAAAGAAAAATTGGGACTGATTTTTCGTTGTCGTTCATGGCATCGCGGCGATCGCGCGATGCCAAGCAGCACAGAAAAAAAGTTTTTTAAAAAAACCGATTCCCGGCCACAAAAGCAGGCGAAAATATGCCTGCCTCAGTGAGGGCACCTACCAGAGAGGGGTGGTTTCTGGGGGGGTTCCCGGCCTCCCCCCCTCTGCTGTCCTGGGCTGCTGGTACCAGGCTGGGGGGGGCATCCTCGTCGTCTCCATTTGCCATGCGGTGGGGGGGATCCAAAATGGTGACCGCAATATTTATTTTTAAATCGTGGTCCAAAAACCCACCAAAGCACCACAGAAACATTTGAAAATTAGGTATTTTAAATGCCTGATTTTTTTTATAGTAGCAGCAGTGGTTTTTTCTTGCAATAAAACATCTCCATTGATTTTATTTTATTTTATTTTATTTTATTTTATTTTATTTTATTTACACCTGCGCAATGATGGGCTGGCCATGGGATGGGACCATGCAAATTTTTGGACCCATTCCACCAATTGCATGGCCAGGTTTTGACTGAGACTTCTGGATGTGCCAGAGGGCATAAAAAGCCCACTAACCCGAACCCGAACCCGAACCCTAACCCTAACCCATACGCCAGTACACTGTCCTTCTTAGTGGGTCAGAGGCACCACTAACCCACCCTAACTTTAACCGTAACCCTAAGCCTAGCCCTTACCCTAACCCCAACCCTAACCCAGATCCGTACACAAGTACACTTTCCTTCTTAGTGGGTCACAGGCACCCAGAGAGGTGCCTCCCACAGCCCACTATCCCCTACCCCTAACCCATTCCCTAACCTGTACATCAGTACGCTAGTATGCTCCCCTTCTTAGTGAGTCAGAGGCACCCAGAGAGAGAGGTGTCTCTGCCACTTAACCCCCACCCTAACGTAATGTATGGTACACAGCGGCTTCGTGTTACGCGTCCCTTCCCTTCCCTTCTTCGTGGGTCAGACATCAGAGGCACCCAGAGAGGTGCCTCCCAGAGCCCACTTACCCCAACCCTAACCCCAACCCAAACGACAAACGACAAACGGAAACGACAAATTTTTGAAAATTATCACGACAAACGGAAACGAGCCGAAACGGACCTGTCCCGACAATCGAAAACTCGACACGTCATTTTTTCTGGTCATGCCCATCTCTAGACACAACTTGGTGGAAGTCCATTTTTAAAATCCCAACAGTTTTCTTTAGGCAGAATTCTGGCTTATGGTTACCCTTTCCAGGACATTCCAGGTAAAGCATACACAGAAATGGTTTACCATTCACCTCTTCAGGGGGACTGTGCAGCTTGACCAAGAGAATAAATCTCCCAACCTCAGGTGTCCTAGCAGATATCGAAATGACTGAGCTATCCAGCCAGCTCACAGTATATATAGGTCTCCTAATTTTCAAACCTATGTTTGAAACCCATGTTGGAAATAACAATGGCAATATTTTTAGAACACAAAATTTGTTTTGGTTATACTTTTTGCAAAAAATCAGAAGGCAACTACAAAAAAAAAATACCGTTCACATAAACATGTGTTTTGTGCTTTGAATGTAGATTATTATGGAATATACTTGCCTTTACATCCACAAACACTCTTGTTAGCATTCCCTTCAAGAGACTGTATTTCCCCTGGGATAAGAGAATAATTCAGAAATTAGTTCAGTGTATTTTTTAGTTGCCTACATGAGGGGAAAACCAATATGAATATAGGTGGGCTGGGGGTGAGTGGGCTTAGTGAAGAATTCTGCCATCAGATCCAATGTCATGGTGATAATTTTTGATGTATAGGTGCTCACTCTCTCACTATCCAAACCAATGCCCCAAATGAGAGTCCAACAATCAGGTAGATTCACATCAAGAAACCACTACTAACCATCATAATCTCTGTAGGAGCAGGACTTTGTGAAGGTAATGGTTCTTTTAGATCAAGCCAATGTTGTTGTCACTCTCCCCACCCACCTCCACCAAGCTGCTAAGAGAAATGCACTTCCAGTGAGTTGGGTACCCGGCTTTGGAGTCAAATGTCAAAAATGTGATTCCTTGTTTGTCTCTTGGGAAAGAGCCAGCTTGTGGGTAAGCAACACGGTCCCAGTATGCCCCCAGAAGAAGAAATGGTTGACCAAAAATATTGCCAAGATATCCCTCTTAATAAAAACATGCCAAAACATCAAGTCTGCAGGCCCCGACTTTGCTATGCCACAGATCTGAAGTAGATATGGGCACTAAATGCCAAATTGGTATTTTGTTTCATTTTTGTTTCATTTTTCCTCATTTTATTTCATTTATTACAAAATGAAGTTTTTTAAAAAATTGTTTTGTATTATGGTTCATTTTTTCATTTTTCATTTTTTATACTGTTAAGGCCAGACCAGCTGGTTGGTTGGCATTTTTTTCTCCCACTGACCAGCTGACGCACAAGGAGGCCAGTTGGTGTTTTGTTTGTTTGTTTGTTTTTATTTTCTCTCGCCAACCAGCTGGCGTGCGGGGAAGCCAGTTATTTTTTCCCCCACCAACCAGCTGGTGCATGGGGAGGTTGGCCAGTGGATTTTTCCACGGGCCAACCAGCTGGCATGCAGGGAGTCCGGTGGCTTTTTTTCTCCCACCAACCAGCTGGTGCATGGGGAGACTGGTCAGTGGGTTTCTTCTCCTGCCCACCAGCTGGAATGCAAGGAAGCCGGTCAGCGATTTAATTTTATTTTTTATTTTTCCCACCAACCAGCAAGTTATTTTTGTTATTTATTTTGAGAAACACTGATAATACAAATGAAAAATGAAACAGAACAAAATGAAAATTTCCATTTCATTTTTTAGGACACTTCATTTTTCGTTTTATTTCCTAATGAAACAAAAAACAAAAAACAAAAAATGAAATAAAAAAATTTAATTTTGTGCCCATCTCTAATTAAGAAGTAAAGTTTTAAGTTAATAAATAACAACACTCTTATTGTATTCTCGAAGGCTTTCACAGCCGAGATCCGATAGTTGCTGTGCGTTTTTCAGGCTATTTGGCTGTGTTCTGGAAGTTTTTCTTCCTGACGTTTCACCAGACTCTGTGGCTGGCATCTTCAGAGGGCAAGGAGCTCAGAGAACAAGGAGTTTTCTCTGTGCTCTGGGTTATAAAGTGAGTGAGATTGTGGTTTCTACAGTTGAGGAAACTTGTCCTATGCAGGAAAATAGGTGTTATTGTATTGTGATGAAGGGATTAAGAAGTTTAAATGCAATCGGGGTAGCAACTATCATTGATGGGTGTTGTTAGCTGTTCTATTGTGTGAACTGATTACCTTTGTGGCTGTGTGGGGAATCATTGAGCTTTGACCTTTTGAACTCTACAGCATTTAGTACTGGAAGCCAGGCTTTGTTAATTTTTAGACTTTCTTCTTTTTTGTTGAAACTCGTATTACTGTTTCTGTTTTTAAAAGTGGAGGGAGTGGTTTTATAAAATGTGTGCTTCAAAGAAAAGAAGAGCAGGGAGATTGCTCTCCACCCCCCATTACATATTGTCAGGCTCCCTAATGCTTTCTTTCCATCCCATGGTGACAGATCCTTGTTTACTCTCCCAGCCTGCAGTGTTGGTCACTTGGGGTAAGCTGTGTTGAACACTATGAGGATTACTGTATATTTGATTACCAATGAGCTGATTGTGAGAAATGGAAATACGTTATTTTCACACTTCACAATGTACTCTGAGCTTAAAGAGAATGCAGACAGAAAATCTTGCTTGCTAAATTAATGTTCAAAAGAGCTGGCTTGCAGACCTTGAACTTCTGAACTTGAGGCGCACTTGCCAACTTGAGTAAATAGGCAGACCCTGGTAGGCCAGAGAAAGAATTTCAATAATGAGTATGTTTAAACAAAGGTACTGCAGTAGACCAGATAAGGGAAATCATAATTTTAGGCATAAATCGTTGAATTAAGAATAGGTGGGGAATATAGACAGGGGCCCGTAGTTTAATTGCTTAAAAATTAGAATAGGTGAATCATAAAGTCTGTAAACATCTTCTCCTATCCCATAGGACAGGGATGGTGAATCTATGGCATGCGTGCCAAAGGTGGCATGTGGAGAGAGTTTGCCTGGCACGCAACATGCCCCCTGTTCCCCCACTTCCCCCTCCAGCCATGAGGAATTTGTGGAGGAACAGAAGTAGGAAAGAAGCAGGGAGGGGAAGAGGACAAGGCAGGGGACCAGGGGTAAGGCAGGGAAGAGGTGGGAGGAGGAGGGAGGAGGGAGTTTGAAAGGGAGCCCCCCCGCAATCGGGCACGTAAGCCTGGGGGAGGGGTTTCAAACTGCCTTTGAGCCAGTGAAACAAGTGGCGGTCGCACCACACCAAATTCAAAAAGGTCAAACAGCCTTCCTTCTCTTCCCCTTTGCTGAGCGAAGGGGAGGAGGAAGGCTGCTTGATCCTTTTGAATTTGGTGTGACACCACTGAGGGTGCTTGCACGGCGCCAAATTCAAAAAGACCAAGCAATCTTCCTCCTCCTCCCCTTTGCTTGGGCGAAGGGGAGGAGGGGGAAGGTTGCTTGGTTATTTTGAATTTGGTGCCACCTCTCCATCCAGCACTCCCCAGGGTGATGATCCTCTGGCTGGGAAGGGGGGAACGGGGGACTCCACCGCTGCTTCTCCCACCCCCCATGCACCACTGGGGCGATGATCCTCTGACAGGGAAGGGGGAGAATCGGGAAGTTCGCTGTGGCCTCCCCACCGTTTATTATTTATTATTTATTTATTTCTTGCACTTATAAACTGCCCGATTTTCCAAAAGGGAACTCTGGTCGGTGTACATACATAATTTATTCAACGGTGCGTGGCTTCTTCAGCTTTCACAGCGCACCAGGGAGAGAAGCAGCAGTGAAGTCTCCTGTTCATCCCCTCCCTGGCTAGAGGATCATTGCCCCAGGGGTGCTCAGTGGAGAAGCGGTGCGGAATTCAAAAGGATCAAGTAGCCTTCCTTCTCACCTGAGTGAAGGGGAGGAGGAGGAAGGCTGCTTGGCCTTTTGAATTTTGCGACACTTCTTTCTCCACCCTGTGCCCCCAGGGCGATGATCCTGTAGCCGGGGAAGGGAGAAGGGGGGACTCCATTGCTGCTTCTCCCCCCACCCCCAGTGTGTCGCTGGGGTGATGATCCTCTGGCCGAGGAGGTGGGGGGAAGGGTGACTCTGCTGCCTCTTCTCCACCCAATGCACCTCAGTGATTATCCTCTGGCTGGGGAGGGGGGATGGGGGACTCTGCTGACACTCCTCCCCCCAAACATGCCACCGGGGCGATGATCCTCTAGCCAGGGAGGGGGAGAAGGGGGGATTTGCTGCCACTTCTCCCTCTAGCACACCGCGGGGTTGATGATCCTCTGTCTGGGGATGGTGAGAAGGGGGGACTTCGCTGCCACTCCCCCCCCCCGCCCATGCATTTTTAACCCAAAGTATTATTAAGCTGGGGTACAACTGTATTGTGACTAAATTGCCATAATGGCAAACAGCGAAAAATATGTGGGTTTTCATTTGCAGTTTGGGCACTCAGTCTCAAAAAGGTTCGCCATTCCTGCCATAGGGAGTTGGGAAGGGACTTTTGCAGCCTGGGACTAGGGAATAAAAATGGTTTGAATGCTGTGCTTGTGTGTGCCTGCTCTGCTAGACACCCATTATTGCAATGATGTATTAAAATATTGCTGTTTCACTGAGATACTTCTCCAATCCTCTTTATTTAATTAGTGACTACAAAGCACATAATTCACACTTGATGGCTCTTGATGGCTCTTTGACTAGATGAGGTGGAATACAAGTTCCATATATTGCTAAGAATTATTCTTAGACCAACTTAATTATTTAAGTTATATTTGTTAAGAACCATTTTTGCATCAAGGATATTTCTTTAAATACAGGCCTTTATATTCTGTTTCTCTTAGAGTCCTGAGCCCTCTTCAGTGGTGATAGTACTTGCTTTCCCCCCCTCCACCTATTTTCTTCCTCTGCAATTCTTTTTCCTGTTTCATCACTCTGATTTTGTGTGGAAGATCAGTTTACTCTGAGGCCATTTTGCTCCACTTTTATGCTATGTCATAAAAGAGGGCATCAGTGTTAGGAATCAATAAAGCAAATACATTAAAATAGAATGAATTAATAAAAGGGGTCACTGTCATACTCAAAATCATGCCAGTTTCAGGAAATGTTTTACCCACTATCATTACAGGAAAAAGGAAAGCAGGAAAATTGAGAAAATATATGTTGGCATGGCAATTTCAGTTTCTTTCTCGAAAGGGCAGCAAATAATATTCAATAGGATGAGGCAGGTTTTCCAGCATAATACAAGTTGAAGGTTATTTTTTTTCTGCATCTCCTGGCCCACAAGCAGTCTGTGGTTATATAAGGTGTTCACAAGGGACAATGCAGGGGTTTTCCAATTTCCTGAGTTCAAGAAGCCCCTTACAAGTTAAATTAGCTGTTGTAAAAACCCACAAAGATAGGCTGTGAACCACTACACCATGATTACAACTCAGGTGTGGTTTAGAATTCACCTCAGCCAGAGCTGTAACTAACACTTTTGGTACCACTGCAGAAGAACAAAGAGGCAGCTGCTCTGCCTCTCAAACACCTTCCTCTCCTTTGAATGCCAGCTTCACAAGAGAGTCCTAAGAAGCGAAGTATGTCGGAAAGGTAGTTTCTGAAGTTACTGCACTCTAAAATATATCAGCTCAAAAAAGAACCTTCACATCACACCTTTCTTCTCAGGACCTCTCTTTGAAATAAGCAGAGAAACTAGCAGTAAAACTGGAAGATTTAATGGCTGCCTTGTTTTCCCCCCCTCTGGCAGTACATGTTGTTGTTGTTGTTTCTTTTTTATTTAATTTTATACTACATACAAACAAAATAACAGATAACAATTAACAATACAAGTTACCCCCACCCCCCGGGACCATCCATGAGTTCTTCTTGTTACTCCGTCTTCTGTTTTTCTAGTATTCTTCTTAAAGTCCTCTTCTCCAGAACTGTCTTGAAGTGTTCAAATGTCATAAAAATGTCTTTTTTCATTTCTCCTTGTTTAACTTTTAGGCTACAAGACAAATTTATCATTTATGGCTATATCCCAAAGTTCATTATACCAATCTTCCATCTTGAGATCTAGTTGGATTTCCAGTTTCTTGCTATAATCAATCTAGCAGCTGTCATAAGATTTGCTATTAGCTCCTTTGTTGTAGCATCATAATCTTTACTAGTTAACAATGATAATAGTGCTGTCTCTGGATTGCAATCAATATCTAACTTAATCATGTCACTTAGCTCTAAAAAAACCCTTTTCCAGAACTTTTGAACTATTTCACATTCCCACCAGAGATGCATATATGTACCTATCATTTTTTCACATTTCCAGCACATCTTAGAGTATTCAGCATTCATTCGTTGTTTCTTCTTCTTCTTCTTCTTCTTCTTCTTCTTCTTCTTCTTCTTCTTCTTCTTCTTCTTCTTCTTCTTCTTCTTCTTCTTCTTCTTCTTCTTCTTCTTCTTCTTCTTCTTGCATCCATAGGGTTGCACTGGCTGACCATGTCTGTTTGGAGGACATCACATGGCACCACAGATCTATGAGCTTGGGTTTCTTGGCTTCCAGCCTTTAGCATGTTAGCTCCAAGAGGATCAACAGAGGACTAAACAATAATGTGGCCACAGCCTCTAAATCTGGCACCCTAGGGCTTAGCCCTGTGGTCACCCTGCTCTTGCATTGTACTCACCTCACCCCATGGAACCAACTGAGTTCTTCAGTCACCTTTTTCTCCCTGCATGGTGACTAAGGTTGAGCTGAAAAACGATTGTTACTGTATTTTCTGGTACTAGTCATGCATCCAATCATCATCATCTGTGCTACTTTTCTACGTGTGGAGACATTTTATTGTGCCGACCTTTCTAATCTAATCTCATTCACCAAGACTCTGAAATGGTATTGTCTTAGGAACCTTGTATTTTGGAATTGTTTGCCCAGATCAGTTGGTTGAAGCAGAACTATTTTCCAAAGAAACCTTTGTGTTTATGTTTCATAAACAATTGAAGGTAAAATAATCAGGAATTTATTTCTAACATTGGGTCATTATTATTTATTTATTTAAAACATTTTCACACTGCCTTTGTCCTTAAAAACATTAAAGGCAGCTGATAACATTGGTAGATAATAGTTAAAGCTAAAAGCAATGGGTATGGAAAGGTGGCTTACATCACTAAAATACAGTGTTTAAAGCTAAAGACAGTGAGTGTAAAAACGTAGTTTACATAATTAAAAGACAACATTAAAGCCAAAAATAATAAGTATTCAAATATTTAAAAGGAGGAAATACTACTCAGTCTGGGAATTGATAAACACAAGCAACACTAAAAACACAGTCAAAGTAGTAAGGCACAACAGATTTAAAAATCTCACTCAGGCAGCCAGTCACTGAGGGAAAGCTTGCCTGTAGAGAAAGGTCTTTGCCCCCTAACTACATACTGCTCTTGCTCCAGGCTCTTTCTCCATTATAAAATAGTGATCTCTAGCCTAAAATTAATGAGATGGAAGAAGAGTGAGATGTAAACGCATCAGCAGAACATAGTGAGGTAAATGTACTCAGGTTGCTGCGTTGTAGAAGAAGGGTTTGTGCAGGTTTTCTTTCCCATTTCCTGGTACATCTCCCTCTGTACTGTTGCCGCTCTACCTGAGATTAGCAGCTACTGTTAGCACCTCTTCAGATGTAGATCATATAACTAAGAAACTGCCTGGCTTTTTCCGCCCATCTTGCCAAGGACCTTGCATAAAAGAAATAACTCCTGGCAAATCCATCTTTTTCTGTGTTATAACCTGTTGGTACTGCTCTAAGGAAGAGGGTTTCACCCTCAAAATATTAGCAACATTTTTGTTAATTTTCTAGTAGCCTAAAGGTATCATCTGTCCCACTTTTGTATTTGATATCTGAAAGTGTAAATGTGAAATTGGAATCTATTTGTTGAATATCTGAGAACAAAGATCAGCACAAAGAGCTATGAAATTTTGTGTTGAATCAAATGTCCACACCAGTTGGGGAAGGTTCTCAGCCTGATCTTCCCTGCCTTCTCCTTGGCTACAGGAGAATTCTCTCCCTCCTACCGACCTCCTCGCCTGGCTGGCTGACCATGAGGGAGGACCTTGAAAATGTAGGGCCTAAGGTGAATCTCTCCTACCCCACACTACAATATCACAAAAAAAACCATGAGGAACTGCATGTAAAAGACACTGACTGAAATCCAATAGCAAATTGTAACTAGAGTAGGCCCATTGAATCAGTGGATCCTATGGATGAGGAGACTCACCAAATCCACATTGGTTCAATGGATTAACTCCAGTTGCAATTTACAATTGTCATTAATTCAGTCATTGCAACACACTTTTAAACTCTTTAAAATTCTCTTTCCCAAGCATTTCAAAACTTTAGCAATTTACTGTAATGGTCCAATTACATTTTGAGTCAATATGTGTTCTCACATCACAAGCGTTGTGTCCTGTAATTATGTTTGCTGGAAAAAAGTGGGATGTGTTTTGCTGTTATTTATAAAATACCATTTATGCAAGGACTATTGCCAAGCTGTATGTTCAGTCATATAATGTAAGTGATCTTGCTATCAGTATCAACAGATATTAAAAAATAACCAGCTAGAACAACTTTATTTTGACAACTAATAGCAATTAATTTAAAATGGTAAAAAGAAATCAGTCTTGATGTCTGTGACATTAACTGCCTTAGACTACTGCACCAATTACTTTACTTGAATTTTAAAAAGCTCCTATTATAATTTCATGATGGCCTATAGCATGTGTGTCCACAGAGGTTAGCTAATAACTTTCACTTTGTCTTCCAGATAAAACTGTGTTTGTAAGGAATTATTTAAAAGGCACTTTGCAGGTGGGGCATGGAGCTCCTTCTCTGGCATCCAGTCAATACTTATACATTGTATTTATGGCCCTCCTGGCCTGAAAGCAACATATGCTCTTTTGGTCTATTGGACTAGAACTCCCAAAATTCTCCGAAGAATTCCCCAGGCAGAGTTCCACAAGTTTCTGCCTATGAACACCTGAAGAAAGGGCTACCTCTGAGGCTGCGTAGCCTAGACACACCTTGATTTCCTGTTGTTAATCTTTCTTTCTTTCTTTCTTTCTTTCTTTCTTTCTTTCTTTCTTTCTTTCTTTCTTTCTTTCTTTTTTAAGGACCTACTGTGGCACTTCTGGGAACTGTAGCTCTTCATGAGGCATCCCCTATAGAACTTAATGGACAATGAAACTACAACTCCCAGGAAATATCATGACAGCTTCCCTCCCCCACTTTTTAAAAAACCTTAACAAGGAGACATAAAGGATTGCTTGTGGGCTGGAACACCCAGAATTCTGCCCAGGGAATTCTTGAAGAATTCTGGGAGGCAGAATTAAAACATTAATAAAATTAATTTTAAAAACCCGAAAGAACACACCCCTAACCATTGTATCTCGGTGACTGTTTTTACCTATATGAATCCCTAGCACCAGTTTAGATTTTCCTGTCACACCCTTATTAGACATGGGATATTTATCTTCATCTTCCAGATCTATCTATCTATCTATCTATCTATCTATCTATATCTATCTATCTATCTATCTATCTATCTATCTATCTATCTATCTATCTATCTAATCTTCCCCGCAGTGTGAACAGCCATCATCATTTGTGATGCACGGAGGAAGCCTGGCTGGTGCTTCCCCACCTCCCTGGACAGGTGACCACTCTTGTGAGTGTATGGGATGACAAGTTTCGCCACTCAGCTGAGAGGCTGGCCATGCAAGGGGGTGGGAAAGCAATGCCTGGTCTACTTGCATGATTGGTGCATCACAAACAATGGCCACATGTGTTGCAGGGTGATCAGTGAGTAAGCTGACCAGTTTTTTTTGTGGGGGGGGGTGTTGCCCAATCATCCCAGGCATTTGTGGTGCCAATATTTGTATTCCACTTCCCTTTAAGATGAATATGAAAATCCCGTGTCTACTAATCCTTCCTTAGCCCTTTTTTCATTGAGTTGTGTCTACACCAAGGAAGGAAATCTGTGACTGTTCAAACATTTTTGGACTCTTAGTACTTCTCAGGGACAGCTATTCTGGATAGGGCTATGTGTTACATATAAACAAAGCACCTGGATGATCACAAGTTTTTCCTGATCTACAATTAACAGTGAAGCATTAATCTTTACTAGGTCAGTGGCATCTAAACTATACCATGTGGTACATTCATTGACAACTCAATGAAGGGCCTCTTATACTCCTGATCAAACTCTATGGAGTGATCATTTTGTACAAATTGGCATTAGCATTTTGTTTGTGGTCTTCTATATACTGTATGCAGAAAGAGACCTCCACAAAATACTATGCTTTAACTGCTGAATTCAATCTTTTGTTGCAGTGTTTATCTATAATGTCCATAGGTGAAGAAATCAGGTCTGATGGGGAATCTGCCAGACCAAATGTCTTGAACAAATAAAGGCCATGGCCAGTAGGGAGAAGAGTTTTTCCCAGGTGAGTCATTGGGGTAATGCCAAGGATCTGATTTCTGACAACCGTTGCACTGTCCGAAAGATCTGACCAAAGGTTATTCTGTTTAGTTTATTTGAGACAGTGAATGGAAGGCAGCACCTCTGCACAACCACCTGGGGATGCAGTCATGGTGTTGTTTAGATAGAGATTTATATATTTGCTACAGGTTTATATAAACTGTTTTCTGTCTGGAAGGAATGGTGTATAAACATTTCAGATAAAATAAATCACTATATAGAACTTAGTAATCTTGGACTATGTTTGAAGGATGGATTCTCAAGTACTCATGATTGTGCAAACACTCAAATTGAAGGCTGGGAGAGTAAAAACTGACAAGAAAATGTTTTTTCACCCAGCACGTTGTAAGTCTATGGAACTCCCTGCCACAGGATGTGGTGATGGCATCTGGCCTGGATGCCTTTAAAAGGGGATTGGACAGATTCCTGGAGGAAAAGTCCATCACAGGTTACAAACCATGATGGAGAAACCAGGGTACTTCAAGGGCCAGATGCAGGGGAGTGGTATCAGGAGACAGATATCTAGTCTCATGCACTCCCAAACGCATCTGGTGGGGCCGCTGTGAGATACAGGAAGCTGGAGTAGATGGGCCTTTGGCCTGATCCAGCATGGCTCTTCTTATGTTCTTATGTTCTTATGTTCTTAATGTTAACAAATGCAGGTCTTACTCAGGGATTAGGATTTTTGCCTTTCCAACAAGTCCTGATTTTTGTTGGCTGACATATGCTTTTACAGGTATTTATAAAAAAATATATCCAGCATCTAGGAGAGGGGACAAATCAATTGTCTCATTCCATTATGCATCCTGGCTGCCTCAGGCTCATAGCCTCTATTGTAAAACACCAAAATGATATATGTTTAATAGGAAAGTATTGCCCAGTCTTTTCTGTCCCGGCCAATCAGAGAAAGAGAGAAAGTAGAAATGGCAATTGAGATGAATTCACAATATGGGTCCTTAGTAGAAATCTCTCTGGTTGTTCAGTCAGTTCATCATCATCCATCCAGTGAACTGACAACAATGGCACACCACTGTCTCCAAATCAGTTGGCTCTTAAGATGTTGTAAGAAGCCCTAGACACTGCTGCCATTGGCCCTACTATATAAATATGGTTACAACAAATGACAGCTTCGAAAAAAGTGTTATTCGTAACTTGTTGCTCCAATGGTTTTTTTTTAAATTACTTGTTACAAGAAGCCCTGATAAAGGCATTCCCAGCTGAAAGTTACTGCTATCATTCAAAGGTTTATGGCCCTTCCTCTGTTTTCCCATCTACAGCTCCTCTTCCTGCCTTTTCCATTATGAAAAACTTAGAAACTTGCGAGAGCTTAAAATATATCAAATGGAGCAGAAAAACAGAAGTATCTTTCTGAATTTCCAAAATGCTTTTAAAATCTCAGGGTTCTCTTTTTTTTGTATTTGAATTCAGATTATGTTCCAAGGCAATCCAGCTGCTTCTGATGCTTGTTTGTAAAGCTTCTCATTCATCTATGTGAGGTTATCTGAAGTTCAGTCATGGCAACTGGACGTATTTCATTGTTAGATTGAAATATTTCACTACTCATCCAAGTAGCTTCTCCAGTCTGAGGAAGGTGGGCAGGAGATCTCCAATTTATCCTCCAAATTGGTTTCACTTCACTCTGGTCTGCATAGGCTCATGAGATGGACAATGACCAGCGGTTAAAGTTACAACACTGCAGCCCTTCCCACACCCATTATACGTGGGTAGTTAATAGCAGCCTTTCTGGTGGAGTTGTGAAGTAGTCCTGATTTTTCTGTAGATCAATGAAAGGGCAGCGTACAAGAGACAAATTAAAAACTTTCCTACTTTCTTGGAGCATACTAAAACAGAGGTAGACCAATATCAGTCAACAGACTAAAAATATCTACCAAAAATTATGAGTTTAGCTTCCAAGTAAAAAACTTTTAAAATCTTTAATGTCTGTGAAGATTCTCAGTCATCCAGGTGAGTTTATCTGGAAGCTGAGTCATGGCTACTGGACTTCTTTTTTGAGAGATAGAAACGTTTCGCTGTTCATCCAAACAGCTTCATCGGTCTGAATACAGCTAGTGAATACAGCTTAGCCTTAAGGTGAACAATGGCCTAAGGTGCTGAAACCTATCAAGAATGGGTCGTTAGCTATCACCTTGGTGGTGAAGGCTTTCTGATTTGCCCCTCAGACCTATTGCCAGCAGTATAAATTCAGTTACTTACAACATCGCAAAATACCTGGCGACTATCCTAGCCGCACTGGTTGGACTCACGGACCACCACGTACACAATTCAGAGGAGTTTGTTTCTAAAGTCAGGGAGCTCAAACTGGATACAAAGGAAACCATGGTATCCTTTGATGTTACATCGCTCTTTACAAGCATCCCCACCACTGATGCCCTAACAATGGCAAAGAGAAGACTAAGAGAAGACAGCACCCTCACCTCCAGAAGCCGGCTCAACCCAGACCAGATAGGCCTGCTCCTGGACCTCTGTCTGAACACCACATATTTCATGTACAGAGGGGACTTCTACAGACAGAAGCATGGCTGTGCCATGGGTTCCCCAGTGTCACCAATTGTTGCAAACCTATACATGGAAGAAGTGGAGAAGAAGGCACTCAACACCTTCCCAGGGACAACACCATCCCACTGGTTCAGGTATGTAGATGATACCTGGGTGAAAATCAAGACTCAGGAAGTACAGACCTTTACAGACCACATCAATGCGGTGGACCCTAATATTAGGTTCACTAGGGAAGACACCCAAGACAACAGGCTGGCTTTCCTGGATTGTGCAGTCATCATCAGACCTGACCGTGGCCTGGGAGTAGAAGTTTACAGGAAACCCACCCACACAGATCAATACTTACAGTTTGACTCCCACCATCCACTACAGCACAAACTAGGAGTCATCAGGACCCTAAGCCACAGAGCAGAGAGCATCCCCACCTCCACAGAAGCCAAGAAGAAGGAAGACAGGCACCTGAAGACAGCACTTAAGGCCTGTGGATATCCCAAGTGGGCCTTCAACAAAGCAGTGGGCCATCCCAGAAGAACAAGGGATCAGTCTGAGACCCAGACCCGACGGAAGAACCTGGTCATTCCTTACATGGCCGGAGTGTCGGAGAAGCTTAAAAGGATACTATTGTCTCCCTAACGAGCCTATTTAGGCCATTGTTTATCTTATGAGCCTAATTCAGGCCAGGGTGACAAGAGGTCAAAGCTGCCTATAAGATGGAAGATTTGCACTAGCTGTATTCAGAACGAGGAAGCTGTTTGGATGAACAGCGAAACGTTTCTATCTCCCAACTTCCATGACTCAACTTCCAGAAAAATCTTTAATGGTTGAAAGATAAAGCTTTTGGAATGTATACTTGTCATGCCATCTTCAGGATTACAGCAACAGATTGTGCCTAAGTCCTCACCCTTGTCGAGAGAAAGATTTTATATAACATGAATGATCTATCTTCTCTGTCTAAGATGTCTACATAATCACTGACGAGTGCCCTTTCTCCTTCAAGTGAAGATATACTGTTGATTCTGGTCCTGAGCTGTTGCCCCTACTGTGCTAGGCCATCCTCCTGTTTAGTGGCTGATTAGTACCTACAGTGTAGAGCTTTGAACACTCCTCATTGCATTGGACAGCATATACTATATTACTCCTCTTGTATTTTATTTTACTGTCTGGTCTTTGGGGTCTTTTTGCCTTAGTGTGTTTGTGGGTTTGAAGTGAACAGGTATATGGTTTACCAAGTGTTACCAAAACTTCTTTTGACCTTCTCAGACACATCAGCCATTATGGAATGACCAAGTTCTTTCTTTGTCTCAGACTATTCCATTGTTCTGCTGGATTGAGGTCCACTTTGAATATCCACAGACCTTAACAGTCATCTTCAAATACATGCCTTCCTTCTTCTTGGCTTCTGTGAAGGTTGGGATGTTCTCTGCTCTATGATTTAGAGTCTTCATGACTCCAAGTTTGTGTTGCAATTCGTGGTGGAAGTCAAACAGCAGATACTGATCAGTGTGTGGGGTTTCCTGTAAATTTTTATTCCTAGGCTACTTTTGGGTACTACAGAGTTCAGGAAAGCCAGCTGGTTGTCTTTAGTGTCTTCCTTGGTTAACTTGATATTTGGGTCCACTGTGTTTATGTGTTCTCTGAAGGCCTGTACTTTCTGGATCTCGATCTTTACCAGATGTCATCCACAGACCTGAAGCAGGGGGTCGATATCATCCCTGGGAAGGTGTTGAGTGTACAAGTTGGCAACAGTGGATACTGGGGAACCCATGGCACAACCATGTTTCTGTTGGTAAAAGCAACCATGGTTTTTCAGCTCGCTGACTTTGGAATGAAAAGTCCTCTAAACTGTGAATGTGATGGTCTGTGTGTCCAACCAATGGTGCTAAGAGAGTGGCCAGGCATTTAGCAAAGTTATATGTTACCAAGTTTATGCTGCTGACTGTGGGTCTGACGGGGGTTCCTTCCTTGTGTATCTTGAGAAGTCCGTACAGGTAGGGTGTGGCCTCTCCAGAATACAAGCATTGGTAGGTCACCCTGTCAGTGGCATTGTCCTTTTCCAAGTTTTTCAAACATTCGGTCACTTTCTTGTAGTTGCTATTGGGACCTCTTTTCTGTTTGTCATATGCATGCTGATCTTTCAAAAGCAAGATATTGTAATCCACAGCGTTGAGGATGACAGGGCACCTTCCACTGCTGGCAGGCAGTATGGTGATGGTGAGGGATGCCAGAGGGATGCCAGAGCACTTCTCTCCTGCCTGGTGAAGTTTGATGGTGACAGTTGATCACTGAAGTGCTGCAAAAACTATCAGTCAGAGTTGTTCAGCTCCTGCCACTGGTAGATTGTTTTTGCTGGTGTTGGTTCTATGGCTGTAATAAAATCCACAGCAGGAATTTGTTTGGGTGTGATGGCAAAATTTAGGCCTTTAGATAAGACCTCCTTCTCTGACTGTGTGAGTTCCTTGTCCAAGAGGTTCTTCTCCCCTTTGTCCTTTGTGTCTTCTGTCATGGTTCCATCATTCTTCTTCCTCCTGCTGATTTCCTCTGCTGTTTGTTTCTGGGAGATGAGAAGATCAGACTTTTTTGTTTGCCTCTCTTTGCCATTGCAGTGCTGGCCCAGTTGTGGTTTGCTGATGAATTCTGTGACTGCATCAAGTGTTGGTTTGGATAGAGTGGGAAGTACTTCCTGGTGGATTGTATTTTGTACTCCAAAGTGCATATGGTGAAGTGGAGCTCTCTGATCCTTTCACTAAGCATTGAAATAAAGGGGGGGCACTATGTGGCCATTACAAAATACAACTGCAAAAATAAGCTCTAGGTGATAATTTTGTAAGCCATTGATCACAAATAAAAAATCATTGCAAGCTTTTCTAGACAAATTCCGCTTCTTCAAGGCAAGTACCAAAAGTCCAAACATGGCAAGATGTGGTTTGCCAGGAGGTTAATCTTAGTTGTAAAGTTCTTCACAAGATGGATTTCACCAAGCATATCAGCCTCAGTAGCTAAATAAATTTTAAAGGACACGCGATTTCCCCAGTGTGCCCAACTGGGGGGAAAGGTGTGGGGGTTTCAAAATGTATTTGAGCCACCAAGGCAGCCTAAGGGGTTCAAAGACATTTAAAACAACCCATGTCTTCCCCCTCCCCGATGTGCCCATTTGGGTGGGGGGGAAGCCACAGGTTGTTTAAAGTAGTTTTCCATATGAATGCATTGCTTTTCAATGCATTCCTATGGGAAACTTTGCCATTAACGAAAAATGAAACAGAACGAATGAAAAATTTCCAGTTTGTTTCATTTCCTTTTTCTTTAAAAATCAGTTTGTTTTTCATTTCATTCAGAAATGAAATGAAAAATAAAAACAAGATAAAAATATTTCTTTTTGTGCCCATCTTGAGTTCCTTGATTTTGTAACTCCCTTGGTTCCAACACCCCTTTGCTTTTTGATCTCAGACAGACATCAACATACATATTGTATGCAGGGAGAGGCATGTGTCGTGGCTCCTAAATGTATTCAGGCCTGCACAGTGACGATTTTTCATCAAACTCAAAACAACACCCATATTTTAGGCATGTCAGGTATTGTTTTAAGCTAACTCATATCATATCCTGGTGTGTTCTGAGCCATGATACAGTATTTTGTTGATAAATAAAAAATGCTACTTGAGCCTTCCAAGGTGCAGCACACCCCAAACTAGCAAAATGTTTTGGCACCTGAGGAACAAAATGTAGTGAGAACCTCTCCCAAGCCCTGACAGTGAAAATGTGAATGTGGGATATTTTGCTTTTGTCCCTAAAATCCAAAAAAACCCCAAACAAACACACAAACAAACAAACAAACCAGGAAGTGGCCTAATATTGCTGCAAATTATTGTGCCTACATTGCCAACAGGAAAAAGGTTGCCAAGCTTTGTATAGGAAAAGGCAGCCTGAATGTTGACACCACCAGTGGCAGCAGTCATGAAAGTCTCCATAATACCCTTTTCTGCTCACTACCAATCACAAAGTGACACCAAGGAAGGGGAAATCCCAGAGACTGACTCCCTTTTTTCATCAGCTAACCTCTTTGTACCAATGCAATTGTCAGGAGGACTGTATTTCAAGAAGTGTGAATAGTCTTCTTTTCAAAATTAGCATTCATTGAGATTTTAAACACACAGTATGCACTTTTTAGCAGTTTTACACAGCCTTGAGTACATTCAGAACTACAGGATCTAAATGCAACAAAGAAACAAGGAGCTATAGCAGAGAAGCAAAAAATAATAATGAAATGAACATGTCAGGCATTCATGATGAACCACAAAGGGACAAAACAAAAACCTCTCTGAATGTCAAAATGTTTTATTCCATACAATTCAACCACTTTCAGTCCACTGTTGGTTTGGGGATATTCCTTGAGGCTTATTAAAAAAATTAAAATGTGTTTTAACATGTTTTACAGAAGAAATAAGAAAACAGAAAAATTGCAATACAATCTTATTGCCCTATAGTAGTGTAAAATAACTCATAGTTTAAAGGCCAAAGAAATCTGTATAACAAATGATGGAGGAATGGAGGATAGTTGGAGGCTGCAGCTATTGATTTTCATTCCCTTCCCTGACAAACAGTAAAGATTTAGTACACAATTTTTGTGTAAAGACACTCTCCAATGTCTGTCCAAATAGATGCACAAGATAAGAAACTCCATGTCTGTTAATTGTAGTGTCAACATCAACACATGTTTCAATGTATGGGGTGTGATGATTGATGCTTCTAGCCATCACAGTTTTTTAACCAAAGAATTTGGAAGATTTTTAAACTGTAAGCTCTTTTATACTGTCTTCTGGGCAGTATGGTTGTGTTGTAATTTTTCTGCCTTGATCTTCATTGTATAATATAAAGTAATACCTTGGTTTATGAGCATAACCCATTCCAGAAACATGCTAGTAATCCAAAGCACTTTTATTTCAAAGCAAATTTCCCCATAAGAAATAACTGAAACACAGATGATTAATTCTGGGGCCCCATAGACCACATACTGTATACACAAAATACAAAAACTCAAAAATGATGTTGGCTATTATTTATTTATTTATTTTATTTATTATTAGGCTTATATACCGCCCGTCTTCCTGGGGGGAACTCCGGGCGGTTTACAACAAGGGGGCAGCAAAGCGACAGATTAAAAATAACAGTGAATTAATTAACTAGCTAAATAATAAAACAACACAATGCAAAACAAAACAGAACAAAAGGACCAAGGATGCAGATGGCGGGGAAAAAAAACTTTATTAGAGTCACCCAAACGCCTCCCGGAAGAGGAGAGTTTTCAGTGCCTTCCGGAAGGCAGGCAGGGACTCTGCTAGGCGCACTTCTGCTGGGAGATGATTCCACAGGGTCGGGCCAGCCACAGAGAAGGCTCGGGAACGAGTGGAAGTTCTCCGAGCCTCCCTGGGCGTGGCCACGCGCAGCATGTGCGCCCGCGACAACCTGGTCGGACGGGCCGAAGTTGACCGCTGGTCGATCCGCTCTGTCAGGTAGTCAGGTCCTAGGCCATGGAGGGTTTTGTAAATCAAAACCAGGACCTTGAATCTGATTCGGGCTGCAATGGGCAGCCAATGCAAGCGAGCCAGAACTGGGGTGATGTGCTCGAATCGACGCACACCCGCCACCAGTCTGGCTGCCGCGTTTTGGAGAGTCAAGGGCAACCCCATGTAGAGCGTGTTACAATAGTCCAGTCTCGAGATCACAAGTGCTTGCACCACAGTTCTGAGGGAATCCCCATCCAGGTACGGACGAATCTGGGTGATTCGGCGAAGGTGGAAAAAGGCAGCCCTGGACACGGTGGACACCTGGGCCTCCATGGTGAGCGCCGGGTCCAGGACTACGCACAGATTCCGGATGGAGTCCGATGGCCTGAGGGAAACGCCCTCTAAGGTGGGAAACGGGCCACCGTAGCTGGATGGGGAAGCCCCAAAGAACATAACCTCGGTCTTATCGGGGTTGAGTTTGAGCCTGTTGGCCCTGGTCCATTCCATGACCATGCCCAGGCACAGATCGAGGGTCCGGACAGCCTCATCTGCAGCGGTGGAAAAGGAAGTCCACATCCACACCATAGTTTGGGTACCTGCCTGCAGAATCTGCTCTGCTTGGGACTAACAATACTGCTTGAGAGGGCAGAGATTTAGCTTTAAATAACTGCTGCCAGCAACTTAGAAGTTCTTTTCTTGCAGATCAGAAAGAGAGGAGTGTTTGCAAAACAACAGACTGAGCACACGACGAGCACATGGCTGAGGGGGTGGAGCTTCTGACAACTTCCTATGCTTACACTGCTTGAGGGGGCAGAGTTTTAGGACTGGTAAGTCTCTGGGGTACTTAAAGTTGGAATAGAGCTGCTTTATATTTTAAATAAACAACAAAGGAAGAAAATATTCTTATTAGATGGAAAGGTAGAAAAAGTGTACATTTTTGAGGCCCAGAATACTGCACTCATTAAAATGAAGTCTGAGGGAGCAGCTGTATTTCATTCAACACTTGTGCCATGTTTGTGTCCTTGACAAAGCACATGGAGAACTGCACTTGCAGCAAGTGCAAGCTGGTTGCACTACTAGAAGAGAAGGTCCAGCAGATGGAGGCCCGTATATCTAACCAGCAACAAATTAAGGAGCTTGAGCTCTTCTTTGACAGAGCAGAGCAGATTATCCTGGACAAAGAAGAGACAGGGCTCAGTTCTGAGGAAGAAGTCATTTCAACAACTCAGTAGAAGCATGGAGGAATGTGACTCGAAGAAGTAGAAGGGGATCTGAAATTACAGAATCAATTTGAGGCTGTTTCCCTCATCACACCTAATGAGGAATGCACAGAGGAACAACAGGTTCCACCTGAGAATCTCTTCATATAGTAGATGAGGTGAATGTATATGATCAGATAGCAGAAGAGAGGCTCCTTGTACTTGGTGATTAGATCATTAGAAATACAGAGAGACGGGTTGCAGACATCACAAGAAATCTATATAATTTGTTAGAGAGAACTGGGAAGGAGCCAGTGGTCATAGTACACGTTGGCACCAATGATGTTGGGAAGGAAAGCGGTCAGTCCTGGAAGCCAAATTCAGGTTGTTAGGAAGAAGATTGAAGTCCTGGACTTCCAAGGTAGCATTTTAAGAAGTGCTATCTGTTCCTCATGCAGGACCCACCAGGCAGGCAGAGCTTAGAAGCCTCAATGCGTGGATGAGGTGATGGTGTTGAGAGGAGGGCTTCAGATTTGTCAGGAACTGGAGAACATTTTGGTACAAGCCTAACCTGTCCAGGAAGGACAGGTTACACTTGAACCATGATGGGACCAGATTGCTGGCACTCAACATCAAAAAGGCTGCAGAGCAGCTTTTAAACAGATAACTGGGGGAAAGCTGAGAGGAGCTAGGCTGCATCTGGTTCATGAAAGGGTCTACTTGAGTAGCGAGGAGGATGCAAAAATTACTGAGCAGAGCGAGTAGCTAGTCACCAGCACTCCAGCATAAGGATGCAAGATACCACCATGGAGTCATATGTCAGGATGTGATTGGGGTTCCTGCATGGCAGGGGTTTGGAATAGATGGCCCTTGAGGTCTCTTCCAATTCTATGATTCGATTCTATGATTCTATGATTCTAATGATACAACAGGAATCAAAAGACTGCATCAGAAAAGCATATATAAATGCTTGTATGCAAATGCCAGAAACCTCCGGAACAAAATAGGGGAGCTGGAATACTTAGCACTAGATAAAAATATTGCTATTATTGGCATCACTGAAACCTGGTGGATGGATGATAACCAATGGGATACAGTTATCGCAGGCTACAAACTATACATGAAGGACAGGAAAGGGGGAAAGGGGAGATGGTGTGGCCTTGTATGTCAAAGAAGGGATACAATCGTATGAATTGGAGCACCTAGGTGATTTGGAGTCACCATTAGAAACTCTGTATCAGGCCGCAAGGATGGTCTAACAGTAGGCATATGCCATCAGCCTCCAACCCATGCCCCTGAGGGAGACTGGCAGTTGGAGAATGTTGTAAAGGAGGCATCGAAGAAGGGAAGTCTGGTTATTATGGGGGACTTCAATTGCACTCACATGATAAAGATATAAAGTTCCTAGATATGCTAGATGATTGTTCCCTGGAAAAGTTGGTTGAAGACCCAACTAGAGGCTGCTGAGAAAATTGCACAGTCAGGGGATAAGAGGGCAGGTCCTCTTATGGATTGAGAACTGGTTGAGATCCAGGAAACAAAGAGTAGGTGTCAATGGGAAATTTTCACAATGGAGAGAGGTGAAAAGCGGTGTGCCCCAGGGCTCTGTCCTGGGACCGGTGCTTTTCAATCTGTTCACAAATGACCTGGAGGCAGGGATAAGCAGTGAGGTGGCCAAGTTTGTGGATGACACAAAACTTTTCCAGCTGGCAAAAACCAGAGAAGATTGTGAAGAGCTCCAGAAGGATCTCTCCAAACTGGAGGTGTGGGCTGAGATATGGCAAATGCGTTTTAATGTAGCCAAATGTAAAGTAATGCATATTGGGGCAAAAAAAAATCCAAACTTTATCTGTGAACTCATCGGCTCTGAGCTATCCATGATGGATCAGGAAAGAGATTTTGTTGTGTTGGTGGACAGCTCCATGAAGGTGTCTCCCCAATGTGTGGGAGTGATGAAGAAGGCGAATTCCACGCTAGGGATAAGCAAAAAGGGGCTTGAAAATAAAACAGCCAACATTATAATGCCATTGTACAAAACAATAGTAAGGCCACACCTGGAGTATTGTGTACAGTCCTGGTCACCACATCTCAAGATAGACATAGTGGAACTGGAAAAGGTGCAGAAGAGAGTGCCTAAATCAATTACTGGCCTGGGGGACCTTCCTTATGAGGAAAGGCTAAAACATTTGGGGCTCTTTAGTCTGGAAAAAAGGCGCCTGAGGGGGTATATTATTGAGACATACAAAATTATGCAGGGCATGAGTAACGTGGATAGAGGGAAGCCAGAACTAGGGTGTTTGAGGGCTGGGAGAGTAAGAACAGACAAAAGAAATATTTTTTCACCCAGCGCGTTGTTAGTCTGTGGAACTCCCTGCCACAGGAAGTGGTGATGGCATCTGGCCTGGATGCCTTCAAAAGAGGATTGGACAGATTCCTGGAGGAAAAGTCCATCACAGGTTACAAACCATGATGGAGATGTATAATCTCCAGGTTTAAAACTGGTGTACTTCAAGGGCCAGATGCAGGGGAGTGGTATCAGGAGACAGATATCTAGTCTTGTGAGCTCCCGGACACATTTGGTGGGGTGACAGGAAGCTGGACTAGATGGGCTTTTGTCCTGATCCAGCATGGCTCTTCTTATGTTCTTATGTTCTTATGTACAAGAATCTTTGACTTAATCCTGAGTAATATACTGGATCTGGTGCAAAATGCTAATGTGGACCAAACTAATAGGGAACAGTGACCACAACACAATTACTTTTAAGTTAATCATAGACTGCCAATCACTGATAAAATCTAACACAGAGACCTTAAATTTTCAAAAAGGAAATTTTCCAAAGATGAGGAAACTAATAAAAAAGAAGGCAAAAGGGAAAATTAGAGAATCCAAACACTCCAAGAGGCATGAAGGCTGTTCACAAAAACCATAAGAGAGGCCCAATTGGAATGCATACCCAAAAGGGAAAAGGGCACTGCCAGGTCCAAGAGGACTCCGATATGACTTACAGGAGCTCTTCGGGCAGTGATCAAAAGCAGGAAAAGCTGATTTAGAAGAAGGAAGGCTTGTCCAAATGAGAACAACATGCAGAAATATAAATTCTGGCAGAACAAATGCAAGGCAACAATCAGGAAAGCAAAGCAAGTCTTTCAGAAGCATATAGCTAAAAATACTCAAAGAAATAACAAGGAGTTCTTTAAGTACATTCGAAGAACCAAACTAGGAAGGCCATTGGACGACTAGGCGACAATGGAAGGCAAGTGATTGTTAAAGAGGAAACAGAGATTGCAGAGAGACACAATGAATTCTTAGCTTCAGTATTCACTGAAGAAAGCAGAGACCACATGCCCAAAACAGAGCCTATCTTCTGAAGAATTAAGCCAGATAGAAATAACCAGGGAGGAGGTCCTTGTATGTCTTGTTAAACTAAATGCTAACAAATCACCAGAACTGGCATTCATCCACAAGTTCTCAAGGAAGTTGAGGATGAAATTGCTGAGGTCCTAGCCAAAATATATAATCTTTCCCTCAAATCAGGCTTTGTGTCTGATGACTGGAAGGTAGCAAATGTAACATGAGTCTTCAAAAACAGATCCAGAGGTGATCCAGGAAACTACCAACCAGTCTGTTTGACATGTGTCTCAGGTAAAGTGATGGAAATGATAAAATTAGATAAAAGATAAAATTAATAGGCACATAGAAGAGAAGGTTCTGCTGAAGGAGCCAACATAGCTTTTGAAGGGCAAATCTTCTCAGTGCCATTTGCAGGGAATCGTAAGCAGGTGAAGACATCATCTTGGGAATACCCTGAAGCAAATGGTGAGCCACTGTGTGAGACAGAATGCTGGACTGGAAGGGCCGTGGCCTGTTCCAGCAAGGCTGTTTTTAATGTATGTATGTATGTATGTATGTATGTATGTATGTATGTATGTATGTATGTATGTATGTATGTATGTATGTATGTATGTATTTCTAGGGATGGGCACCTTATGAATGACAAAACACTGTTTCATCATTTCTTAAGCTTATGAACTGTTTTGTAAGCTTGGGAAATGCCAAGCTGCATTTTGTAACAAAACAAAATAAAACTGTAGGCTTTTTTGTTTTGTTTTAAACAAACTGCTTTTTTTACTATGTAAAATAGCTCCCTTGTGTCCAAATTTGTTGCCTCTAGGACCCAGGGGAACAATTTTTAGAGTTATGAAATTATTCATAAGTGTTTCATTTCATAACAACATTTTTGGAAAAAAATTCATTTGCAATAAAATGAAAGGAAACGGAGGCTAAAACAAAACAAATGAAACACATTTTTTTGTTTCATGCCCATCCCTATTTAATTCCCACACATCTGGCCATATAGCCATTCTGGTTATAGCAGTACCAGAACCAGAACCAGAAATTTTATTGCTTTGTGCACAGGACATTGCAGGATACATCAAATTAAAACAATAACAATAACAATAACAAAAATAATTAAATTGAATTAAATTAAAAATTAAATAAATAAGTCAAGACATAATAATTTCTATTACATCTAAAATGTCTAAACTCTTGGAGAGTGTGACAAGTACTAATCAGAAATCAGTAAGGAATGCCATTGTCAAGCCTCTAGAGCCAAAGATATAAAAACATAGGTACCAGGTTGATTATTAATAGAATGGCTCCCCCAATGACAACAGAGTTCATGGGCAGGGCTAGTTTGTTTGCCCGCTCAGTCCCGGGGTGCAAAAACTTTCCTGCCAATCTGGACTTTCCAAGCAGGGGTGGCTGAGTTTATTTAAGCCAGCCCCCATGCACACCCAGCCTTCCCATCTACACTTCCAGGGAAAACTGTAGTCCTGATAACCCAACCACAAAATCATTGACAGAGAAATTAAAGAGCAATGGGGCAAGAATGCAGCCTTGACAAACACCTTTAGATGTTTTAACTATGGCCGTTACTTCACGAAGTGCCTCGCTTCGAACCGACCTTGCCTTCGCTGTGAATTCGGTGGCGGTCACGTGGTCTCCCTTCGATCCCACCCCTGTTTATCAGTGCTCACGCGCTGCATTTTTACTACCGAATCAATTACTACCTCACGTGCTCCCTTCGCATTAGGACGCCGCTTTGCAACGTTCGCTTGTTCCCATCCTTTAAAAAAAAAACTCGGCGTATCGATGCATCAATACTTGGCTGTCATTTCCGACAGAGCTGGTTATGTGTCTAATCTGGTGGTGGAGAGAAGCGGGCTTGAACCCCCCCCTTACGTGCTTGAAAGCCAGCAGGGTAAGGGACTCCTGCCCAACCTCTCCCATTTGGATGCGTCTTTCCTCCCTCCCCATTCCCTTCTCGCTCCCGGAGGGTGTGCGGTATGATTTTCAAGTCCTCCCTCTGATGCAGACCCGACCGGATCGCCCGGCAGCGGAACTCCCTGGGCGTCCCACGAGGGGACGGAGGTGATCGGGCTTTAGGGCGCGTTGCCGAGTCGGAGTGCGCGCGCGCGCAGTTACTGCTTCTCGCCATGCCGAGCATCTTCAGTTTGGAAGCCGAAAGGGTCGTTTGCAGAGTTTGGATATTTAAAAAATAAAAATAAAAAAAACCCAAGTCCACACGTCACGTTGGGAGCGAAGCGAGATGCAAAGCGAAAAGATTCCCGGCCACTGGCAGGGGAACCACTCACCCCGCTTGGAGCACGGTAAAGGGGGCGTGGTCGGGGTGGCATCGCAGCCAAAAAGGAGGAGCGTGCGGACTGAAACGATCGATTCGCACAGAAAGGAGGGGTTGCCGTGAAGCGAGCAGTTCGTGAAGTAACGGCCATTGTTAGATAATTGGCCAGAGATGGTGACTGTAACCTTTAGGAAAGTGTTGGTATACAGGTCTTTAACGGGTAGCCTGCATTACTGTAATTAAAACTGTAAAACCACCCAAAGACTACTTGAAGTGGTATGGGGCGGTATATAAGCAGAACACTTTGCTTTTAATTATTTCTAGAAATCTAATGTCTGTTTTTTCCCATCAGCAACCTCTTTGGATGGCATCTAAAGCAGCTTTGAGGTTGATAAATGCCATATATAGTTGACCTGAAGATATTACAGAGTATTTGTTGATTAAGTGATTTATTAACAGAATATGGTCCAATCTGGAATGACCTTCCCTAAAGCCTATTTGCTCAGGGGCTGGGTCCTTTCATTCACATTTATTATACATTAGCACAATGATTGAAACAGACCACTCTTTTGAGATGTTGCCCTCTGCATCTTTATGTGTAAACAAAGTGGCAAGGATCAGGGCCCACCAGTCCTGGAATGCTTTGAGTATGTCAAGGGAGATAAAATTTTCCCTAGGGGCTTTACTACTCTTAATCAATGAAATTAATGATTTTATTTATTTGATTGTGACTCAAGGCCACCTTGGCAACCTGCAAGGAGATAATGTTAAAGGTAGGAGATTTTTGGTGGTAAGAGGTATATTATTAAATAGTTTGAGGTAGTGCTCTTCCCAACATTTAGTAGATACATAGGAGTCAAGATCATGGTGAAACCTCCCTTCTGCTGATGCCAACAGCCACCAGAAAGTCACCATATTCTTCTGAAACAAGACCAAGGCAAGGTTCCTATATGATTCTTTTGTTGAGGCTTGTTTTTCCTTTTTAAGAAGTTTTTGTAATTGTTACACAGATCATAAAAAGATATTGGTAGGCCTTTAAACTGATTGTTTATGCATCCTAACAAATCTAAGTTGGTGCTTCATAGTTTTATACTCTCTATCATATCAGCTATTATTTATTTATTTATTTATTTTAGAGTATTTTTATCTGCCTTTCTCCTTGGAAAAGGTCCCAAGGTGGCTTACAGTAATGAGGGATAATATACAGTCCAGTACAATTAAGACATGTTCAAGTAATTGAGAACAAGGAATTGAGGGACATCTTACAGCATTAATAGACAACTAAATATTAGTTAGTTCACTTCTAGCGATAGTCTTACTTTCTTTGTCAAGAAGGGTCTCAAAGTATCAATTAACTTGCCATAAGCTGCCAGGGCAGAATTGATGTTTAAAAGCTGCCCCAGTTTCCTCTTTCACTTTGAGCATAGATGCGCCGTAGAAAAATGGTTGTATTTCTTTCTGCAGTATAGGAGACCAGTTCAGCCTAGTATCAGCTGAGACCACCACTAGATCTATTGGAAAAGAGCTAACCACCCCCTTATTTAATGAGGCTTTGGAAGTATAAATGTGGAATATAAGAGGCTGATGGTCACTTTCAGGCTGGGTGCTGACTGAAACATAAGATAATATAATAAGGGAGGGGTAATGACCACATAGTCAATCAGGCTAGCTCCATTTTGACTAAAATATGTGTATTCCCCCATTTCATCTCTTTGAAAATTATCATTTAATATTACCAAATTTAGCTTATCAACCTACAAAAAAAATATCCCAGAGTTGTTCAAGAGGGATCTTTTGTTTTTCTTGGCTATAGTGGTGCAGTGCAAGAAAGGGGGTTTCCTTGCATGGATGGAGGTGTGGAAACAAACCTTTTACAAATGTAAATTAGCAAGGAATTGAGCACCTTTTCCTACCAGCACTTAAACCAAAAGCAGTAAAGGGAGCATTAAGGCCATAACCTAAGTGACCAATCACACTAAATGCACCCTCCCCAAAGTACTGTGAGAAATCCTCCCCTTAATTTAACTGCTGTGTAGCAGTTTTAGGATAAGATTTATTAAGAATATCAGAGCACAGAAAGGCACCCAGTTTTCTGTAAGGAGGGGAAAAGGGGATACTTAAAGCACTCTGCCGTACCACATGGGAAACTATCAATGTTCCAGTTGATAATGTTGAGGATTTTATTGCTAATTTTGGTAATAATACAGCTGTATAGATGTGGGCAAAAAGGGTTGAATTTGTAAAAAAAAAAAAAAAAAGAGGCCCTAATGGAAAACAATGGAAAACAAGGCATCACCATGTTCATCAAAGTAGAAAGTCCACCCAAGCAACATTGGACAAAACAAATGGAGTAGTTGATTTCTTGAGCTCATGATACAACAAATCAACTGGTTCCTGTTGCACTATAATGACAAATTGACACATTGAGATTTACTTCTCTGAAGTGGCAGCATGGAATATACCCATCTGATGGGAAAATGTTAAAATTCAGGAAATAGTATTGTTAAAGAAAAGGGAGTTTGGTGGTATTGACAGAAGCCCAGTTATCCAGGAAATAAAGGGGAAAGGGAGGATATTCAGACAATTCCCCAAGTCCTCCAGGCATGCAAGGATATAGGCCTGTGGAGTATCGTGCCACCTATTGCCTTGGGACTGCCAATGCAGTGGACTGTGGGTTCTTTGCCATTTAGGGGAATGCAGTGCTGCAAGAAACACAAACACCTCAGATAAGTATCCATCAAGGGTGTATTGTCAACATGTCAATGAATTTGGATTTTTTTTTTTTAAAAAGGGGAGGGCAGAAAATTGGGGAAGAAAACAGAAGGGTTGTGTTTTGCTACATGGTGCATGTAACTGTGTTAAATGTTATGGTTCTTTAAAAACAAATCAACACACATCTCGGGATATATCTCATGGGATTGCAACATGCAACTGCTCAGCAAATAAAAGATGTGAGAAAAAAGGGATATTTTGCTGATGTGACCATGGCCATACTTTCACTTTCAAATGCAAATATATAGACATAAAAAAAACTAAAGGTCAGATAAAAAACTGGACATTTCTCAACAACCACACACATCAGAAGGATACTGCAATTGTGAGCACAAGGAGTTTAATGGAATATTAGCGACTGCCCAAATTATGAAGAGCAGTGAATGCTTTCTTTTATTTGGTAAATGATTAAAGGAGACAATAGTAAGATCATTGCTAAAAAGCCCTCCTTGGATCCCAATGTCAGATAATTTCAGTCAGTCTCTAATGTTCCATTCTTGTGCAAGGTATTGGAGTGGGTGGTGGCTTCTCAGCTCCAAGGGTTCCTAGATAAGATCGGTTATCTAGATCAGTTTCAACCTGGCTTTAGTCCTGGGTCTGGAATGGAGGCTGCTTTGTTTGCTTTGCTTGATGACCTACACTGGGAGCTAGACAGGGAGAGTGTGTCACTACTGGTTCTGCTCAATCTATGAAAGGCATTCAATAAACATTGACCACATTATCCTTCTACATGATCTCTTTGAGAAGGGACTTAGAGGAAATATTTTTATGTTGGCTCTGGCCTTTCCTGGAGAAGAGCACTCAAAAAGTAGCATTGTCAGTTGGCATGTGGTATCTTTCATGATTGTCCCCCATAATATGTAGATTTGGAGGGAACCGCTGAGAGAGGTTATCCAGAATTTGATGGATCAGTGTCATCAGTATACAGATGAAACCCACTTTGGTCCCTCCTTTCCATCTAAATCTGAGGAGGCTGTTTCAATTATAGGAGCTGCCCATGGTGGCAGGCTTTAGTAGCATCATGGCTGGATTGCTGTAACATACTGCCAATGGTGATGCCTTTGGAAAGTGTTCAGAAGCTTCATCAGGTCCAAAATACTGCAGCTAGATTGTTAACTGGAGCTGGCTACAGGGATCTCTTAACCCAACCAACCCTTACAGAACCTCCACTGACTGCTGGTCTGTTTCTGGGCATAATTCAAAGTGCTGTTTTTCACACAGAAATTCGAAATGGCCTGCATCCAACTTATCCCGAATACTTCATCTCCCTTTACGAGCCTGTCTGTCTTTTAAGATCACCAAATGATGCCTTCCTGTCAGTTCCACCACCCTCACAGGAGCATTAGGTGGGGACATGGGGAGGACCCTCTTTGTCACTGCTCCCAGACTCTGGAAAATCTTCTCATGGAAAGCCACGGAAAGCTCCATTTTTGCTTTCCTTCCACCAGCAAAAACCTTTCTATTCAACCATTTGTAATTTTTCTTTACTACTTTTTAAATATTGTAAACTGTCTTGGGTCCTTCTTAAGAGAAGGGTATGGCAAGGGTATGGGGTGTGGTGGCTCAGTGAACTAGAGAGTTGAAACGGTTGGCTGCAAAGTCAGGTGCCACACAATAGAGTGAGCTCCCACTGTTAACCCCAGTCCTGCCAACCTAGCAGTTTGTTTGTTTGTCTGTTTGTTTGTTTGTTTGTTGGATTTTTATACTGCCCATCTGGCAGCAAGGTCACTCTGGGCAGTTTACAACAACCAACAATTCAAACAGTTCATACAATAAAACCACAAAATAGCAACACAATAAAATAAAAATAATATTAATATTAAAGTCCTATAAAACAATGCATTATCATTGGCAGGCTAATCAGTTAAAATCAAGATTTAATGGGTAGAAACGGAAGTTACATTATATTAGAGGGAATGACTGCTTAAATAGCCAAGTTTTTCATAGTTTTTTAGACAGCCAAAAAGGGGGGCAGGCACATGTCTGGTGGAAAGTTATTCCACAGGCGACGGGCAATGGCAGAAAAGGCCCTATTTCTTGTTTTTTCCTTTCGGGCCTCTTGTGGTGTCAGTTGCCTCAAACGCCTAGCCTGGGAGGACTGGGTATTATGGGCGGTTTTCAGTGGGAGAAGCCACTCTGACAGGTAGCGAGGGCCTAAACTGTTTAGGTCTTTGTATGCCATAGTTAAAACCTTGCAGTCAATGTGGAACCGAACTGGAAGCCAGTGCAGGGTGGCCAGCGCTGGGGATATATGATTGTATTTTCTAGTCCCAGTCAGCAATCTGGCTACCATGTTCTGGGTCAGCTGGAGTTTTCGCATCAACCTCAAGGGCAGTCCCACATAGAGAGCATTGCAATAGTCCAGTCTTGAGACTACCAATGCATGGACCAGCGTGGTGAGAGCCCCCATGTCCAGATAGGGACGCAGTTGAGCAATCTGCCATGGATAGTAATGGGCAGAACGGACCACCGACGCTACCTGAGATTCCATAGATAGTGCCGGATAGACATGGGCACGACTTGGTGAAATTGTCGTTTCCATTTTTGGATATCGTTTCCGTTACGTAACGGAAACGGTAACAACAATTAAGCTGTCAGAACTCGAACTCGAACCGAAAAAAGAAAAATTGGGTCTGATTTGTCGTTGTCGTTCCTGGCATCGTGCAGCGATCGCGCGATGCCAAGCGGCACAGAAAAAAGTTTTAAAAATAAAAAAACCCCGATTCCTGGCCAAAAAAGCAGGTGAAAATATGCCTGCCTGAGGGCACCTACCCGAGGGGTGGTTTCTGGGGGGGTCCCCAGCCTTCCCCCCCTCCTGTCCTGGGCTGCTGGTACCAGACTGGGAGGGGGCATCTCCATTTGCCATGCGGTGCGGGGGAATCCAAAATGGCGTCCGCAATATTTTTTTTGAAATTGTGGTCCAAAAAACCACCAAAGCACCACAGAAAGATGCGAAAATTAGCTATTTTAAATGCTTGAATTTTTACAGTAGCAGCAGTGGGTTTTTTATAGCAGTAAAAGGTCGCACTGATTTTATTTTATTTTATTTTTATTTTTTATTTTTTACACCTGCGCAATGATGGGCTGGCCATGGGATGGGACCATGCAAATTTTTGGACCCATTCTACCAATCGCATGGCCAGGTTTTGACTGACACTTCTGGATGTGCAAGAGGGCATAAAAAGGTGAGGCACTCCCAGAAGAGTCGCAGTCCGGGGTTGGATATAGGTGGGAGAGGGCTGTGTGTAGCTGGCTGCTGTGCTAGACTAGTTTCGATTTCGCGGAGCCTTTAGATTTCAGTTAGGCAGGCAGGGAGGGAATTGATTCAATTGAATTTTTAGGAAATAATAATAATTCCTTTCATTCTCTGTCTGCTGTGGGGAATAGCAACACAGTTTATTCTTTTTTATTCTCCTGCAGTTTGTTAGGATTTCTTTTCTGATAGTGCTTCAAAGGGGGGGGGGGAGGTTTGAGTGGGAGGGGAGGTGTGGATTTATTTTAAAAAATTCATTTGCTTGGTGGCAAGCCAAGGTCCTTTCATACCCTGCCTGCAGCTCTGCTGTGGGTGCACTGTCCACTTTGTTTGCAATAAAAATTGCAATTGCTTTATTCAAAGCAGTCTTGTGCAGCAAGTCACTTTAAAGTGTTTTCTGCCTGCTCTGGGTCATTGCGGGACCCGCGCCCGCCGCCCGCGCCCGCCCCTCCCCCTGCTGCTGCCGCCGCCCGCCCATGCCCCCCGCCACCCCGCCCGCCGCCTAGGGTGCAAAAACACCTAGCGCCGGCGGGACGCCACTCGCGGACGTCAAATTGCGTGAAATCGCGGCGGCGGTAACGACAAATGACAAACGACACGACGAAATGACAAATTTTTAAAAAATTTCACGAAAAACAGAAACGAGCCGAAACGGACCCGTCCCGAAAAATGACAACTCAAAAAAAAAATTCTGGTCGTGCCCATCTCTAGTGCCAGATCCAGGAGAACACCCAAACTGTGCACCCCATTCTGAGCGGGGAGAGTCCCACCCCCAAATGAGAGGGAGTTTCCAAACCCGCTGACAGTAGGAGCCCCCACCGACA
Organism: Phrynocephalus guinanensis; assembly: GCA_037367245.1. NCBI lineage: Eukaryota > Metazoa > Chordata > Lepidosauria > Squamata > Agamidae > Phrynocephalus > Phrynocephalus guinanensis. The sequence goes on from CM074735.1 coordinate 2,984,253, forward strand.
AGATTTCCATCTTGTCTGGGTTCAACCTCAGTCTGTTTGACCTCACCCATCCCAGAACGGCATCCAGGTAGCGATCAAGGCACAGAACAGCATCCACTGCAGAAGATGGAAAGGAGAGATAGAACTGGGTGACACAAAGCTCCAGAACTCCTGATGACCCCTTCCAGTGGCCTCATATAGATGTTAAATAGCATTGGTGAGATGATCGACCCCTGTGGAACACCACACTTGAGGGTCCACGGGGTGGACTGCATCTCACCAATCTCCACTCTCTGGGGACAGTCCTCCAAGAAGGAAATGAACCATGCCAAGGTGGCCCCCCAACTCCCAACTCGGAGAGCCTCCCCAGGAGGATACCGTGGTCAACGGTATCAAAGGCCACTGAGAGATCAAGGAGGACCAACAAGGACATCTTGCCCCCATCGGCCTCTCTCAGTAGGTCATCCTGCAGGGTGACCAATGCTGTTTCCGTGCCATGCCGCGGCCTGAAACCAGACTGGAATGGGTCAAGGGCATTGGTTTCATCCAGGAGGGCCTGAAGCTGATCCGCCACCACCCTCTCCAAGACCTTACTTATGAAGGGAACGTTGGTGACTGGTCGATAGTTGTTAATATCATCAGCTGCCACATTCACCTTCTTATGGATAGGCCTAATGAGTGTCTCCTTGAGGGTTCAAAAGCATGTAAATGCAAGTAAATAAATAGATACCACCATAAAAAGTGGGAAGGTAAACAGTGTTCCATGCAGCCATGCCAGACACATGGGCACGGACTTGCACAACACTGGCTCTTTCGCTTGAAAACAGAGATGAGCATCACCCCTAGAGTCGGTCCCAAATAGCACGCATATGTGGGGAAAACCTTTACCTTTACTTTTATGGTAAAATTATTGTACATTAAATAAAATATTTCCCTGACATCTGACAAATATAAACTGCTTTAATAGTCTTAAGACCCATGATGCACATGTCATGAGTATAGAGTCCCCCACAAGGGAAATCATTAGAAGGTTGATTGACTCAAAAAAGGAGATATGGTTAACCTTTTGTAATTCATCTCTAGACAAGGAAAATCATCCCTGTTGCCAGAAAGCTATGCTACTATGCTGTGAACTCTTCAGCAAAGACAGCTTCCTGCCAAAATGCTATGGAGAAACTCTGACAGCTACTGGTGTTTACCAAAGGTAGAAACAGACTCTCTTACTGAAAGAAACAAGCAGAACAGAGAAGCAAAAGATAAGAAGAAAATGAAAGTGGATGTCTGTAATAATGACACTGGCATATTATGAAGCCTGGCCTGAGCTTCCCTGTCTGCCGTTCTAACTTTGTCTCTCTCGGGTTTTTTTAAAAAGTGAGAAAAATCAAAGCTCTAAACTATGAAGGATGTTTCTTTTTCACAAGTGAGAAGCTTCACAGAGATTTTGCAAAATGACAACTTTCAGTGAATAGATAACAGCAGCCCCCAGTGAAAACCCAGCATTCTTCCGTCATGCATGGCTTTACTGGAGTTGGGCAGGTAGGTAGAATTGACAACAGTGACACCAACAAGCAAGAAGAGAATTCTACAAGAATGTTTTGTTTCGTTTTGTTTTGTTGCTATTAAAGGCATTTTCAAAGGGGGGAAAGTAAGGCTTTGTCTCACTATGACATGGAGGATTTTGGCCTCTTTCCTTAAAAGCACCTGAAATCCCCCTAGATCTTGTCAATATTGCAGTTGTATGAGTGATGGGGTGTTCTGTCCTCTCTCTGTTCCTTCCCATCCACCCCTGGCTTTGATTCTGAAGACAGTATTCTTTTTTCATCTTGCTGCAGGTATAGTTCTGCATAAATCTTTCTGGAAATTTCACTCTATCCGGGGAACATTGGCCAAAAAAAGAGGTGTGTGTGTGTGTGGGGGGGGTGAGAGCCTGTTTCCTTACATATGTATAATTTTATTTCTGTGGATCCATGAATTAACCTTAGAGGTTCTGTGATCTCACTGAATCTTGCTTTCTTTCCAAGCCTTTGTCTGACAAATTTATCTGAGAATTATATCATTGTGAGTGAGTTGGTCCTGATCCAGAAGTTGACCCTTCCCCAAGGACATCTCTGGAGGCATCGAAGGTGTGGAAAAAAAACATTAACTTTATTGTGAACAGGTTTGTCACGGTAAACCACAATTACATCATGTCCAGTAAAACCATAGGGAACCTCAAACATAACTGATGCATTCCAACTGGTCAAGGTAAGGTCCAAAGCACTCACGGGCTGGGAAGGAACTGGAACCTCTCTTAGTCATGCAAGGGTCTCAAATGTGGTCCCCTGCCAGTGCACAAAGTCCCACAGCAGGGGTGATGAGCCCAACCGGGCATCATCTCCAATGACCCTGCACACCCCCAAACTCCTGAGGGGGCCTTCTTCCAGGGACCCACTGGACTCTGGAAGATGAAGACCTTCCTCTCTTGTTTGTGCCTCAGGTTCCTTCAGCCATTGCTCTTCTCCTCCTTCTCCCACTCCCAATCCATTCTCGCTCTTTATATTTCCTGCACGATCCTCTGTCCCCACGTGATGCCCATCTTCTTCCACTGCTTCCGTTAGGAGAAACCCTTCAACCGTTCTTCCTCCCTTCACCTCACAAACCATCCCTGTGTCTAAGTCCTTGATGTCTCTCATTGACACTTGAACCTCGTGGCCTCCTGAAACATCAGGATAGATGGACGGCACACTCCACCAAGTGCAATCCCTCTGCTCCCAGTCCTCCCAATAGGCTCTGTGTGTGTTGTGTCGTTACAGTCGTGACTGACTCTTCATGACTCCATGTTCATGGAGTTTTCTTGGCAGGAATACTGGTTTGGTTTGCCAGTTCCTACTCCAGGCGCCTACAGCACCTGGTATTCCCTGGGGGTCTCCCATCCAAGTATTAACCCGGGCCAACCCTGCTTAGCTTCCAAAACCAGGCGAGATTGGATGTGCTTAGGGCATATAGGCAGCCCACAATCATCTGTAGCAATCTTATATTTCTGTTTTTCCCTTTTGCCTTTCATGTTTGCACAAAGGTCCTGTTTTGTGTGGCAGTGAAAAAACATATGCCAAAAAGGGAAGTGTGCTGCACATCAGCAGTGAGATTTTTATAAACATTGGGTCAAACATAGCTGCAACAACCTCATGACTTGTTGTTTTGGAAAAATAGATTATGGGATATTGGGATGTCCATCAGTTCACCAGACAGGTTCATGATTTATCATACGTCTTAGCAATACTTGCTGGACTGCTAATCTATGCATTTTCAGCGTAACCTCATAATTATTATTTTACTAGTACTCATCATGCAAAGGAAATGAAACAAGTTCTTTTGGTCCCACTTCATAAAAATATATAATTGAGGAAAAAAGATGTGAGGGAGAGTCGAAGGGTTTAGAGCCCAATGAATGAAAGAGAGAGAGAGAGAGAGAGAGAGAGAGAGAGAGAGAGAGAGAGAAATCATGAGAAAGATGTTCAAAATTATTAACAGTGTAGAGCAAATGGATTTGATAGACTACTTCAACCCTCCCTTTCTTGTAAGATTGCCACTTGAGGTCAAACATAGAGATGGACACAAGTACAAATATGAACCAGGAAGTTCATCAAAAATCATCATACAAAAAAGCATAAACAGCACCTAAACACATTGAAAGCAGCATTTAAAAACCTACTCAGACAGGGCCTTTTCACACGACCCCTAAACTCCGCGGCAAATGGCTCCCAGATCCAGAGCTTAAAATTGTTTCCCCAGCTGTGGGGATTTCATACCTCGATAGTTCTGAACCCCAAGAAATGGGCAGAGCACAAAGCGCACCTAGAGGAAGCTGAAGACCTGGATTTCCCAGAAATCCCCAGGGCTGAGCAGGCACCCAGTGTGCAGCTAAGCTGATGCTGATCTAAGCATAGGTCAGGAGGCCAGAAAAACAGGATTTCAGGATACATCTGCTCAGGACCAAGAGCCCCTTCCTGTACTTATCAATAATCCCTCACTAGCTAGGGAGCATTTTCCCTCCCACCCATGGAATGTTTTTCCTCTACCATTGTGTACTTGTTTACTGTTATCAATAAATACAGACCTCTGGTCCCAGGCAGCTCAGAGAGTGCTCACACACACTCCCACACAGTCTACAGCATACAGCATACACACACGCCCGCAGCCCAGAGAGAGAGAGAGACACAGAAATGCTGCCTGAGGACCAGATGATTGCACCCCAAAGCTCTGTGTCTGCGTAATCCGTAATGCAACACCCACCAGCTCCGGAGTTTACAAAAAATTAAGTGCGACCACGCCCACCTAAGCGCGTCCCAGTGCACTTTTCAAGTACCTGCTCTCCGGGGGTGAAAATTCCTGATGCGGATGTAATGTAGTGAGTGCCAGGATCTCCTAGCTTCTGTTTGTTGTTGTTTTGCCCCCCGCCCCTTTAAGAGATCTGGATGCAGTCCCGGGAGCAAAGCGAGATGGCAGAACGGAGGTGAGCGGCATTCTTTTCTTCCTTTTTTTCTCCCTCCCCTCACGCAGACAGCAGCCAGGAGTGCGGAGGGGGTGAGAACACAGGAACAGTGACAAACCCCTAAGATCTCTGGTCCGAATTTAAGTGGCCAGCGGATCTTAGGGGTCGTGTGAAAAGGCTCACAGTGATCACTGAGGGAAAGCCTGCCTATAGATAAAAGTCTTTATCTGCTTCTGTGAAGATTCTCAGTCATCCAGGTGCGTTTATCTGGGAGTTGAGTCATGGCTACTGGACTTCTTTTTTGAGAGATAGAAACGTTTCGCTGTTCATCCAAACAGCTTCATCGGTCTGAATGCAGCTGGTGCAAACCCTGACTCTTATAGGCAGGTTTGACCTCTAGTCACCCTGGCCTCAATTAGGCTCATCAGATGAACTAAATAGGCTCGTTAGGGAGACAATGGTATCCTTAGCCTTGAGGTGAACCATGGCTTAAGCTGCTGAAACCTATCAAGAAAGGGTTGTTAATGGGTCGTTAGCTATGGCCTTGGTGGTAAAGGCTTTTTGATTTGTCTTGGTAGTGTGGAAAGCACAGCTTGATAAGTAGCAGATAAACTATGCCGGAGGCCACCACCTCTGTTGAGGGAGGGATTTTCAATGCTCACATGAATGGCCTCCCTTACTCCTCTTTCAAACCACCTCTCTTCTTTGTCTAATATGTGTACATCCTCATCTTTGAAAGAGTGCCCTTTCTCCTTCAAATGGAGGTGTACTGCTGATTCTGGACCTGAGCTGTTACCCGGCCACAGGAGGGGTAACAGCTCAGGTCCAGAATCAGCAGTACACCTCCATTTGAAGGAGAAAGGGCACTCTTTCAAAGATGAGGATGTACACATATTAGACAAAGAAGAGAGGTGGTTTGAAAGAGGAGTAAGGGAGGCCATTCATGTGAGCATTGAAAATCCCTCCCTCAACAGAGGTGGTGGCCTCCGGCATAGTTTATCTGCTACTTATCAAGCTGTGCTTTCCACACTACCAAGACAAATCAAAAAGCCTTTACCACCAAGGCCATAGCTAACGACCCATTAACGACCCTTTCTTGATAGGTTTCAGCACCTTAAGCCATGGTTCACCTCAAGGCTAAGGATACCATTGTCTCCCTAACGAGCCTATTTAGTTCATCTGATGAGCCTAATTGAGGCCAGGGTGACTAGAGGTCAAAGCTGCCTATAAGAGTCAGGGTTTGCACCAGCTGCATTCAGACCGATGAAGCTGTTTGGATGAACAGCGAAACGTTTCTATCTCTCAAAAAAAGAAGTCCAGTAGCCATGACTCAACTCCCAGATCTTTATCTGCTTCTGGAAGAACACCAAAGATGAGGTCAGTATCCTGTGGGAAGAAAACCTAAAGTCTGAGAGGAACTACAGAGAAGTCCCTTTCTTGTGTACCCACCAAGGGAGGTATGTGTGAGTACAGTTATCCCCTGCCATTTTGTAGTTAACATACTGAGGTCCTGGTACATCGCAGGACCGCAGTACTGTATATGAAGGCAAGGCCCCCTGGAAAAGCTGCATGGACCTGTTTAAGGCCTCCTGCACTTGACATCTGGCGCTCCCCCAATAGGGCCTCCAATGGGCTTCCTGAGCCCGTTGGAGGCCCCAGAAGTGGTATCTGGCGAACCAGAAATCATTCCAAAAAACTGGAAGTGCTTTCAGCATCACCCGAAACCACTTATAGGGCTTTTCCTTTAATCTTGCACTATGTATAAAAGGTTCACTCGGAGATCACTTTCAGGTAGAAAGACAAAAATACACTTGACTCACTGTTGTCAGTCTTCGTGCATTTAAAAGTTGAAGAAGAAAAAGAGGTTTCATTTCATTTAGAACAAAACAATTTTTTAAAAAAATGCATGTCATTTTTCGTTTGTTTCATTTTTCATTTTTCATTTTTTAATACAAAATTGAGACCTTTTTTTCACCCTCACCACAGCACCGGTAGAGACCCCAGCTGAAGATGCCTCCAGACCTTGCCATGGCACCAGTGGAGGCCTCCAGCCCTGGTGGAGACCTTCAACCCTCGTTGAAGCACCAGCAAAGGTCCCAGCTGTGGAGGCCTCTGTACCGAGACCCAGAGGTTTTCGGCTCTCACCGTGGCACTGGCAGAAGCCTGCAGACCCGGCCACAGGCCTTTGGCCCTTGTTGCAGCACTGGCTGTGGAAGGCTGTGGCCCTCATCACAGCACCAGCAGCCTCCACTGCAAGGGAGCAACAGCGATGGTGAGAGGCCTCAGAATGGATTGGGTGTGTTGCCATTCATTACTATGGGGAAATTTGTTGTGATATTTTGGTTTACATACATGTTTCTGGAACAAATTAAGCTTGTAAACCAAGGTACTACTGTATAATTTCTCATCTAATAATTCCAGCAGCAGCAAATCCCAGGCTCCCATCCAGCAATCCATATTAGCGACATAAATAGCCAACTGCCTTGAGTCTCATAACTAGAGATGGGCACGAAACGAACAATTTTTCATTTCCGTTTTCATTTTTTTGTTTCATTACGTAACAAAACGACAAATGAATTTTGTCTCTAAAATGAAACGAAACAAACAGAAACACAGGAATTTTTGTCGTGCGTTTCGTTTCCGTTACTGCAATATGAGTGAATTGCTTAAAATCCTAAAAAAAATTCACAAAAATTGAAATAAATGGTAATGAAATGGTAACAAAATGAACAAAAGTGAACAAAAATGTGTGTGTGTGTGTGTGTGTGTGTGTGTGTGTGTGTGTGTGTGTGTGTGTGTGTGTGTGTGTGTGTGTGTGTGTGTGTGTGTGTGTTCTCTATGTGTTCCTCATATGTCTGGATCACGTTTTTTATGCTGCAGTGAAAAATCTTCTCCTGTACATTTGCAGATCCACCACAGACTGGAATGTGGGCAGCAGACTATAGATCAGGTCAAGCTGAAATCAATACCAGGCATTGAAACATACATAGATTGGCTTTGCATGGCAAGAAACTCAGCTAATTACATTTTCTCTCTTATACAGAATAAAATCTCAAATTTAATCATGGATGTTTCATAGAAAATCCAAATTCCATTAGATCTCCAAAGACAAAATCAAGTCTTATGAATTTACTGCATGAATTCCATTGCTTGAATTCCATTGCCTTTATCCAATTAAATGACATCAAAGAAATGCTTTTGAGTTTTCAGTAGCTGTACTTTTTAAAAAACATAAGCTTTGTTTGATCTTAGTGTAGGAGATCTTGAAATCCCTCTTCCAAACACGACAGCAAGACTTTGAAGGCTTCCTTTACAATTTTTTTATGTTCTAAAGATGTCATCCCTTAAAAAGAATTTTAAAAATGATAACATGGGGGAATGTAACAGTTGTCCCCCCCTTCTTTCTTTCTCTGTGATGTGGAGGAGTGCCATTAACAGTATGAGGGCCAGGTGCTCTGAAGAAACTAAATGAAACATTTGTGCAAAACATTTGCTTTCTCTTTGCATAAGGAATACATGCTTTAGTATTTTGAGACTAAAGGTGATAAAAACTGTTTTTTTCTACCTTTCTTGGTGATCCATGATATTAGAAGGTCTTAAAATCTGAGCAATAATATTAATATCTGGGTTGAAACCTTAAAACTAAATGATGTGTATGTACTCCTAGGGCTTTCTGCAGAAAAAAAAATCAACCTGTGGGATGGATAGGCCAGAACAAGTAAATTTACACTACACGATCTGATCAAACAGTAACTTGAAACAGATTGCAAGGATTTTTTTAAAAGCACACAATGGGGAGGTTTCCAATATCCTGATACAGTGATACCTCATGATACAAAATTAATTCGTTCCTCGGGATGCTTTGTATCATGAAATTATTGTATCATGGATCTGAATGGGGTACAATGCATCCTGGTAATTGAAGTCTTCTGCAAAATTTTTGTATCTTGGGGATTTCCATAGGAAATTTTTGTATCTCGAGTTTTTGTGTGTGTGTGGAAGATTTCCAGTGCACACTGGATGGACTTCCCTTTCGTATCTCTAGCTTTGTGGGACACAAGGCGCCCATATCTGGAGGCACCACTGTAGCTCTTGGGAGGCAAAGTTCACCAAATATGGCCCTTCCAAGGAATTCCTGGCTGGTGGAGTAGCTATGTTTGACTTGATTCTAACCAATGGAGATTATTTGGAGTGGAAGTAAGGGGAACGTGGAGCGAGAGTGACCAAATTGAACTAGAATTCTTGATTTCAAAGGAAACCAAAGTAGAGTGTAGCCACACATATATGGAGAATAAAAAAACCAGTTTTAATAAAAGCAAAAAGCAAAGTGTTCTGCTTATATACCGCCCCATACCACTACAAGTAGTCTCTGGGCGGTTTACAATTTTAATTACAGTGTGCAGGCTACACATTGCCCCCCCCCAGCAAGCTGGGTACTCATTTTACCGACCTCGGAAGGATGGAAGGCTGAGTGAACCTTGAGCCTGCTACCAGGGATTGAACCCAGGTCGTCAGCACAGTTTTACCTGCAGTACAGGCATTTAACCACTGCGCCACGATAATAAACTGAGAACAGGGATTAGTAAGGTGCCATAGAAGGAGATCCTACTAAGAAAAGGAATTCAAAAAATGTGGGAGTTTCTACAAAAAAAGTTAAAGGAATAAGTACAAACAATTTCAGCAACAACAAAGGTGGGAGACAAAAAACAAAAGGCTAGTGTGTCTTCACAAAAAGCTCATGGAGGACCTCAAAACAAAAAAATAAAACTACCCCTGACTCACTGGAGCCCAGTGTTGTGGCCGGTGCGGCCCGGCCTCATCCTCCCAGCAAAAAAGGAAGTAATGGCACCCTCTACGTGGGCGCATGGAGGCCCACGGGGGCAGGTCACCACCTGACCCCAATGGGCCAATCCCGGAACTGCCTGCTTGCGCAGACGCAAAGGAAGCAGCTGGCCTAGCCATTAAAAGGGAGCCGGCTCTGGCAGCCATCTCAGTTGCTACTGGGCCACCATCGTGATCACCCACCCACCCCATTGGGAATGTCTGCTCGCTGTCTGTTGTTTGGTGTTTGTTTAATGCTACTTGAGTACCCTTGTCACAGCTTATACAGTTGGTAGTTAGGTGGCATTGGGAATGGATCCAGGCTAGAAGAGTGCCACGGAAGAGCCTGCACAACCGTCAGATCACGGAAGGCACCAACAGACCCGCTGAGGGAACAGGAACGGCCGCCCTGGCTGGGGCAGGGCTGTGGATGACCCCGCTACACGGCTCAAGAAGAAACCTGAAGGTCCCTGTGCCCACGTGGTCTTCCAAGAGCCAAAACGCAGGATTGTCTCTAGGTGGCAGTAAGACAGCCAGCATTGGGAGACAGGCGGGTCTCCAGACGGGCTAAATCCAACCCAGTGCCTGGCCAGAGTGCTGCAGAATGTAAGCAAAGTAAAACAAACCTGTGGCCTTCTGTTTCCCCAACTTAATGAGTCTGTGTAGTTTGTGAGGAGGGAAGAGATCAGTGCTAGGCCACAAATGGATACCTAGAGGAAATCGAATGAAGGCCAGGTCACAGAGGAACTCTACATGACAAATAGCAAGCAATTTCAGGGATGTCTTTAGGAAAGCAAAAGCAGAGCATGCGCTGAGGTTAGCTAGAGACACTAAAGGCAACAACAACACATTTGAAAGATATGTATGTAGGAAGAGATGAAGAAGACAAACAGTAGCTCGGCTCCTCAGTGAAGAAGGAAAAATTATAACAGATGGCAATGAAAAGGCAGAAGTACTGAATTCCTATTTCAGCTTGGTCTTTTCCCAAAGGAGAGACTGTTAAGCTCCAGACAAATGTAAAATGCAAGTAGGCGGGACAGGATTGAAGCTGGAGTCTGAAAAACAAATAGCCACAAGTTCAAATGATTGGAGGAAGGATAATGTTGTCCCTATCTTCAAAAAGGACAAATAGGAAACTGGGAATGATAGACCATCCAGTCTGACATCAAACCCAGGGAAAATTTTGGAACACATTACAAAGTTGAAACTATGCAAGCACCTAGAAAACAATGCAGTATTAATTGGAAGCCAACATGGATTTGTCAAGAACAAATTCTGCCATAAGAATCTCATTTTTTCATCAGGTAACCTCCCTGATAAACAGAGGGAATGCTGCAGACGTAGTATAGCTTGATTTCAGCAAAGCTTTTCCAAAGTGCCACACAAGAGTTTGATTAGCATGTTATCTAGCTGTGGGATAGATGGAACAAATGTCAGGTGGATAAACAAGCATCTACAGAATCATAGAAGGTAATGATTAATGGCTCCTTCTCAAACTGGGAGGCTCAGTTTTATGCCCAGTGCTCTTCAACATTTTCATCAGTGACCTAGATCAGGGGGTGTAGAGAACGCTAATTAGATTTGCGGATGACACAAAATTGGATTGAAAAACTAATACTCTGGAATACAGAGACAAAATTCAAAATGATTTAGATAGGTTTGAGCACTGGACTGAAAACAACAGAATGAAAATACGATTACCTTTACATTGTAGTGTTTGTATGTAAAGAACCTTTAGGAGACCTTTTGGTAGCTGCCATCAACATAGGTAAAAGACCTTGATGTATTCTCAGTGGCTTTCATGGCCAGGTTCTGATAGCTGTTGTGAGTTTTTTGGGCTGTTTGGTCGTGTTCTTCCAAGCAAAATGCTTGTGGATCTTTAGCACAAACCTCTCTCCCCGTCATCCAGTTTAGAAATAGCATTGCACATATGGAGCTTTTCCCAAGTCACCATAGTCTGTGATGTTGGGGTACAATGAATTTCCCAAAGCATGATGGGAAATCAAAGGAGAACAAGGCATGGGACTCTTGTTATCATTCACCATCCTCTGTGATTCATTATGTTCAATTTTGCCCTTAAATGTTGTTGCCAGCTGAAGCAAAATGTATGTACCTGAAACTCCAGCAGCTTACATTATTCTTTTGTTACCTTTGCCCTTTTAGCTTGTCTGGCTCCTACTGTCTCTGTTTATTTGTTCTTCAGTCTCCTTGCAGCAGCATACTATATTTTATTTTTGTTTCCCTGCATGTGGATTTATATATTAACCATGTGCTGAGTAACCATTTCAAATTATATCATTCTTGCCACTTTGCTACCATTTACTATCATTTGTGCAGTGTCTGTAGCAGCTGTTGTCAGAGGTTTGGGGGCAATTACCATCCTGGAAAAGTATATTTTTATATCTGCAGCCTTTACAGGGTTGCGTTATGTTTGAGCAATCTAGGAATGGTAAGGGCGAGATCAAATTAAAACATGTAAATAAGGGCGTTTATACACGACCCCTAAACTGGCTTCCAGCTACGGAGCTTAAAAATGTTTACCCACCAGCTCCGGAGTTAACAGGAAATTAACTGCGACCCCGCCCACTTTAGCGCATCCCAGCACACCTTTCAAGTACCTGCTCTTTGGAGGTGAAAATTATTTGATCCGGTGTAACGATAGTGAGTGCGGGGCTCTCCTCGCTTCTGTTTGCTGCTTTTTGGCTCCCGCCCCTTTAAGAGCTACTTTTACAGAGACGAGGGGGTTGGACTTGATGGCCTTACAGAGATGAGAGGCAGAACGAGGTGAGCGGCATGCTTTTCTTTCTCTTTTTCTCCCTCCCTCACGCAGCCAGCAGCCAGGAAGTGCGGAGGGGGGTGGGGACACAGGAAGAGTGACGAACCCCTAAGATCTCTGGTCCGAATTTAAGTGGTCAGCGGATCTTAGGGGTCGTGTAACAAGGCCCTAAATTAATATATATTGTACTGTAAATGCTGCTTGGTTATGATAACATCTTAACTACAGATTCCATACAGCTAATTGTCCAAGGAACAAGGACTGAGATGAAAAAAGCTGTGTCTTTATCACAGTCCAGAAAAAAATAGTAAAAGGCTGTGCAGTCTCAAGACTACGTACACATGTGCAAGAATAGTAGGCAATACTGTTACTAGACCAGTTTAAAAAAAAAAAACCTGAACAAACCGCAAGCTTTTATAGATAAAAATCCATTTCTTTAGGCTTATGTACAATCATTTATGCATAGCACAAAAACTGAAAATAAGACTCCCCCAAATCCATGACAGATGTCCATGCCAGCCAGTCTGTTTGAGAATATTTCAAACCAAGATTGCAGACCACCCCTGGGTCTTCCTTTCTTTTTCTTTGACCTTTCCCACAAGGGTAGCAATCCATCCTTGCATCACTCAACATTACACAAGTGGTAGTGCTCCTAGCTATTCATGAAGAATACACAATTGGTTGAAATGAGAACTGTGCAATCCTCATTGCTCTATTGGAACACGTAGCACATATTCACAAATGTTATATAGTGTCTAGACAAACAGAATCCTGACAGTTTAATTTGCCTATGCTATTGGTTATGCTCTTTGACTTTGCTAATCTTTTCAGGGCACAGCTATAATTACAGAAAAATATCGATAAGGTGCAAAGTATATCAGAAAAAATGCAGACACCAAGAAACAAAAACATTGTGACACTGAAGAAGACTACATTTTAATGTAAGCTTTCATGAGTCTTTTCCTCCTTAATACACGTCCAGATATGCGGAATTGGAGTTGATCCACAAAATATCACATTAAAATGTAATAGTTAAGTTTTCTAAGTGTCACAATATTTTGTCACTTATTTTAATGTGTGTGTGTGTGCACCTATGTGCATAATATGCTTGCAATGCACAAACCAACATGACTACTCTTTTGAAAATAGCACTATGGAGTCTTTCGCCTATCCTTGTTCCCAAACATGTCCATGCATTACAAAATGCTTGTTATTATTGCACTAAAAGGCAATAGCATTTCTTTTATATATGCACTCAGCTATCCCTCTCCTGCCCAGGTCCCTAGCCTGTAACTGCCAGATCAGGAACATGAGTAGGAGAGAGTAGGAAGCATTCTCTACTGCTAATACATGGAATGGATGATTGTCCTAAATGGGTGGTTAAGACTCTGTGAAGATTCTCAGTCATCCAGGTGAGTTTATCTGGAATTTGAGTCATGACAACTAGGCTTCTTTTCCATGAGAGATTGAAATGTTTTGCTGCTCATCCAAAGAGCTTCATCAATCTTGATGAAGGATGAACAGCGAAATGTTTCAGTATCTCAAGTAAAAGAAGTCCAGTTCCCATGACTCAACTTCCAGGTGGTTAAGACTCAAAATTTGAAAAACACATGTTTCTGATAGAGATGTAAACTACTAGGATTATTCTACTGATAAAGAGCAACTGATCTACTGGGTTTTTATTCTACCATAGAGATTTGGATGTTTGGACTGCTATGATGAACGTCTGTACTTCAGAATTCACCCTGATACCATCAATTACTTGATACTCACATCATCCTTCAGTACATATGGTAGTAATGCTCTTGCTGACTCCTGCCATCAGCCCCTGACTGGAGTCACTCATGTCAAAGGGGATCTCTTACAGGTGGAGGCATCTCCAAAACTGTGTATAAGTGCCCATGGAGAAAAGAAAAGAAAAAAGAACTCAGTTGGATTTGGAAGTTGAGTCGTGGCAACTGGACTTCTTTTCTTGTGAGATCAACATGTTTCACTGCTCATCCAATCAGCTTCATCAGATCAAAACATTTCTGATGAACCTGATTGAATGAGTAGCGAAACATTTTGATCTCACAAGAAAAGAAGTCCAGTTGCTACAATTCAATTTCCAGATAACTTCACCTGGACAGAGAATTTCCACAGACAACTCAGTTGGATCCTACATCAGTCTTCTCCCTCAGTTGGGTAATAAATCACACCTTGAGGGGCTAGCTCTCATTTGCACCAAAAAAGATGGCTTTATCACTAGGCAAATATGGCTGCTGCAAAAGACAGCAAGATTCCTTAAAACAGATGGAGAACTTGTGGTCTTCCAGTTCTTGTACAGCACACCATCTATCATCAGCCCCAGCCACCGTGGACAGTGGTCAGGCATAATTGGAATTTCAGTCGACTAACACCTGAGAACCCTCCACTTTCATACCTCTTCTTACACCAGCTAAAGAAGATGGAACAGATTCAGCAGCAGTGTGGCTCTTCTTTGTTCTCTGAAAGCACAAATGGCATTTCAGGTATGCACATACTGGAATGATTTTTTTTTTTTTTTTTTGGCCTGAAGAAACTGTCTAAGCCTAGATTTCCTGAGGGGCCGGGAGAAAGCCTTCTCCTGTCTTGACCAACAGCCATCTCCTTTCTCTTTATTCTTTGCTTCCTCCTCCAAAAGTCAATATTTGTGGTCTTAGTAACATTAAAATATGTATGTATGTATGTATGTATGTATGTATGTATGTATGTATGTATGTATGTATGTATGTATGTATGTATGTACTGCCAAGCTTAATTCAAAGAATAACTCCAGGCAGTGTACAAAAAAGTAAAAATAACAAATAAAAATAACATTTACATAAATTAAGCAGACATAAAAATAACTAAAGTAAACAAATCATAAAGTACGGTGATGCTAGTCATCAAACAACCCCAGTGAGCTATGGACAACTTTATCCACTTCCATCCAATTGCTCATCCATCATTCTTGGGCAAGGTGACTGAGAAACGGGTGACAAATCAGCTGCAGACATACATGGAGGAGCAGAAGTGCCTTGAGCCCTATCAATCTGGATTTAGGCCATGTCCAGGCACTGAGACAGCACTAATTGTGATGCCAGATGACCCAGGGATGCTGACAGGGCAGATGCTCCCTGTTGCTACTCCTAGATCTATCAGTGGCTTTTTTATTGTCAACTGTGGTATCTTCCTGGAGAGGCTCTCAGAGGTTGAGATTGGTGTCCTAGCATTGAGCTGACTCTTATTGTGCCCCAAGAACAGTGCCCAAGAGAGTCCACTAGGGGGAAATGTGTCGAACCCTTGGAACTTAAGGTATGGGGTTCATCAGGGGTCAGCACTATCCCTGATGCTGTTTAACATCTACGTGAAGCTGTTAGGGATGTCATCAGGAGATTTGGAGTAAGGTGGCATCAGTACACTGATGACAACCAGCTTTATTTCTATTACCCCCTCTGCAGTGGAGACTGTCCAGATGCTCAAATGTTGCTTGCCTTTGGTACTGGAATGGAGCTGGGCTAGCAGGCTCAAACTGAACCCAGATAAGATAGGGGGGTTGCTCTTAAGGGGCTTCTTGGAAATCTTTGGGAGAATTGTGCCTAGGCTGGTTGGCATTATCCTCCCATTTAGGGAATAAATGATTAATCTGGGACTTCTTCTGCACACAGCTCTTTCCTGGGAATCTGAGATTGTAGCCATGTCCAGATCAGCCTTCAATCAGCTGCATCTGACAGCCCAATTCTGCCCTTACCTGGATGAGGCCTCCCTCGGGACTTTGGTGCAGGCCTTGGTCATCTCCTGGATCAATGCCCTCTAAGATATGAAAGCTTCATTTGGCAAGAGTGGTCACAAAATGACCATGGAGGCTCGGGCACACTCTAGTTCTGGCATCATTGTGCCTCATTCAGATCACAGAAGTAGCCAAGCCTGAATGCTTGCTTTGAGGGGTCCTCACAGATTATGAGTGGGCTGCTGTGTTGTTCCCTGGTCACCTTATAAACATCCCCTATCTCTAAGCAGTCCTGCGAAGCAGCCATTTGTGTTCCAGTTGATTCCAGAGAAGAGAGTTTTCTGAAGCAGCAGTGATGGTGGTCACAAAAACCTTCCAGGTGTGTGTCAAGGTATGCAAGTGTGGCAGGGGTTCGTTAGCAGCTTGCCATTCTTGGTGCTCCACAGCTTGACTTTGTTGTCTTGCTTGACCTAATGGATTGGTTAATCTGAGGGTAGATGTAACCTTAACCCAGCATTCCTTAAAATGAGTAGTGAAAAGATGCATGATAAGACTTAGTGAGTAGTTTTTGCACCTAATACTTTCTGGCCTGATCAGCAGGGAAGAAAACAAGTGGGGTGGGAGTGGGGAGGCAGGATCACTTCAGTGATTCTACAAGGCCTTTGGTCCTTTAGTTACTGAGTCTGTGCAGCCTCATGGGGGTTCTTCATTGCTCTCTCTGCAGTTGAGTGGTTTTTAGAGGTCTCATTGACTGGAAGAGTCCCAACCTGAAATCTCATTCCTATCTGCTTTAATAAAAAATGACAATGAACTTTGTCTAGTGGAGAAAAAAATGAAGGTGATTTGCTGCTCTTTTTTCCAAAGGCAAATCTAATTGCTTTATTAGCTCTGCAGTCTGGAAGTTCCTTGCATTCACAGTGTTTTATTTGTGGTTGTGCAAATACTAGCGGGAAAAATGTGTGCCCATCTTTTATCTTTTCTCTGCTTTGGTGCTATTCTCTTATTCCCACCAAGGAGCTATTTGTTTCAGTGAGCTATAGATCTTGTGTGATGTTTACAACTGTGCTTCATGGCAAATATTCTGAACAAAAATTTATTCCCACAAAAGCAGCAATTCCTCCTTGTCCTATTCCTTCTTCCTTGAGATCTAGTCAAAGTGTAATTCTCACCTGATTTTCACAAATTCTGTGAAACAGTGCACTAATTATGATTCAGATGACCCCACAAAGATGATGAAATTGGCTGCTTCAATACATAGCCTGTCATTAAAATATATATACATATTGATAAGCTGTTCTTCAGACTTAACATCTGACCTTCCTGAAGTACAGATCAATAATTTGAACAGTGTAAAATAAAACAAAACAATTCATCTTAAACTATGATAAGTAAATTTGTACTAATAGACAATTTTTTCTGAAGCACCTTTAGTAATGACATTATCCTTGAAGCTACATTCAGAGTAATTTGAAAATGAGTTTTTTTTCAAGGAAAAATACTGAGAAAATTGAGGGGAATTGAAAATGTTTTGACAAGGGTGCAGAATAGAGATGGGCACGACTTAGCGGTATTCCCGTTTCCGTTTCCGTTACTCGTTTCCGTTACTCTACGGAAACGGTAACGGGAATCACTGCCCCAGACTTCGAGCTCGAACCGACGAACGAACAATTTGGTCTGATTTGTCGTGCTCGTTACTTGCATCGCGCAATGCCAAGCGGCACAGAAAAAAAAGTTTTTAAAAGTTAAAAAAAAAACCCGATTCCCGGCCCTAAAAGTAGGCAAAAACTGTCTGAGGGCACCTACCAGGCCAGAAGGGTGTTTTATTTGGGGGGGGGGGGTTCCCCGCCCCCCTCTCCTTGGCTATTGCTACTGCTGCGCTGCTGGTACCAGGCTGGGAGGGCGCATCCATTTGCCATGCAGTGCGGGGGATCCAAAATGGCGACCGCAATATTTTTTTTGAAATCGTTGCCCAAAACCCCACCAAAGCACCACAGAAACATGCGAAAATTAGCTATTTTAAATGCTTGAATTTTTACAGTAGCAGCAGTGGGTTTTTCTTGCAAAAAAAGTCTCCGTTGATTTTATTTTATTTTATTTTATTTTATTTTATTTTTTTACACCTGCGCATTCGCAATGATGGGCTCGCCCATGGGAGTGGACCATGCAAAGTTTTGGAGCCATTCCACCAATCGCATGGCCAGGTTTTGCTGACTGTACCAGGCTGGGAGGGCGCATCCATTTGCCATGCGGTGGGGGGGGAATCCAAAATGGCGACCGCAATATTTTTTTTGAAATTGTTGCCCAAAACCCCACCAAAGCACCACAGAAACATGCGAAAATTAGCTATTTTAAATGCTTGAATTTTTACAGTAGCAGCAGTGGGTTTTTCTTGCAAAAAAGTCTCCGTTGATTTTATTTTATTTTATTTTATTTTATTTTTTTACACCTGCGCATTCGCAATGATGGGCTCTCCCATGGGAGTAGACCATGCAAATTTTCCACCAATCGCATGGCCACTTGGCCAGGTTGACCACAGAGACTTCTGGGATGTGCCAATCGGGCATAAACAGCCCACTAATCGTAGCCCAAACCCGAACCCTAAGCCTAACCCATACGCCAGTACACTGTCCTTCTAAGTGGGTCAGAGAGGCACCCAGATGCACCCCAATACTCACCGTAACCTCACCCGTAACTAGCCTAACCCTAGCCGTTGCGCTAAGCCGTCTTAACCCTAAGCCAGATCTACTTGCATTGCACTACATGCAAGTACGTGAGACACAGCGGGTGCAAAGAGTCTGCCAGTCCGTCACTTGTGGCTCTGGCTGACTCCTGCAGCTCCCTCCAGGAGCCCGCTACCCCCTCCCCAAACCAGTACTAACGACAACGAAAAAACGAAAAAACAAACCGACTAATTTTTGCAAATTTTCGCGAAAAACGGAAACGAGCCGAAACGGAACCGGCCCGACTAACGACAACTCTAAAAAATTTTTTTTCAAGTCGTGCCCATCTCTAGTGCAGAATATTGGGGGCGGGTTTTCCCACACCCCCCTGTTCTTCATTTGCCGGAAGCATTGAAGAACCAGCTATAAAATTGTATTAGTAAAATACCAGAAAGGGTCACAATGAGTCAGAATTAACTTGACAGCACATGGTTATCATTATAAATGTGCTGGAGATGTATTTTTACAAGATTGTTGTAGGAGTGATATAAATCCTAACTTGACTCTTCATAATATGATAAACAAAAAAAAATCTCCCCCTCTCCAACATGATCCACTGTAAGACAGCAAGCTATTTTTGTTTGTGGTCTCAAATAGTTTTGAGAGTAGGTTTTGCTCATTGCTGTTAAATGAATAGTACTGCAAAAATGCAACAATTTGCATTGCTGTGGACTAATAAAATTGTTGCATTTTAATGCGTTTTTGTCTTTTTGGAATCAATCTGTCTGTTTTGAAAGACCATTGTGCTTTGAGGTCCTGTTGCACTTGCATAATGTACAGCTTAGCTTAAAAATGACATAACTTTTTATGGAAACAAGAAGTTTCTCCAAATTACATTTTGTGGAATTTGTGGTACAGGGTGTGGGAAAGGACACATAATTGTGGGAGTTTGCTGCAAAGGTTCTGAAGCCAAACTGATCTTGATTACAGAAAGGAGGATGGGAAACATGTGTGTGCACGCGCGCGCGCGCGCACACACACACACACACACACACACACACAGAGAGAGAGAGAGAGAGAGAGAGAGAGAGAGAGAGAGAGAGAGAGAGAGAGAGAGAGAGAGAGAGAGAGAGACTCTTTTCTCAGAGCCAGCTGAGAAGGACACACAGACAAAGGACTGAAGTGTTCATCTCAGAAGCCTTCCTTTTATTCTCTAATCTATTATTGACAAATACACATTGAAGCATTAATAAAAACATTGGTTCTAACAGGAAGCAGGTGCCATTTAGCCCTTTGGCCCTGCCTCAAACCAAAAAGTCAGGGGAAATACAAGGTTACTTTCTTCAGGATATGCCACATTGGCAAAAGTCAGGAGTGTGTGCACTGCACTGAAACTTCCCCCCCAAAGCAAGGTTGTGTGAAGAAAGGTTCCCCCACATAAATTCCTTGGCTATCTCAGACTTGCGTGTGAAACAAGATTTTTCAAGTTGTTTGGGAGAGGGAGCAAGAGAGAGAGAGAGAGAGAGAGAGAGAGAGAGAGAGAGAGAGAGAGAGAGAGAGAGAGAGAGAGAGAGAGAGAGAGAGAGAGAGATTTCTACCAAAATACAGTATGTTTGTTGAGCTAGTAATAGAAAGTTAAATATTGCTGAAAATTGACATATTGATTCTTGTTTCGCCAATTTTCTTTGAAACACATAATGTACTGTTGTACTGCATTCAAGCTTATTGAAAAATAATTAATTTGATTGGTTTGGTCAAGTTCTGAGTAGTAATACAATAGTTATTAAGTAAAAGCAGCAAGGCTAAGATGCAGATTTAGGACAAAGTAGAATGTCTTTGCTGGAGCCAGAAACTCTGTTCTCCCGATTTGTATTGAGGCCTGAAAGACTAAGAAAAACATGGGTGTGTAGAGAGTATGTTTTAAGCAGGTAGAATGACATTAGACATCTTTTCTGATCACAGGACGTGTCTGAGCCGTAGCTTCCAGTTTACTAGTCATACGGCACTTTTCATTTATATGAAATGTAAATTCTGTCCAGTTGGGAAGGTTTTATATGCATATAATCATGTAAAATTGTAGGCAGAGATGTAGCTACATCAGGATGTATTTTGAAATTCAGCAACTCATTGAGCATTTTAAAATATTATTTACAGATGACCACAAAATACTCAAAATTTGCTAAACTCAGTATTTTGCTCAACCATTATGAAAAAAGATGCCAGTGGACAATCCCTGTCGTAGCATCATGAGCTATCCAGAAGTATGTTGCCTAAGCCATTGTTCAGAGGATGATCCTGAAGCATTCCCCCCGCCATTGGCACTAGATTCCAAATAGTATTTGTTGCAGTCATTATACTTCCCAGATTTCTTGTATTGCACTGCTCTTAAGTTTCCTCATTTATTTATTTATTTTAGAGCTTATATACCGCCCATCTTCCGGACAGAAACTCCGGGCAGTTACAACAGAACAGAACTATAAAACAAATTAAATACAACATCATTATAAAATAATAAAGTCAATTTAAGACACATATATAAAATGAAAAGAGTGGAATAGACACAGATGGCCACAAATGGCGGGCAAAAAACAAAAAAAACAAAAAAAAAAAACCAAAAAAAAACTAACAGTCACCAAACGCCTCCTGAAAAAGCAAGGTGTTTAATGCTTTTTTGAAGGCTGGCAGGGACTGTGCCAGGCGCAACTCTCTCGGGAGATGGTTCCATAGTGTGGGACCAGCCACAGAGAAAGCTCGGGCACGAGTAGACGTTTTCCGAGCCTCCCTGGGCATGGCCACCCGCAGCGAGTGCGACCGCGACACTCTGATTGGTCGGGCCAAGGTTGATCGCTGGGAGATTCGCTTTGCCAGGTAATCGGGTCCCAGGCCATGGAGGGTTTTACAAATTAAAACCAGGACCTTGAATCTAATTTGGGACACAACGGGTAACCAATGCAGGCGAGCCAGTACTGGGGTGATGTGGTCATGTCGATGCACACCCGCCATTGAGGTCATGGCATTAATTCCTGTTGGGACATCCTTCCCCTACTAGCCTAGGTATTACTGAAACATCTGTACTAGCTGCGTTAAAGTAAAACAGAAGAAAGCCAGGCAAATTTGCTTTTAAATATTTTATAACCACATTTAATATGAGTATCTAAATATTCCTGACACAAAAAAATATATTTATGTTATGTGTTGATGTGTGCATGTATGTGTATCTGTATGTATACATCTAGGTTCAATGGAACATGAATAAGAAACCAATAGATAAATATATTGGCATTGGGTATCTGGTATGAAAGAAGGGCCTCCTGGAAGAATGTAAAAAGCAGATAGACCTGGGTGTCATCAGCACACAGGTGGTACCAGATTGCAAAATTCTGGACAGCCTCTTTCAGGTTTTCTTGTCTAAGTGAAATATTATGGGGAAATTAAGGAACCCTGGGACACTCCACAGGCCAAAGTGTTGAACAGGAGTCCCCCAGCACCACTACCATTCACAAAGTGACATCATGCAAGGAAAAATCCCAGAAGCTGACTCCTTTTCCCCCCAGCAGTCCACCACTACTCACCTAAACACAAGGCAACAGTCAGGACTATTTTTCAACAAGTGTGAATGTCAGTGAGCAGAACAGTTTATCCTATGTAAACCATCTTGACTGCTGCCATTGGTGTTCTCAACACTCAGGCTGCCCTTTGCTACCTATAGCTTGGCATAGTATTGTGAACAATGGGCCTTTTCACACGACCCCTAAGATCCGCTGGCCACTTAAATTCGGACCAGAGATCTTAGGGGTTCATTGCTCTTCCTTCCTCCCCACCACTCCGCACCTGTCTGCTGAGGGGAGGGGGGAAGAAAGTGGGGGGGAAATGCAGACTCACCTCAGAGAAGCTGCCGGAGCTCCGTCATGCTGATTCCTTCTTTTTTGTTTGCTTTTTTTCCCTCCCGCCCCTTCTCTTAAAGGGGCGGGAGGCAAAAAAAAAACAACCACAAACAGAAGCCAGGAGAGCCCCGCACTGACCAGATTAAATCCGGACCTGGCGATTTTTACCCTCCTCGAGCAGGTACAAGAAAAGTGCGCTGGGACGTGCTTAGGTGGGCGTGGTCACACTTAATTTCCTGCAAACTCCAGAGCTGGTGGGGAAACCATTGTAAGCTCCGGAGCTTGCAGCCATTTGCTGCTGCGTTTAGGGGTCGTGTACAAAGGGCCAATATTGGGCCATTTCCAGGCTCTTTGAATCATGGGTACAGAAGCACAAGATCCCTCATTCATAAACCAAGGATTGTGTTTTTAAAGAACAGATTATAACAATGCATGCACAGCTTTGTATCCTAGTGGGTCACCTTAAAATCTCCAAATTATTATTTTGATTGGTTTTTTAAAAAACCAAGTTGAGAAGAAACTTTCATTCCTCCAGTTTGGGAGGAAAAATTCTTCCAGTATCTTGCACTCCAAGTTCTTCATCTTTCTAGCATTTGATTTCCATCTACTAAATAATTTGCTGAGTATAATTTGTAATTAAGTGCCTTCTCATTCATATGCAAACACTAATGAATATCTGTCATCATTCTGCTGTTAATAGTCTCATCATTGCTATTCTGGAATATCTTAAAAGATCAGACCAATTTTTCAATAGGTCACTATTCCTTTTATTATTTAACTAATTCATATATTTAGTTTCCTATTGCATTAATTTTGTGTCATTTACATTAATAATGGTACTAGAAACATATGAAATGAATGTCTTCACACTTAAGGTGCATGAAATAATTGTAATACATAGCAACTACAGTAAATCTTATATAATTAGTCTGATACAATTCATGCCTATTCAGGAGCAAGTAACACTATTATTAGGCGTGCACAAAGGATCACAGTCTTATATTTTTTATTTAAGTTAGGATTTAATTTAGGATTTAATTTAAGTTAGGATTTTGAATGTCTCCTGCCTCTTTTCTCCCTTTGGTCATTTTTAAGTATCCAGTCACCATTTTTCATGGAAGGCTCACAGACTGTCAATATTCAATATACATTCCCATCCCAAATAAATGATATGACAAGGAATGTAGTAACTATAGAACCATTGCTTCAGTTTCCCATGCAAGCAAAGTGATGTTCAAGGTGTTGCAATGTAGGCTTATATGTAGTGAGAAATGCATAGTGAAGACGGTTTAAGTGAGGGAAAACGTATTCAGATCCTATTGCAAATATCTGTTAGCTATTGGGGCACTAAAGAATTTCAGAAGATCAGCCTGTGCTTTATAGACTCTAACAAGGTCACTCTGTGGATCATGAGAGACAATGATCTGAAAGAAATTGAGGGGCCTCAGCACTTGAGTCTCTTGATGTGTTAACTTATATTATGGACAAGAAGCTATCTTTAGAACAGAATATATAGGAACAGAATGGTTTCCTATAGGCAAAGATGGCAAACAAGGGTGCATTTTATCCCCTTATCTACTCAATTGGCAGATAGAATACATCATATGGCAAGCCAGACAAGATTCAGATGAAGGATGAATGAACATTGGTGGAAGAAACACCAGTAATTTAAGATTTAACATCAGTAATTTTAAATTTAAGACAATGTATTCTATTTATTTTATTTTAGATTATTTTTACCCCATCTTTCTCCTTGGAAAGGACTCAAGGCAGATTACAGTAATGAGGGACAATATACTGTCCAGTACAATTAAGACACACTCAAGTTTGAGAACAGGAAATTGAGTATGAAATTTAACAACATTAAAAGACAACATTACATTAAAGCTACAGGAGAATGCGAGCAGTTAATGAGAGAGTAAAAATTCCATGTAAAAGATATACACGGTGGAAACTCACATTGAAAACATAGAGTCAATGCAATCACACAAGGTTATAAGTGGTTATAAACACAAAGTCTATGTGATCATGTACGGTAGATTCATATAAAAGTCACATAATAGGTAGTCCATCATTCAAGGAAAGCTTGCCTGAAACCAAAAAGCTTTGCCTGTTTCCGGAAGGACAACAGAGATGAGGCAGTCCTGGCCTCTAGTGGGAGGGAGTTCCAGAGTCTGAGCACAGCAGCCAAGAAGGCCATTTCATGTGTTCCCACGAGACATCCATGTGAGGGTGGTGGGATGAAGAGAAAAGCGTCTCCTGATGACCTTAACACCCTAGCTCAGTGTTGGCGAACCTATGGCACGGGTGCCAAAGGTGGCACTCGGAGGCTTTTCTGTGGGCACCTGACATCGCCCCTTCACAGCCACCTGTATTCAGGTTAAATTGCCCTATTGGGACTTTGCAAAAAATTAGTGGGTTTTGTAAAAGCGTGGGGTTTAGTGATTTCAGCAAGTGATTTCAGCTCCGTGACATAGTAGGCTGGAGGCAGCTTCTCTGGTAACAACTCTTTATTCAGGGAGAGAACAAGTCTGGGGACTGGGGCGAGGGAGCGACATTTATAGGAACCAAATGCAGCAACTAGAAATAACCAATAGGCCTGTTCCCTTTGGAACAGGAGGGCAGTTACTTCAACAAGCAATTACAGATAATAGGAATACAGATCAATACACAACACCCCTCCCCCCCGGTGGGCACAGCACATGTAATCCTTAAGATATTGTGGGGCCCTGCGACTTCTAATTGATCTCCTGACTACTGGTGATGCAGAGGCTTGAGCAGGCAGTGTCTGAGGTGGAGAGTCTACTGTAATAGCTTTGTCTGACACGGAGGGTGTATTAGACGACTCAGTGTCCCTGATTTGTTCCTCGGCACCAAGAGGACTTGCAGGAGCAGATTCATTTGCGGAAGCCACTGGTACCTGCATTCCTGGGGCATCTCTGCTCTGGTCTTGCAGCTGTGACTTATTAATGGGGGTAGTGTCACTCTCAGACTGCAATTCCCCCACTCCTGTACCCACTCTACTGAGCGCTCTGCGCCGCAGTTGGTGCACGTGCCTATGCCAGACCCTGCCATCTTCAATGGTCACGTAATAAGAGACTAGCTCAGATGCTCTGGTGATCACTCCTGGCACCCACAGGGGACCTCTAGCATAATTTCTCACCCAGACCACATCTTCAGGAGCAAAATATCTTGTAGAGTCGCTCTCTGCCTGTGGAGGTGCTCTAGCATTGCGGTTTGGCATTTTGTTTGGGTGGACATAATCCAGTACCGTTACCAGCCTTCTACCTAGGAGCAGCTCTGCTGGCGACTTGCCCGTAGTAGTACACGGCGTCGCATGCTGCAAAAACAACATTCGGGCAATGCGCGTTGACCAGTCACCCTCCATCAAGCGTGCAATAGATCCTTTGGCTGTCTGCACCATGCGCTCAGCCTGCCCATTGGAAGACGGGTGAAAGGGAGCTGATGTGACCCCTCTTATGAAATTATCAGCCAAGAATGCCCTGAATTCTTGGGATACAAAGGCTGCTCCATTGTCTGACACGATGGTCTCGGGCAACCCGTGGGTTGCAAAAAACAGTCTCAACACTTTGATGACTGCAGCTGTCGACATGCTGGGAACCATAGCTACCTCTAACCATTTAGAATACGCATCAACAATAACCAAAAAAAACCTTTCCTTGGAATGGCCCAGCAAAATCTAAGTGCAGCCGGCTCCAGGGAGTCCGGGTCTGCTCCCACCAGTGGACTGGTGCTCTGGCCACTTCTGGGCACACTTCCTGACATGCCTTGCATGTCCGTACCCATTGTTCAACATCTTGGTCCATCCCAGGCCACCACACAGCACCGGGCTAGCGACTTCATCCTGACCATTCCCGGATGCCCCATGTGAAGCGTATCCAGAACCCTGTTTCTCAGTGGCGCTGGAATGATCACCAAGTCTCCCCACAGGAGACAGCACTTATGCAGGGATAGCTCATGTTGCCTTGTTACGTATGGTCTAAATTTTTCTTCATGCGGGCCACCTGGCCATCCCCTCCCCACCCAAGTGAGCACACGGGAGAGAGCGGTATCTTTCCTCGTTCTCTCAGCTATTTCAGTGGCAGTTACAGGGGCCCCCGGAACTGTTTCCAGCATCATCACCCATTCCGCTGGGGCAGGATCCACATCGCTCACACCAGGAAGGGGCAAATGAGTTAGCGCCTCAGCGTGGCACAACCTTTTCCTGGAACATGGGTCAGGGTGTACTGGAACCCATTCAGGAATATAGACCATCGCTTGTGGTCCGTTTCAAGGAAGAAGTGGCGACCGTATAAATAGTCATGGAACTTTTTAATCCCTGCCACTATTGCCAGCGCTTCTTTGTCAATTTGTGCGTAGTTGCGCTCCGTTGGCGACAACGTACGAGAATAGAATGAGATGGGGTTTTCCGACCCATCCGCTTCCCTATGGCTCAGCACAGCTCCCAGCCCATACTGAGAGGCATCACATGCCAGGACAAGAGGTTTCGACTCGTCATAATGAGCAAGGACGCTCCTGCTAGTCAGCATGCCCCGTAAGGTGTCAAAAGCCTTCTGCTGTGCCTGAACCCAACGCCACACACACTTTTTTTTCGATAGCCTATGCAACGGTTCCCCTATTGAAGCTTTCTGAGATAAGAATGAATGATAAAAGTTAATAAGTCCCAGGAATGACTGTAACTCTGTCTTGTTCTGTGGGCATGGAGCCTCAGTAATGGCTTTAATTTTAGAGTCAGTGGGGTGGATGCCTGTAGCATCAATTTTAAACCCCAAGAAATCCACAGATGGGACCCCAAAACTGCATTTTTCCTTTTTAAGCTGCAGCCCCACCTCTTTAAATTTGATTAACACAGCACGGATACGCCCAACTAGTTCCTGGGGGTCTTTCCCAGCAATCAGAACATCATCAAAAATGGCAAGACCCCTGGCAGACCCCTTAACAGGCGCTCCATTAGTCCTTGAAAAATCCCTGGGGCCACACAAACTCCAAACTGTAACCTGTTTAATCTGAAAGCCCCTTTGTGTGTTACGATAGTCTGTGCTTCTGCAGATTGCGGAGTCACTGGCAGCTGCTGGTACGCTTGTGCCAGGTCAAGTTTGGTGAAAAATTTTGCCCCAGCTAGTTTTGCCAACAGCTGTGAGACGACTGGAATGGGGTATGAATTTCCCCTGAGTGCCTTGTTGATAGCACATTTGTAGTCTGCACAAATTCTCACTTCCCCATTCACCTTAAGGGGTGTGATGATAGGAGTCTCCCACTTAGAAGAGTCCACAGGTGAAAGAACTCCCTGTTTGACCAATTTGTCCAGTTCTGCCTCAATCTTGGGTTGCAGCGCAAATGGCACTCGCCTTGGCTTGAGTCGGATTGGGGCCACCTTGGGGTCCAGCTCAAAGTCAATTGGAGGCCCTGTATAACAACCCAGTTTACCACTGAAGAGTTCGGCAAATTCCTGGCCTAATGCCTTGCCCAACTCTGGGGACGTTTGGACAGAGTGGATCCCTGATATACTCAGTCCCAACGCAGGAAACCAGTCAGTACCCAGGAGACTGGGGCGACTCCCCTTTGCAATCACCAATTTAAGCATGGCCTGTTTCTTCTGGAATTGTACCCTCACAGCACGCATTCCTAGAATGTGGATGCGACCAGCTGTGTATGATTGCAAGGTTGCTGGGAATGGTTCCAGAGAAGGGAACTTACCCCCCGGGAAGAGCCCCCTTGCAGTCTGGTCTGAGACAATGATGAATCCAGATCCGGAATCCACCTCCATGTCGCACGGTTGACCTTCAATCTTCACTCTGACGGATGTTTTGCCTTGCGCCAGAAACTGCACGGTCTCTCCGTTGATCTCTGTGAGATAATTGCAGTCGTCCAGGAGATGAGTCGTGGTGGATGATCTGTGACGCGTTGATCTAGGTGATCCCGTTGTTCCAGCTGCCACCGACCTGCAGACCCTGGCGATGTGTCCTGTCTTTCCGCAGGCCCTGCACGTAGCATCACGAAAATGACAGCTTTTCCGCTCATGGTTTCTGCCACATCCTGGGCAACCGCCTCGGCGATCTTTGGGCCGTGCATCAGCCTGAGTCACCAACTCGACACCCCGGACTGGGCTCTGGCTTGGATTAGCCTCTGGTTCATCCATGGCATGGGCAGCCTCTACCCGCAGCTTCGTGGCCTTGCAACTGGCATTGAGCTCTTCCTGCTCATAATTCTCTGTGGCGGTGGCCTCTTTCAAGGCGGAAGCAAGGGTGAACATCTTCCTTTGCCACAATGCGCCTTCGGGCTTTTTTGCTGCTGAGTCCCCCTACAAATTGATCCAAGAGAGTGTCTTCAAGATTTGGGAAGACATAGTGCTGAGCAAGCTCCCGGAGTCCTGCCAGGAATGCAGCCACAGATTCTCTGGCTTGCTGCTGCCTTTTCTGAAACTCCATCCGCCAGGCCATCTTGGTTTTGGCAGGTGCCAAGTGGCTTGTCAGCCGGGCGAAAATGTCTTTGAGTGATGTCTCACTCAGCTTTGCTGGGGCGAGCAGTGCCTTGGCCAACAAGAAGGTCTCACGCCCACAGCAACTCAGGAATGTGGCCCTTTTTTTGCTGTCACCCGTGATTTCTTGAGCCACCACAAAGAACTCGAAGCATTCAACATAGTCCTCCCAAGTGTGGGGCTCCGATGGCTGGAAGGGCTCCAATACCCGTGGACTTTCCATTCTCCCGACGGGTAGGGTCATCTTCTAAGCCGGCAGGTGAGTCTTGTTCTTCCCTGAGATCCGGACTCTGAGTCAGCGTGATGATCCTCTGGTTCTCAGCATTCCGGATCCCATCCTCGTCGCAAGTGTAAAAGCGTGGGGTTTAGTGATTTCAGCAAGTGATTTCAGCTCTGTGACATAGTAGGCTGGAGGCAGCTTCTCTGGTAACAACTCTTTATTCAGGGAGAGAACAAGGCTGGGGACTGGGGCAAGGGAGCTACATTTATAGGAACGGGGACAGGCTGGGCAGGCTTGGTGGGCTAGTGTCCTTTTTGGGGGCCAGAGAGGGGAAGGGAGGAGAGGAGCCCTCAAGTGGAAGGGAGCCAAAACACAGCAGAAGGAAACTGTGGTGCTCCTGGGTGACAGAACCCCCAGAGGCAGCCCTCTCCCCTTGTGTTCGCAAACAGAAAAGGGAGGGTGGTGCTAGTGGTGGGTAAATTGTCTTTCAACCTACCCACAAGGAAGCTGGCCAGTCAGGAGCTGTGCAGGGAAATGCATAATCCCACCTCCCTGTTTGATTGGCCAGCACTAGGAAGAAGGAATGATGATGTCCTAGGCTTCTTCCTTGTTGGAGCTCAGCTCCATGCAGGCACAGATCAAAGTAGGGGATTGTCTGATTGAATTCCGGAAGCTTCCAAACAGCATCTGGGCTCATGAGTGTCATTTTGGAAACAGTAGCTTCCAAAATGAAAAGCCCATCCATAGTCTGTACTGTTGAGAATTCTGAGAACTTGAGGGATTCATAATCACTGGCTGTCTCTCTCCAACTATGGTTATCTATGATTATCACTACTGAACAGGAGAGTTAAGATACACAGATGAACTGTGGATGGAAAAATACAGACTATAACTTTACTTTTCCTTCCTGATTTCTCTGCCTATCTGCAGAAATCTACAGAATTCTTAAGAGTCAGAACGTAACTAGTATGCTTGGAAAGATTGTTACCTGCATTCAAGACTTTATTTTGCTCTGTATTTTAAAAAATAGGTGTAAGTCAGTCTTGTTTGATATGTGAGGTCAAGTGCATCTGTCCAGCCTCATAGTGTTGTTGTGCTGGCAGGCAATAAGGATTGAGCTGCACTGCCAAGTTTGGTCATCCACAGTTTGCAGAGGTCCAATCCAATAAACCAGTCATCTTATCTGCAGGGAGATGAGATAGGTGTTATTGTCAGATAATGCAGATCATGAAAATTGAGAGAACTATTGGTAGACAGAAATAATAGCAGCTGCAGCAGCAACAACAACAACAACACCATCATCATCAACAACAACAACAACAGCAACAGCAACACAGCAGGTGGTAGAAGAGGTACAAGAGGGAAAAAGAAACCTAAATAATTATTTTAGTGCAAGTAGAGAAACATTTCTTAAGGAGGTGAACAGGGAGAATAATGGTGAATATTGATGGAAAAGATGATAAGAATTCAACCTGGACATTGCTAAAACTGGAGACTATTAAGAAAGAAACTGAAGGCTTGATTTTTACTGCATAAGAACAACACCAAACCAATGTGATGAAACCAAAGATTCAAGAGGTTGGTGGTAACAGTGAATGCCAACTCTGCCAAGAAAAATATGAAAGTGTGTCACACCTCATCTGTGAATGTCCAAAAATTGCATAGATTACAAAATTAAAAATGATAGTGTGGCAAAATTAATTCACTGGCCATTATTCAAAAATATAACTTGACAGCCTCCAAAAATGATTGTAACTAGAGATGGGCACGGAACGAACATTTTTTCGTTTCCGTTACCATTTGTCGTTTCCATTATGTAACGAAACGACAAACGAAAATTGTGATGAAAATGCAACGAAATGAACAGAACCACAAAAATTGTGGTCGTTACGTTTCATTTCCATTAATGGCGACGCACAAAGAAATGAGCTGTTTTAAATGTTAAAAAATGCCCTGGACATCCGTAAAAACACAGCGATAATTATTTATATTGCCTGATAATACCTACCGGGGGGTTGGGGTCCTTAAAACGTTTGTTTTTGTCTTCTCCCATCGCAATGCATTTTTCTTTTCCCTTTAAAATGGATGTCGCCACCAGCCACAAAATGGAGGCAAGCCATGTGATGTGGGATTATGTTCAACCAATAGCATGCCCAGGTTGCAGATTGGGCAGGCAGGTCTGGCAGCCACAGAGGGCATAAAAAGCTCTGGCAGCCCCCGTCCTCTTTGCAGTCTCTGGTGGGAGTTAGGGTGGGATTGCTGTCTCTGCGACTCTAGCTTCAGTCCTGCAGCCTCCCTGTGTGTGTGCGTGCTGCGTACCTCTCGGTGAGTACCCTCCCCTGCCCCGCAGTGCAGTCACTCTGCGGCTGCCTTGCACCCTGGGCAACGCCCGCCACTGCCTTTGCAGCCTCCCTGCATACCTATTCTATACTGTGTCTCTGCCAGCATCCATTTTTTTAGTGTTTTCCCTCTGGTCTGGGGCGTTGGGGGATGCCTGCGCACGGAAATGCCTTAAAAATTGCGCAAAAAGCAGGTAGAAATGACAAACAAAAAAGCAAAAAACAAAAATGAAATTTTTCAAAAAATTCGTGACAAACAGAAACGAACTGAAACAGACCTCTCAATGACAAACGAAAAACCAAAACGCCTTTTTTTGTTTCATGCCCATTTCTAATTGTAACATCATGTACAGAAGTTATAAGAAAATGAAAAATTCAAGATCCTGTCAGATTTCAAGGTCCAAACTGATAGCCATCTTGAACACATCACACCAAACATACTGGTAATATAATGAAAAAATGTCTGGATCCTTGACATTGAAGTTCCAGGGATGCCAGAGTTGAAGCTGAAGAACTGGAAAAAACAATAAAATGCAGAGATCTGGAAATCAAGTGAATGAAGCATCCTTCAGTGGTCTCTGTAGTCATTGGAGCACTGAGAAAAATATCAAGATATTTCTCACAGTATTATACGAGCAGTTGCAGATTGCAAAAATAATACCATTAGAGATACAAAAAGAGCATTGTTAGGAATAGTATACATACTATGGCAATATTTAACAGATACTTAGCTTTTTGGTTAAAACCTGTATGTTATGTAATCCTAGTCAATGTTTTTATAACTGGATTGACTATGTCTCGTATTTTTGAACCACGACAACAAGAACAATAATAGTTTTAGAACTACAGCGCTGGAAGGGACCCTATGGATCAACAAATCCAGCCCTGTTCATGGAAGCTCAGTGGGGAATCAAACTCATAACCTCTGGTTCCACAGCCAAATGCCTAAACCAATGAGCTATTCAGCATGTTTTAGAATAGAATAGAATAGAATAGAGTTTTATTGTCATTATGCATATGCAAGATATGCACAATGAAATTAGAGTGCTGTTCCACTACACACTCTAAACATACAAAACACATAAAACACATAAAACACATAAAACACCATACAAAATATTAAAAACTCTTAAAATTGCTTACAAAATTTAAAACACTACTTAAAAACTGATTAAGATGGTGCTAAAACTGTCGCATTTAACTTGGATACTGCTCTGTGATAAAAACTGTTCTTTAGTCTATTTGTCCTTGACCTAAGAGTCCTGTATCTCCTGCCAGACGGCAACAGTTGAAAAAAATTGGTGGCCAGGATGCGAAGGGTCTCTCAAAATTCTAGATGTCTTTCTTGAGCATCTGGAGTAGTATAATTCTTCCAAAGGAGGAAGAGGACAGCCCACTATCCTCTCAGCAGTGTTTATGACCCTCTGGAGTTCCCTTCTATCTGCCACTGTGCAACGGGCGAACCAGACACAGAGGCAGTAAGTGATAGTGCTTTCTATAAAGCCCCGGTAGAAGGTTACCAACAGTTTCTTAGACAGTTGTTCCCTCCTGAGAAGTCTCAGAAGATATAATCTCTGTTGGGCCTTCTTAACCAGTGCTTCAGTGTTGGCACTCCAGGTCAAATCCTCCTGTAGAATAACTCCTAAGAACCTACTGTCCGTCACCCGCTCTACACAAACTCCATCAATAATCAGGGGCTGATTGTCTGATTTCCTTTTTCGATAGTCCACTATAAGTTCTTTGGTCTTGTTGATATTTATTATCAGATTGTTGGTTTATATATAACCACCCACAATCATACCTTTCTGAGCCCACAAAAATCATGGCTTGCAGTATGGCTTTACCCAGTGTCCATCTGTTACTGTAGTATTATATTGTTGTGAACCACCCAGATTTCCATTTATATAGAAATATAAAAATAAATAAATAAAATAAATCTGTTTGCAGTTCGTTACCAAGAAGTCTTGAAATGCTGCTTCTTTTCCAGTCTGATGATCTTTTGCTATTCCTTCAGGCTCTCAGGTCTGAAACCTCATTAGCAGAGCTGGGAACTGCCAGCTCTGTAAACCTCTGGAAGAGGGCTGTCAGCTGGTCATGGAGTTTCCCTTCTGTACTTTCTCCAATTTGAGGCATCCTCCCTCTTCTCTGAAGATCACACAGTAGGCTAGGTACTAGTAACCTAGTAGGCTATATATGCATGGCAGCCAAGTAAGTAAGTGAGGTGTGGGACAGGGAGATTGTGAAAGCTCAGTGAAACATCAGTAGTAAACCAACAGAGCTTTGCACCTAGGAAGTCCCACGTTTAATGTCTTGCATTTCTAGACAGGACTGGAAAGCTGCTATGACACCCTGGAAGTTTGCTATCAATCAGTAGAAACTGCCTTAAAGGGTTCAGTCAGTGATCTTCTACAGTATAAAGCTGCTTTCTGGGTGGTGAAAAACAAAACATAGATTTGGCAGTAGCGAACTTTTATAGGTTGTTGGAAAATAACGTTTTCAGAAAGTTGATGATAATACGATAGAACCATCATTGTCCATGTGGGACACATTCCGTTTTCAACTTGGTAACATCATAGATTTGCAGCTTTTACTACAAAAAGCTGCATATCTTAAATGATGTGAAATTATATCATGGAGACAGTGAACACACAACCAGTGAAGGATCAATCACCTGAATTTTAATTCTCTGGAGCAAGCAAAAAATTGCTTTTTTTTTTTCCAGCCACAATGACAAAATCCCCAGACGGGAAATGAACCTCAGGAATGGTTTTACAAACTACATGAAGCTCAAATGCCACATATGCACAGGGGAGGTGGTTTTTGTCACCTCTTCAGGTTATAACAGTTCCTTTCCTTTTTCACACATGGCCAAAGGCCAATAACACAGTAGGCTCCTTCAATTTATATTTTGCTGGAGCGCTCTTTGATGTACTGAGGAGCACAGTAAGGGACAGAATAGATGCTAAATGTTTATTTAAGACTTACTTTTAGGCAATAGTTGTAGTTTTTGAAAAGCCATAGAAATTTCCTGATATTCTTCCAGTTCCCACAACACTAAAAGAACAAGGTTAATGTATATACTTAAAGTAATCGGAGGAATGATTGGCTACAACTGCCAGCCTTATCCAACCTTGAAAACGGCAGCAAAGACCAAAGGTGGTTGCCCCTGGATTTAAAATGTCCAATAGTGAAAGCAAGGAAACCTGAAACTTTCTGTACTTTTTAACCTGTGTGTCTTGGGAAAACTATCTAAAATCTTATTACTTGAGTTCTCAGTTCAGTAATGAATTTAGGTTCTAAAAGCAGGGCAGAATTCTATCTTAAATTCTGCAAATCTATTAAATATAGTAGATATTAATATCTCATATGACCAGAAATATGTACTTCATCATGTAATTGTTGCAGCAAGGATATTGTATGCGAAATTTTGGAAACAACTAGAAGTGCCAACAAAGAGAAACTTCCACGAAAAGATAAGAGAATGTATTGAAATCGATAGACTCTCCGGTTTTCTAAACGGAGACTACGATGAGATTTCCCGGAAAAGATGGCAAGAAGTAACAAACTTATTAGTATTGTGATATTATTTGGTGATTTGTAAATATGTTAAACCATTATTTTTGGCTTGATATACTTAATGTAAATTTTATAGTGTATTCCCTCCCCCTCCCCCATACCCTCCCCCGTTCGTCCCCCCCCAAAAAAACCCAATAAAATTACTTAAATTTAAAAAAAATTCTGCAAATCTTTGAATATGTACAGCAATAATGACAAACTTTGTTTTGTGGGTAGCAGTATTACATAGAAGGATGTTTCTAACTGCCTTGAAAAGAGGACAAAAATGAAATGAAGAAGGAATGTTTTTAAATCTCATATAGTAAGTACCATCAGCATTATTCGTTTACTTAATTTAAACCAAAATCCCTAATTCTACCTCCAAAACATTGACAATGAAGAAATTGAAATAGAGATTCTCTTTATCTGGGTTTAATCGTCAATCCAAATAGAGACTGCAGCCAAGAAATTGGAAGAAGACTGAGGCTAGGAACTACTGGGGTAGTTGACCGGATCGCTCCCAAGCGCCTGATCCAATGCCGAGCCCGCCCGGCCCCTTGGTTTACCGAGGAGCTGCGAGCAATGAAGCAGGAGCGGAGAAGGCTAGAGAGCAGATGGCGGAACGCTCGGACGGTTCAGAATTGGGCTGCGGTTAAGGCGCCGACCGGTCGCTATTCTCACGCGATAAGGGCGGCTAGGAGATCTTTCGTCGCCCTGAGAATTGGCGAGGCCTCGGATCGCCAGGCGGAATTGTTCCAGGTGGTCCGAGACCTCACCAATCCCGGTCCGCCAGGGCCTCCTCCTAGTGATTTCACTAGTGAGTCTTTCGCAGCCTTTTTAAAATCTAAGATAGAGGCCATCCGTTCCGAGCTGGACGCCGGTTGCACTGGTCTAGCCCCTGAGGTGGCTAGTGTCGGGTTGCCTCAGTTTGTTGAGTTTGGGGCCGTTACACCTATGGATGCCTCCAGGGCGCTGGGACATTGCAGGCCTGCGGCCTCTCCGTTCGACCCTTGCCCTTCCTGGCTGATCAAGATCGCAGGGGGGAGCATGCCGAAATGGGCTTCACTAATTGCCTCAGCCTCCTTCAGAGTCGGGATTTTTCCCAGTCTTCTGAAGGAGACGGTGGTGAAGCCCATTATTAAAAAACCCGGCTTGGCTGTGGACGATCTGTCCAACTATCGTCCCATAGCCAATGTTCCCTTTTTGGGCAAGGTGATTGAGCGAGTCGCCGCCCTGCGTCTCCAGTCGTTCCTGGAGGAGAACCATGTCCTGGATCCCTTCCAGTCCGGGTTCAGGCCGCGTCATGGGACCGAGACGGCTCTGGTCGCGCTGCATGATGATCTGTTGAGGAGGGCCGACAGGGGTTGCTCTACCCTGCTGGTCCTTCTCCTGTCAGTGGCTTTTGATACCGTCGACCACGGTATCTTGCCGGAGCGGCTCTCGGAGGTGGGGATTGGGGGCCAGTCCTTGTGCTGGCTCCGGTCCTTCCTTGAGGGCCGCTCCCAGCGAGTGAGCTTGGGGGGTGAGTTGTCGGCTCCCTGGACACTCTCTTGTGGGGTGCCTCAGGGGTCGTCACTCTCCCCAATGCTCTTTAACATCTACATGAAGCCGCTGGCTGAGATCATCCGGAGTGATGGAGTCTGCTGTCATCAGTACGCTGATGACACGCAGCTCTATCTCTCCTTTTCCACCGGTGCAGTGGAGGCTGTTCGGACCCTTGACCGTTGCCTGGCTGCGGTTCTGGACTGGACCAGGATGCACGGACTCAAGCACAACCCTTGCAAGACCGAGGTTATGTTCTTCAGGGGTACCTCGGAGGGGTATTGTGGCCCTCTTCCCAGTCTGGGCGGGTCTGCCCTCCAGCTGGCGCAAAGAGTGAGGAATCTGGGCGTCGTCCTGGACCCGGATCTGACCCTGGAATCCCAGGTGTCAGCCTTGGTCAGGTCGGCCTTTTACCACCTAAGGCTTATCGCCCAGATTCGCCCATACCTCGATGAGGGCTCCTTGAGGACTGTGGTACAGGCACTGGTCATGTCGAGGCTGGACTATTGCAACGCTCTCTACATGGGGCTCCCCTTGAACCTTGTCCGGCGATTGCAGCGGGTCCAGAATGCGGCGGCCAGGCTGGTGGTTGGTGCGCGCCGCTTTGACCACGCAACCCCCATCCTGGCTCGCCTGCACTGGTTACCCGTTGCCTCCCGAATAAGGTTCAAGGTGTTGGTTTTGGTTTACAAAACCCTCCATGGCTTGGCCCCTGCCTATTTGGTGGAGCATCTTTCCCGACAATCAGATCTAGCCCAACCCACCCGCTCCTCGATGGCCCTTTCACTGAGGATTGTCGCCCCGAGGGAGGCCCGTAAAACAAGAACTCGAGGACGGGCCTTCTCGGTGGTGGCACCAACTATGTGGAACAAGCTTCCCAGTGAATTACGGCTGGCTCCCTCGCTGGCGTCATTTAGGAAAAACCTAAAGACCTATCTTTTCCGTGACGCCTTTGGTGATCTCTAGGGATCCAACTCGTTGTTTTTTTCTTTTAACCCGCCGATTTATTTATTCTTGGAAATTACTGTTTTAGCTGTTGTATTGACTTATTGTTTTATCTTTATTGTTGTAAACCGCCCTGAGTCCTTTTTATGGGAAATAGAGCGGTATATAAGTGCAAATAAATAAATAAAAATAAATAAAATAAAATAAATAGGAAGGGCAGCAATGAAGAAACTGGAAAAATCAAGTGTAAGAATGTTCCACTGGAGTCCAAGACCAAAACAATTCCCACTTTTTTATTTTCAATTGCATTTATGGGAATAAAAGCTGGACAGCTAAGAAAGGAAACCGGGGGGGGGGGGATCTTCATTTGTGGTGCTAGAAGAAAGCTTTGCAAATAACCTGGACTGCCAGAAAGATAAACTCAATGAAATCAAGCCTGATCTGTCTCTGGAGGCAAAAATGTTTCAACTGAGTCTGTCTTAATTTGGACACATCATGAGAAGGATTGTTAGAAAAAGCCTCACAGTATGAGGATGAGATAAGATGGCAGACGGCTGAGATCAGTGTCCTGCTCCCTTCTTTCTTATTTCTCTTATTTTTTTAAATCACCATGTTATCACCATTTTTGTGTTATCATTTATTGCTTATCCTTTGTTAGCTGTTAATTGTGTCCTGTTGTTAATTATTTAGTTAAACTGCCTTATTCTTCATTTTTTTTCTCATTTGCTTTTCATTTTGTTTGTTTTCTGCTTGCCGTTCTCTGCTTAGGCTTGTTGTTGACTACCTAGTGCAGGCATGTCCAAACTTTGGCCCTCCAGATGTTTTGGACCACAACTCCCACAGTCCTTTGCCATTGGAAATACAGGCTTGGAATTCTGGGAGTTGTGGTCCAAAACATCAGGTGGGCCGAAGTTTGGGTATGCCTGACCTAGTGTGAGGGCTTGATTCCCTGCCTTATGTTTGCCTTGGTCCTAGCGGCTTTATTTTTAACTTTCTCAGGGTTTTTTTTTAACTAATCTGCATGACACCGCATAACAACAGCCACCTGAAAAATCAACTAAACAAATCGGCTATTGCATGTACTTCTACCAACTATTTGCATCCAATGCACCTTAGAAACCAACCTTCCCATATGAGAAGCACACAAGCAGAATGACAGAGCATCTATCACCACATGCAGAAGACCCCATATTCAATTGTTTGCATTTCCAGTTAAAAGAGCAGGAAGCCTGAGATCCAGGATAATCACTGCCAAACAGATTAAACTGGACTGAAAAACATTGGCTAAATGCTGATGGGCAACAGGTTCTATCCTCCATCAGCACTGGCTTTGCTGGGGCTAACAGACTTTCAAAACCTTCTGGAAGATGGTAACTGTCCATCTATAGATTTAAGAATCTTTGTGTCCATTGGCCATGCTATCTATATCTTACAGATATAAAGGAGACACATTGTTCAAAAAGGATATTAAAAATTGAAACAGAAGAGGAATTCCAGTGCATGTCAGAAATACACATTCATGCATAGATATAAAGAAGGAGGAAATTGGCTGACCCATTTACAACATCGAGAGCAGTGTTGCCCGAGTGAAAAACAAAAGAAACATGGCAGTTGGAGTATACTACTGACCACCCCAAGGAGAGGATGGGGATGAGATTTTGAAAAAACAAATTGCAAGGATTTCAAAGACCCATAGTGTAGTAGTGATATGAGTTTTCAATAGAGATGAGTGTTTTGTTTCCGAAGAGGACTGGTTCTGAAATGAAACACGCCAGCACAGCTTGCACTCAGAATCCAGTCCCACCCTCTGGAACAAAATCAGCAACTGTCTTACCTTGCTCTAGCTTGTGTTGGGCAAAAATCCAACCAAGAAGCAGCCTCTGATCCATCATCTTTCCTTTTCCCTGGCACTGGCCAATCAGGAGCTGTGTAAAGACATGCATCATCCCACCTCCCTGTCTGATTGGCCAGCTCCAGGGAGAGGGAGAGATGATGCTGTGATGAATTCTAGAAAATTCATCTTTTGATCTGTCCTGTCATCTGTATAATCTGTTGATCCCTGGCTATGTCATATCCTGGGAGAGGAAGACACTGACTTTCTTTGTAATTCACAGGTGAATGCCAAGTCAAATGGGAGCACAAATGTTACGTTTCTCTCATCATCAAAATGTTTGATGTGGTTGTAAAATAGCAATTGGAAGAGGTCTTACATTGTCTCTCATGCACATCAAAAAACTGCCTTCACACATGATATCTATGAGGAAGAAACACATGGGTGAAATTTTATAATACCTTTCTGTATATCAAACGGCCCTGGGCCTCAAAGAGTTACACTCAGATGACAACAGATGGCTTCTGTCAGTTAAGGAATCCACTTGTCACAATCAACATCCTATTCAGGTGATGGAACACTTGAGATCAATAGGCCTTTTGTTAACTATCAAAAGGGGAAAGTCTTTCCTTGTAATCATGCTAATTGATGAGCGAGCCTACACCCTTCTGGGCATAATTTCCATTCCTAAAGAACAAAGAGGAATCCTAAGATGTTAGGTCTATAATATATAATGTGCTGCTGAAGCAGGTAGAGAGAGAGAGCTTCTTGGGGAAACAGCTAGCAGCGATGTGACTTCCGTGCTGGGGCTGGCTTTTCAGCCAGGAGAATGCAAAGAGATACGTTCCGTTCCAAGTGTGAGTATATTAGCCAGAATTAGTTAGCGTTATTATTTTCATTTCTGGGGTGCAATATTCACGTTATCTTCCTGAGACTGGTTTTTTTTTAATAGCAACTTTGTAAGCTTGTTTTAGAAATCTGCCTTTGTTTGTTAAAGCTCCAAAGATCTGTAATTCTTGTCAGATGATGCTGACAAGAAGAGATTCCTGTGTTTACTCTTGCTTTTTCTTTTAAAATAAATTTCTTTTCTTTACCTTTTTAACTGGAATATCTGTGTGCCTGAGGGGGGAAGTCATTGCTAATTAACCAGAGACTTAGCCAAGGCTGCACGCTACTGACTTTTCTGTGAGCAAGAAGGTTTCTCTTCATTGAACTCTATGGGACCTGGAGCAGAGTGGAAGTTCCGAGGCTCCCGGGCTGAGGGTTGTTCAGAGGAGACAAATCCCTTTTTAGCTGGGGCATGGCGGGAGTTAGCTCACCCTCCCAGACTGAGCCGTGGTGCTAGTTAAAAGTGAGGATCCTTCTTGAATGATCCTGGGGCGTGTCGAGTCCCCAAATTATTATATTTTTGGTGGCAGCGAAAAGATGGCATGTGGTAAACGTCCCGAAGGCGTCACAGACGCATCAGAGGCTGCTTCCTGGTTGGATTTTTGCCCAGTTTAAGTAAAGCAAGGTAAGACAGCGTTTGATTTTGTTCCAGAGGGTGAGACTGGATTCTGAGCACCAGCTGTGCTGGCTTGTTTCATTTCAAAATATGTCCCCTTCTGAAATGAAATGCCCATCTCTCATTTTCAATTATTATGACATATACTGGGAGGCAAATTCTGCTAAGTATGGCTATTAAAATAATCTATCTTATGTGACTAGTAATTTTCTCCTACAAAAATTATAGAAATAAACTAGAGTACTAGCTATCAAATGAAACCCAAGAAGAGTGTAGTCACACATATATGCTGGATTTTAAGAAAGCCAATTTTAATAAAAGCAGAAAAGGGGTGAGTGGGAAGCAGCAACATGGCCAGTGTGGCTTCATAAAAAACACAGAGAGGACCTGAAAACAAAAACTGCCTGTATAGGAAGTGGAAAGAAAGCCAGTCCACAAGGAAAGAGTACCAACAAGGAATTGCAGGGATGGCATTATGAGGACAAAAGCTGAGAATGAGCTGAGATTAGTTAGAGACTTAAAAGCAAGAAAACAACATTCTCCAGGTAAGTGTGTAGTAAAAGGCAAAGAAAAGAAACAGTGGCTCTGATATTCAATGAATATCTGAAAATATGAATGAAGGAAAAAGAAAAGACAAAAGTGCCTGACTAGTTGCTGTTCAAATTTTGCACCGACAGCCTGGTCTGGTCTGTGGGCTGGGTTGGCTCATTTTTTAATTTTTAATTTTTTAATTTTTGTGACAACCAGCTGGCCCACAGGCTGGATTGGTGTGTTGTTGTTGTTGTTGTTGTTGTTGTTGTTGCTGCTGCTGCTGCTGCTGCTGCTCCTGCTGCTGTTGCTGTTGTTGTTGCGCTGACAGCTTGGCCCACTGGCCAGGTCGGCACATTTTTATTATTATTATTTTTTTATTTTCTTCTCGCACTGACCAGCTCGCCTGCGAAATGGGTTGGCAATTTTTAAAAAAAATATTTATCATTTTTATTTTTTAATTCTCATGCCGAGCTAGGTCGGCACTGTATTTTTATTTTTTAATTTTCATGCCAACCAGCTGCACCACGGGCCGGGTTGGTGCATTATTTTATTTTATTTTATTTTTTATTCTTGCACCAGCAGCCTGTTACTCCCTTTCCCCCACCTTTCAGGTGGAGCAAATGGTGGGCTTTTAAAATTTTTCTCCTGCCTAAGCCCCATGCTACAGCTGATCGCTGATGGATTTGGTGTGTGGGGGAAAGCCTGCGGTTTCACCCATGTGTGTGTGTGTGGGGGGGGAAACCACTGGCTTTCCCCCATAAGAATGCATTGGTTCAATACATTCGTATGGGAAAATGAAAAACAAAGTTGAAAGTTCTTTAGTAACCCATTGCAGTTTCTTTAGACCTCTCCTATATTTTCTTCTTGTTGGAACAGTTTTAAATTGTGCCTTCAATATCTCGCTTTTAAGGAACTCCCATCCATCTTGGACTCCCTTCTCTTTCAGTGTGTTGGTCCATGGAATCACAGCCAATAATTCCCTAAGTTTACAAAATTTGGCTTTCTTAAAGCCAATTGAAATAACAGAAGACTCTCAGAGAGTCTTCCCCAGGAGAAAGTCCAAATTAATTTAATGCTGTCTGCTTTCATGTACAGGATTGTAGCCTTATGCTCCAGGCATTGACATGAATTGGGGAGGGTGACAGCCAAAGGGCCCACAAGTTCTAGCTTGAGAAAAGAGAGCTTGTAACAGCAGCAGACAATATTGATAATCAATAGTAAAAAG
The DNA here is from genome assembly GCA_037367245.1 of Phrynocephalus guinanensis. NCBI lineage: Eukaryota > Metazoa > Chordata > Lepidosauria > Squamata > Agamidae > Phrynocephalus > Phrynocephalus guinanensis. The sequence continues at coordinate 3,026,765 of CM074735.1, forward strand.
AGGGGAATCCTTCAAAGCTTTATTGCATGTGTTTGTCCCAGCAAGAGCTTTCCCCACCTTCCACATTTTGAAATATAGCTTGTTGTGTTCTGTGATTTAGCCTCAGAACTTTCTCAGACACAAAACTGCTTCAGTCACCTTTCTCCAATACTAATATGCTCAGTAGAGATGGGCACAAAATGAATGTTTAGTTCATTTCATTATTTGTTATTCTTTTTGTTATGTAATGAAATGAATAACGAACCTCAGAGTGGTTTGAAAACGAAATGAACTGAACTGAAAGAAATTGGTTCATTTTGGTTCATTTCGTTAATGGTGGCAGAGATGTCTCCTACCTGGTGCTGGTCCTTCCTGGACGCTCCGGTCTTCCTGGCTGCAGGGAGGGGGCGACCAGGGGGGGGGGGAGCCGATTAGCCATGCTACAGCTGGTAGGTGGCCATGGTTGGCAGTAAATAAAATAAAATAAAATAAAATAAAAGATCCAGCACGTGTGCCCTGGTACCGGCCCACAAGTACCAGCCCTTGTTCCCTGATCATCTTTGTGGCCCTCCTCTGAACTTGTTCCAGTTTGTTAGCATCTTTCTTGGGATAAAGTGTTCAGACCTGGAAATAATACTCTGGGTGAGGAATACACCCTGTACACCCCCTTTAGCGAGTTTACCAAGTACCAGAGATGGGAATAATTTGCCTCCATTCGGATATGACTTTTTAGCCGAAGCAAACATCAGTGGGGATTCAAAAATCCACTTACGCTTTGAGTAGTCTGGCTCTGCAGCAGCAGCAACAGCAAAGGGACAAGGAGGCTGTGGGTGTGGGTGTGGGTGTGCCAGCTACCATCAGAGTTAACTCATTGTTCAATATAACCTGCACAGGCAAATTAAACCTGAGAGAGAGGGAGATTTCCTCTGGTACCCACCCTGATTGTTTTATACCCCCCCTCCCCTCGTGAGGACACAGAAACTGCCTTTTCTAATCACGTGGCCATTGCCACAGTGAAACCACTTTTTTTTAAAGCCGTTTCTTCTGGTCATGGGATAGGGGCCTTTGAAAACCTGGCTCTACTATGAGACTTTTGGCAGTGTTGCACATTACTCGCCACATACCTGACTCCCTATTATGATCTGTTTGGTGTATGTGTTTACTATGTTTATTTAATATATGTAAAATGTTATTTTCATTTTTTTGTTTTAACTTTACTTGCACACCACCTGGAGTTGTTCTCTGAAATAAACATGGCAGTATACAAATAAAAATAAATAAATAAATAAATAAATAAATAAATAAATAAATAAATAAATAAAATTAGTGTCTCAGTTCATTCTCTGCCTTTGCTGTCCTAATGCCATTCCTGCCTTTCCTTGCTACTTGTCTGTACTCTTCCTTAGTGGCCTGGACTTCATTCCATTCTCTGTACATGGCGTTTTCATTTTCATTTTCTTTCTTTCTTTCTTTCTTTCTTTCTTTCTTTCTTTCTTTCTTTCTTTCTTTCTTTCTTTCTTTCTTTCTTTCTTTCTTTCTTTCTTTCTTTCTTTCTTTCTTTTGAAACCACACTGGTGCTTTTCACCCTCTTTCTTACTGGAATTGATTATAGTTGTGTTTTTAGATTTTCTTTTTTTTAGATACTCCCACCCTTCTTGGACTCCCTTTCTTGCTAGGATATCCTATCATGGAACCTTACACATATTTGTTCTGAGATTACTAAAATGGCTTTTAAAAATTCAGCATAAGTGTGTGGCTATACTCTGCTTTGCTTTCCTAGTGCAGAGAATTTAGAGTCCCCAAAATTCATGGCAAATGGATTTGCCAGATAGGTTTCTAGGGTGTAAGGAAAGATTCAGGTTGCATTGAAGGTGTGGTTTTAAGTTGCAGCTGAGAAAGCTGTTGATTGGATATGACATCCCAGTTCCTCAAACAAGTAATCAACTACAATCTACTACAAGTTTCTATTTAGCTGGGGTAATTTGTAATTCCAAAAGAAAGCTGTGTCGGGAAGTACATGCATAGTGCCTGGGCTGCTTTGTGCATAACACCAACACTGTCTTGGATGGCCAACACAGCAAGTTCCCTGTTTATTTTACACCCCCAGATTCGAAATAAACAGGCGACACAAGGCATTGGGTTTAAAATTGGGCCACAACTTCATTGAACAAATTTAATCAATTATCAATAAATTAAAAGGGGGCCTACTGTAGTGCAAGTAAACTTTGGCCTAATTTGTACTAATCCTTCAGAGCCTTAAATCTTAGGGCGTTTATACACGACCCCTAAACTCCGGGGCAAATGGGTCCCAGCTCCGGAGCTTAAAAATGTTTCCCCACCAGCTCTGGAGTTTACAGGAAATTAAGTGCGGCCATGCCCACTTTAGCGCATCCCAGCACACCTTTCAAGTACCTGCTCTTCCTGGGTGAAAATTGCTTGATGCGGTGTAAGATAGTGAGTGTGGGGCTCTCCTCGCTTCTGTTTGTTGTTTTTTTGGCTCCCGCCCCTTTAAGAGCTACTTTACAGTAGCTCTTACAGAGACAGGAATGTTGCCACGGCAAGAACGGAGGCAGAATGGAGGTAAGCCACGATCTTTTCTTCCTTTTTTTTCTCCCTCCCCTCACGCAGCCAGCAGCCAGCAGCCAGGGTGGGGACACAGGAAGAGCGACAAGCCCCTAAGATATCTGGTCCGAATTTAAGTGGCCAGCGGATCTTAGGGGTCGTGTAAAAAGGCCCTTAGATGAGTTCATAACCGGAAATGTGCTGTAAACTTTTTTCAGTATATTCCCAATCTCTGGGAGACAAAGTCCCAAAAGCCATTATAATAATTTAACAACAACCTATAAAATTATTAATACTAAGCTAATAAATATCTATTATATTAAAGGCTGCCCTAGTCCTGTTAATGGGACCATACCATTAATTCACCTTCCAGCAACCACTTGCACTGTACCCCCCATGGCAGAGGGGCTACGAGGTATGCTTCTCATTCCACACCAAGCCGGAAAATTCAGCCTGGAGACACCCCCCCTCCTGTTTTAATTATGTCAGAACATGTTTCAGCCCAAATCAAAAGAGGAACACCATCACTCGAATATAATAACTGATTTTTAACAGAAACCACAAGGCATATCAACTAAACGTAATCCTTGCCTGTTTGTTCAACCTGCCTCCCTACTCACACGTTTGCATGACCGCTCCATGTCACCAATCTTTGTAGGATCGGCAACCATACCTCCCGAGTGCACGGGAATTGGCCTTCAAACTTCCTTGAGTCCACAATAACCCTGAGGATCAAAGCCTTACCCACCACTCATGCCAGATCACTGCCTCCCTGCTGGACCAGCAAGACATCAACACATGCTCAGGAAGCACTCCAGGAGCTTGTGAATATCCATCCTCCCCCCTTTTTTTAAAAAAAACCCTAACAAAGCAGAACAAAAGGAGGGGGAAAAAACCTCTGTATGCTTGTGCCCTTTCCCAGTGGAATAGTTCTGCAAAAAGCATATTCTGGAATACCAAAGGTTTGCCACCTAGCCTGAAAATGAAAAGGCACGGAGCTCCCTGCAGCATTGCCATCTCTGTGCTTGCAAGCAGTGAAAGATGGAGCTACGCCAGTGGGCAAGCCTCCTAAAGGCTCCGGTAAGCCTGCAAAAGGCTGAAGATCACATGGGGTGTTCCCTCTTCGCCTGTTCTGGAACTTTCAGCTGCCCACAGAGGAGCCCTTTTAAAAGGAGGAAGGTCACTTGCAAGGGAGAAGCAAAAGGTTCATGATGAATTCCTCATCCTCCTAATTAGAGATGGGCACGAAACAAGCGATTTTATGTTTTTGTTTTCGTTTTTTTTCATTTCGTTACACAACGAAAATGAAATGAAGTTTTTAAAAACAAAAACAAAAAAAAATGAAACGACCAAATTTGCCGTGTTTTTCGTTTTCGTTGCAGCAGATTCATTGAACTAAAAAGAATGCTAACAAAACAGCAAGTTCTCATTTTCGTTTTTGTTTTTTCGTTTCATTACCTAACGAAACGAAAATGAATTTTTTTGCAAAAAATGTCACAAAAACGAAAACGAACCAAAACGGACCCCTAAATGACCAAATGACAAACGAAACACCATTTTTTTGAGTCGTGCCCATCTCTACTCTTAATTTTGCTCTGCAGTCTCTCTCCCTCATAGGTCTGCTCATCCGTCCAGTTGGAGGAAGGGTAGAGAACGCTGAAAGGAGTAAGGAACTATGGAAACAAGTTGTCAGGAAGGGGAAGCACCCAAGACAAAACTCACACCAGGTTGCAAATATCTAGTAAGTGTTCAACAAAGATAAAGATGTTAAAGATGTATTTAGAAAAAAAAATGAAAAAAGAAGGGAATGTTCAGGATAGGTAGTTCCACAGTGATGTCACAATGTAGTTCAGGCCTACTGCAGTCCTTTGCCAGTTCTACAGCCTTATCCATTTAGAGTGAAGTAATATCTTTTGACATGATTTTTTTAAAAAAAAAAACTCCCTGTAATGAATTCTTATTGCTAGGTTCATCTTGCATTGAAATTTTGATACCAAATTGCAGATTAAAATCCCCTGAATGTCACAGGGTTTTCTGAAAGGTCGCTTCCCTATAAGAGAAGAAACAGACATCACTGTAACATGAAAAATGCCTTTATCTAATAGAAATATGACTCTCTTTTCAAAACAAAAAAGCTATGGAATTTTTTTTCCTTTTTAGTTCTAGCCATCTTCAAGAAACACATTTTAAATATGAAAAAGACTGAATGGATTGGACTTTAGACCTTTCCACATAGCCCCTCCCTCCAGCTTCTCACAGTTAGTTACCAGTAGTGAATTTTCCTTTCAATTATTTTTCTTTGTGACTATTTTGCTTCATTGCCCTATGTTTTGTGAGGCTAAAAGACACAATGTTACGTTCATACTGGGGGGTCTTGTAGCGCTGTCTGGTTTGCAAGCTGAATTTCCTCTTAAATTGGGATAACAAAACATGTAGTAGAAAATTGAGGTAGAGTAGAAGAAATTTTATATTTCTTAAGTGAGAGCAGTCCCAACTAGCTAGATTGTCTATAGGTCAGCTGAATGAAATCCTGAAGCCTCTATAAATGCTGTGCCTGGTGAACACAGCACTTCATGAAAGAGTGGAAAAGCTGGGCCATCATATGCCTCAATGCTACCTCATTCCTCATATACATACACATGCAAGAGGAGATCCACACATTCATTAAGTTTCTTAAAGCCCCACCCACCCACCAACATTATTATGCAGTTGCCATGTTCAGTATCTGCTCTGTCAGTGCCTCCAACCTCCTGCCAAAAGTGACAAGACGTTCCTGGGATGAAGCCACAACATTCTGCCACATCTAGGCCCTCTCCAGTCACACATGTTCCACCTAATCCCAAGGAGAAGCCACCTGCTGGGACAATGAATGCAAAGGCTGCAGACCATGGACCCCTGGACCCCTCCAAACTTCATCCTCTATCTCAAATGTCCATCCTTCAAATGCCTCCTCAGATATCCCTCAGCTCTCCCTATGTTAGGCAAAGACACACAGTTCCACTGCTGCCAAGGCATCAGATAATTTACAGGGTAGCAGTGATTATGGAGTGTGGGGATATCATTGCCCATATTTCTGAGCCCCAAGATTGGTCAAGCACAAAGGAAACTGTGAAGGCCTAGGAGGGCTGCTTGACATATATTTCCCAGCAGTCCCCAGGACCAAGCAGATACCAGAATGTGCTGATGTAGGCAAAAAGGCCAGAGCAAACAGGATGGCAGATAAACAGGATATCAGGATACACCAGGCTCAGGCCCAGAAAGCCCCTTATCGCAACAATGGAGTGTTCCAAGGGAGAACCCCTTTGTGGCTACAGACCAGTTGCCTCCGAAACAACAGGAGGTCAGCCAACCCCTAGCTCCCCCCAAAGAGGAACAGCATAATATAAAGAAGGATAGTCCAGGCCTGCACTCATGCCATTCCCCCCACTACCCATGCAGATGAAATTCTGGCTACATCTATGACCAGCAAGAGCATCAGTCTCAATAACAAACATGCAGAAATAGCTCTGACAGACACAGAGTGCTTAGGGGCCTTTTGTCTCAATATCGCATGCATCCAAGAATTATGTGTGATCCTTGTTCCATAGCAACAGGAATCCCTTTGGTGTTCTCCAGAAGATCCTGCTGCATCTGTACTACTTGGCCACTAGAGACTTCCAGTGGGATATGGTCAGGGCCTGTGCTGTATCACAGTCCTCCATCCACAGGGCTCTCAATTCTACACTATAGATAAAGAGTTGGCAGTGACCAGGGATGCCTTTTGTACAACTGCAGGTTTTCCTAGGGTCAGTGGTCTCATTGACAAAATCTTTGTGAGCATAATGGCTTATCCTAGTAGAATAAATACCATAAGTACGCAACCAATGTGATGACGACCATATGGGTGACACTATTGTAGAATTAGTTCATGGTGCACAGGTGGTGGAGGCACCCCACTCTGCTTAGTTTGCTGGAGAGCTCGCCTGCAGTCCAAGGCTGGTTGCCGGGTATATTCACTTTGTGTCAAAGGGTTGGAGATAGAGAGAACCCATGTGTTTCCTTCCATTCAGGGTATTATTGCTGTCATCAGTGGCTCTTCCTGTTGACCCCATACTTTGAGAACCTGTTGACCCCATACTTTGAGAACCTGCCTGGATGTGTCAGCCACTATAACTATAGTGAAGCACACCAGAAAAACCAATATTTTGATAGAAAATACCTTTCAGATCCTGACAATGTGTTCCTGTTATTTGCACCACATGGATCTGCCTGCTGCATGAACCAGAAAAGGTGTAAACACCCAGAGATGCAAGATCCCTTGGATGTAAGGGCTGTTATCAACCACAAATCCTCAATGTGTGGTTCCTTCTTCTGTGTTTCTTTCCACCCTTCCCCTGAAACTCTGGATGAAGATGGGGTTTGTCTCATTCCTCTTTTCTCACATTATTCTTTCTAGGAAATGGTCCTGAACTTCCCTGTATAACAAGAATAAATAAAAATGACACAGAGTTGTTGTACATTTTATTGAACAAATTCAGAGGAAAGGTGCTTGGAAAAGAGTGTGCCTGGTATCTCCTCTGAGAAGCACCATATACGTTAGACAATGAGGAGACAGACAGCAGAGGCACATGTGTATGGAGCCTTTGTGTAGCTGTGCTGCACCTGACACATAGCTGTCTGACCACACAATTTCCAGAGTACATGCATAAGACAGGTAAGGATTTCTCAGTGCTGTGGACACTTCTGCACCTCTCCATTGAAAGAAGGGATGGGGAAGCGCAACAGGCTGAGTGTTAACACAGCATGGAAAAAAGAAGTTAGTGTGTGCTCTAACTGGTTGGTAGTAGAGATGGGCACGACTTAGCGGTATTCCCGTTTCCGTTTCCGTTACTCGTATCCGTTACTCTACGGAAACGGTAACGGGAATTACTCCGCCAGAATTCGAGCTCGAACCAACGAACGAACGAACAATTTGGTTTGATTTGTCGTGCTCGTTACTTGCATCGCGGCGATCGCGCAATGCCAAGCGGCACAGAAAAAAAGTTTTTAAAAGTTAAAAAAAAAAAAAACGATTCCCGGCCCTAAAAGTAGGCGAAAACTGTCTGAGGGCACCTACCAGGCCAGAAGGGTGTTTTATTTGGGGGGGGTTCCCCGCCCCCCTCTCCTTGGCTATTGCTACTGCTGCGCTGCTGGTACCAGGCTGGGAGGGCGCATCCATTTGCCATGCAGTGCGGGGGATCCAAAATGGCGACCGCAATATTTTTTTTGAAATCGTTGCCCAAAACCCCACCAAAGCACCACAGAAACATGCGAAAATTAGCTATTTTAAATGCTTGAATTTTTACAGTAGCAGCAGTGGGTTTTTCTTGCAAAAAAAAGTCTCCGTTGATTTTATTTTATTTTATTTTATTTTATTTTATTTTATTACACCTGCACATTCGCAATGATGGGCTCGCCCATGGGAGTGGACCATGCAAATTTTCCACCAGTCGCATGGCCACTTGGCCAGGTTGACCACAGAGACTTCTGGGATGTGCCAACCGGGATAAACAGCCCACTAATCGTAGCCCAAACCCGAACCCTAAGCCTAAGCCTAACCCATACGCCAGTACACTGTCCTTCTAAGTGGGTCAGAGAGGCACGCAGAGGTGCACCCCAATACTCACCCTAACCTCACCCGTAACTAGCCTAACCCTAGCCCTTGCGCTAACCCGTCTTAACCCTAAGCCAGATCTACTTGCATTGCACTACATGTGCGCGAATGGATGCAACCAAGATGGCGGCCGGCAGTAGCTTCTGCTTTTACCGCACCCTCGCGATTTTGTGTTTTTTTCGTCTAGCACTGCCGGTAGCGATGCTTTTTATTTAATTTTTTGAGCCTGGCCAGGGCTGACGACCGGGGGTCCTAGAGGGGGTTTTAAAGGGGTTTACGGGCTCGCCGAAGCTTCCGAACGGCTGAAAGCGAACGGCTGAAAGCGGGCGGCTTAACATCTGTCTGAGACGCTAACATCTGGCCCGCTACCGCCGAGCTGCCGAGGACCGAGGGCTGAGACCCACTGAGCGTCCCTTCCCCTCCTGCACCACCTTCCACCTTGAGTGCTGGCTCCTTCCTTGACCATCTGCCTGTGCCCCGAGGGAGACCTGAGGGAGACCTGGAGCGCGTTGTGACCTACCTGCCCGGCTGTCCTCGAAGACCCGAGATATTGCGGCTCGCGGCCGCCATCTTGGCTCCCTTCCAGCTCTTCTGTGCGCCGGAGCCATGGTCCTCTGCTGCTTGCCGGGGCCTTCCCAGTTCCTTCTGGCCCTGGATGGCCCTGCTCTCCCCGGCGGGCCGCTCCGAGGGGTGGTGGGGCGCAGCCGTCGGACCCGAATGGCGAGCGGCCGCCGCATTCATCCGCTATGTCGGCGGCTTGTCTCCCGCCGTGTCAGTCGGCTTCTTCGACCTGGCCGAACCCTGGAGCCCGGACCTCGGGCGGTCGTGCGGCCCCGGAGCTCGGGCGGCAGATCGGCCGTCGTTCATCTGTTGGACTGGGAGGCTCGGGCGGCGGTTCGGCTGCCGGTGAATTGCTGGCAGTCCCCTGGATCGTCCCATCTGTTCCCCGCCGTCGGCATCCTTGATCCATGTCGCCGGCCGCCCCCAGGACTTGAATGTCCATCTGCCACCGGCTCTCCTCCCCTTCTCCCGGCTTTGAGTCCTGTGCGGAGATTTTCTCCATCTGCGCCCGTGTCTCACGGATTCATCCCCGTGTCTCAAGCATTTCGCTTTTCAGAGACTCTCCGCACACGGGGGATAAGGCTGGGGTTGGGAGGGGGAAATCTGATGCTATCGTTTTCCATCTTTCCACGACCCCCCGCCCAATTCCACCTTTAACATGCCGCATTTCCATCTCTGTCTCCCGGGGGTTTTCCCCTATGTTATCCATCTGCTCCCCCTCCTTTTCTCCCCCGGTGTCCTGTTTATTAGCGCCCTGGCCATGCCTTTGCCTTTCCCTTTTTTAATTCATTTTATTTTATTTATTTTATTCGTTTATTTAACTTAGCCTTATTGTTATTGTTATTGTCATTTATCATTATTGTTACTTTGTTGTCTGTTTCATTTATTTGCTTATGATTTTACTTAGCTTTGGTTTAGGTTTTGTTAGTCTCCTGCCAGGCTGTAGCTAATATATGTGACCTTGGCATTAATTGGCTCAGCCTAGGACCACCTGGTTATTTTCCTCCCAGGTGTGTTACATCTTCCTTTGGTGGTAGATATTAATGTTTATGTTAATCTATTGTATTATTTGTAGTCTGGTTGCCTTTAGTTTAGTTTAGTTTAGTTTTGAGTTAAGTTTTTTTTTCTTTTCTCTTTTTCTCTTTTCTTCCTCCTCGCTAGGTCACCATGCACGCAGGGACTCATATACCAACCGTGTTGGGTCGTGGACGTTACGCTAGGAGTCAGTGGGTTAGTCGGATAAGAAGAACTAGGGTCAGGCATCTCACGCCTGTCCCGCGTTCTGACCCTCTGACTCACCGCCACGTGCCTGGGAGCCATTCCACCAGAGCCTCCAACCAGTCCTGCCTCCTTCTTAATGCCAGGTCGGTCCATAATAAGACCGCTGTCATCTTTGATACCATCACCGACAGCAGGGCCGACCTGGCTTGTATAACGGAGACCTGGGTGGGCTCAGAGGGGGGGCTTCGCTCACCCAGCTGTGCCCTCCTGGGTTCCTGGTCCACGGAGCGGGCAGGTTGGAGGGCCAGAAGGGGGGAGGAGTCACCATTGTATACAGGGAATTGCTTCAAGTGACCAGGGCCTCGACATTGGTGATTCCGGGGCTTGAATGCCTCCACCTGTTGGTAGGTCAGCGGGATAGGTTTGGCATTGTGCTGGGCTACCGTGCTCCCCGCAACCCAGCACAATCCCTGCCAGAGCTCGCGGAGTTCATCGCCGCTGCTCTGTTGAAGTCCCCCCGGCTTCTGGTCGTTGGGGACTTTAACGTGCATGCTGACGGTGAGCTTGCCGGCGCAGCCCTGGATTTCATGGAAACCATGACGTCCATGAGCCTATCCCAGCATGTTTCTTGCCCTACCCACAGGAGTGGGCATACCCTGGATCTGGTACTTACCTCCATGTCGGGGGATTCTCATCTGGAGGTGCGGGACCTTGTTCCCACACCTGTGTCATGGTCAGATCATTACCTGTTGTCTTTTTCCCTGACAATGGCGGCCCCCCCTCGCGGGGACCAACGGCCCCCTGTTTGGGCCCGCCCCCGAAGGCTTCTTGATCCAGCGCGGTTTCGGGAAGCCTTCGGGGAGCTTCCTGGTGGTCTGGCTGACGATCCGGTCGAGGCCTTGGCCAACCAATGGTTTGAGTCAGCTGCCGATGCCGTCGACCGAATCGCCCCCAAGCGTCTCCTCCGTGGCAGAGCTCGTACTTCGCCGTGGTTCACGGCGGAGCTAAGAGCGATGAAGCAGGAACGGAGGAGACCGGAGAGCAGCTGGAGACAGAGCCGGACGGCGAATAACAAGACTGCCGTTGTGATCCAGACTAGGCGCTACTCCCGAGCGATCAGGGAGGCCAGAAGATCTTTTTACTCCCTGAGAATTGGTGAGGCCTCGAACCGTCAGGCAGAACTCTTCCGGGTGGTTCGGGACCTCACCAATCCTAGTCTGGCTAGGCCTCCTCCTACTGATTTCAGTAGTGAGAATTTTGCAGTCTTTTTTAGATCCAAAATAGAGGCCATCCGTGCCGACTTTGAATCCAGTAGCACTAGCCCTCCCTCGCCATCCCCAGCTCCTGCACCCCCCCGCTCTCCTCAACTGGTTGAGTTTGGGCCTGTTTCTCCTTTGGACGCCTCCAGGGCTATTGCCCACTGCCGCCCCGCGACCACCCCCTTCGACCCTTGCCCATCCTGGCTCATTAAATCCGCCGGAGGGAGCATGCCCGAGTGGGCCGCAGCCATCGCCACCGCCTCCTTCAGCGAGGGGGGTTTTCCCTCTCGTCTGAAGGAGACGGTGATTAAGCCCATCTTGAAAAAACCGGGACTGGCGTCGGACCAACTGTCCAACTATCGGCCGATCGCCAATGTTCCCTTCATGGGCAAGGTTATCGAGAGGGTGGCCGCGGTGCGGATTCAATCATTCTTGGAGGAACAGCGGTGCCTTGATCCTTGCCAGTCCGGCTTCAGGCCTGGCCGGGGTACCGAGACAGCTCTGGTCGCGCTGCAAGATGACCTAATCCGGGCGACCGACAGGGGTTGCTCTACCCTGTTGGTTCTCCTGGATTTGTCAGCGGCCTTCGATACCGTCGACCACGGTATCCTACTGGACCGGCTCCTGGAAGTGGGGATCGGGGGCACTGTTCTCAGTTGGCTCTGGTCCTTCCTTCAGGGCCGGTTCCAGTATGTGCAGCATGGGGGAGAGTTGTCGGCCCCGTGGACACTCCCCTGCGGGGTTCCGCAGGGCTCGTCTCTCTCTCCCATGCTGTTTAACATCTATGTAAGGCCGCTGGCTGGGGTCATCAGGAGATTTGGGCTGCGTTGTCATCAGTACGCTGATGACACGCAGCTCTATCTCTGTTTTTCCACCTCTGCAGTGGAAGCTGTCTGGTCCCTCGACCAGTGTCTGGAGGCGGTTATGGCTTGGACCAGGGCCAACAGGCTCAAGCTCAACCCTGAGAAGACCGAGGTGATGTTCTTCGGGAGTTCCCCGTCTGGGTATGGGGGCCCCCTCCCCAGTTTGGAGGGTGTTTCCCTCCAGCTGGCGGAGAGGGTTCGCAATCTGGGCATGATCCTGGACCCGGCCCTGTCCCTGGACGCCCAGGTGGCGGCCGTGGCCAGGACCGCATTTTTTCATCTTCGCCAGATCGCCCAGATTCGCCCCTATCTAGACGGGGACTCCCTGAGAACAGTGGTCCAGGCGCTGGTGATCTCGAGGCTGGACTACTGTAATGCTCTCTACATGGGGTTGCCCTTGACTCTCCTCCGGCGATTGCAGCGGGTGCAAAATGCAGCGGCCAGACTGGTGGCGGGTGCGCGTCGCTACGACCGCATCACCCCGGTCCTGGCCCGGCTGCATTGGCTACCCATTGCCTCCCGGATCAGATTCAAGGTCTTGGTTTTAGTTTATAAAGCCCTCCATGGCCTGGGCCCGGACTACCTGGCGGAGCGGATCGCCCAGCGGTCAACTTCGGCCCGACCGGTTCGGCAGTCGCGGGCGCACTCGCTTCCAGTTCCATCTCTTCGAGAAGCCAGGCGGTCCCGTACTCGGAACCGGGCTTTCTCGGTGGCTGCTCCTTCTATATGGAACAGCCTCCCTAGCGAAGTGCGCTCTGCAGAGTCCCTGCTGGCCTTCCGTAAAGCGGTGAAGACCATTCTATTCCGCGAGGCCTTCGGTGACCTAGCTTAGCCCTCTCTTAGTTTTTTTATCCGCCATCAATAATCAATAATCAGGTTGTATTTCACATAGCAGCGGTGAGGTCTAAATTAAAGGGTGCGCCCCTGCTGCAGCTGTTTATTCGTCTTTTATTAACTTATGCTGATTTTGTGATTATGTTTCCCCTATTGTGTTTATTTTACCCAATTGTGTGTATCTCCTGATTTGTTCTGCCATGTTCGCCGCCCAGAGTTCCCGTAGGGAAGATGGGCGGGATATAAATTCAATAATAAATAAATAAATAAGTACGTGAGACACAGCAGGTGCAAAGAGTCTGCCAGTCCGTCACTTGTGGCTCTGGCTGACTCCTGCAGCTCCCTCCAGGAGCCCGCTACCCCCCCCAAACCAGTACTAATGACAACGAAAAAACAAAAAAACGAACCGACTAATTTTTGCGAAATTTCGCGAAAAACGGAAACGAGCCGAAACGGACTGCCTCCGACACACGACAACTCGAAAACGTCATTTTCCCTAGTCATGCCCATCTCTACTCAAAACAGATCTTTCAAAAGGAGAAGACATCCACTTTGTTATAAGACTGAGCATGAGTGGAATAAGTTTAGCAACAAGAAAGTTCCAAATATGTATTGTGTGGACGATCGTAGGGCAAGGAAAGGTCATGGAGACAGAGTCAAAAGACAGGTTTTCTCCGAGGAGTCAAAAAAGTACAGTAGTTTAAAGAAAGTGACACTCACCTAGAAAGGGATATTTTACCATGTATCTCCAGGGAATTAGAATTTAGTTTTGTAAAGCATATTCAAAGTATCCCTGCATTACAAAAACACTGCTTAGTTGTGTTTGTTCCAACCTTAAGTTTCCAGTAAAGATTTGCTTAGAATTTCCAAGATCAGGCTGCTGACAGAAATCTTCAAATGGGAAATCAGCTCCAGATCTGGGACAATATGATTTTTTTTACCATATCAGTCAGATGCCTATTATCTAACTCTTGGGGAGGGGGGAGATACTTTGTAACACCTTCCATGAAAAACAGGCATTGGTGTTGGGGGAATGATTCTGTATTGGGTTCTACAAATATTTTAAAATATGTAGGAGAAAAATAGAGAACAATTCTGCAGATGCTCATTCATTTAAGCTGTACAATCCCTATTTTCTGATTTATCCTTGGGAACCATCAGTACCAGCAGAGCTTTGGGGCTTACATCCTGTCATAATCTCAGGCATTCCACCCATTTTGTCATTATAATAGTGTTTGATAATTTAAAAACCCAAACATGTTACATGCCATCAAGTCACTTCTGATGTGTGTTGGTTATAAATTTCTGGCTTTCAAAATATCCTATTATTAACAACTCTGTTCAGATCTTACACACCAATAACATCTTATGTGAGGTTGTTCCTTCTGATGTAGTTACAAGTCCTGCCATTTGTGCAGTCTTAGGAAAGCTGTGAGGTTCCAGAGTGCCAGCAGAAGGGAAAGTGTCTTCTGAATAATTTATACTTTTGCAGCCTCGGGAGCAAGCAAGCAAACAATAATTGATTTGACATGTAATGAGTAGAGATGGGCATGACTTAGCGGTACTCCCGTTTCCGTTTCCGTTACTCGTATCCGTTACTCTACGGAAACGGTAACGGGAATTACTCCGCCAGAATTCGAGCTCGAACCGATGAACGAACAATTTGGTCTGATTTGTCGTGCTCATTACTTGCATCGCGGCGATCGCGCAATGCCAAGCGGCACAGAAAAAAAGTTTTTAAAAGTTAAAAAAAAACCGATTCCCGGCCCTAAAAGTAGGCGAAAACTGTCTGAGGGCACCTACCAGGCCAGAAGGGTGTTTTATTTGGGGGGGGGGGGGGGTTCCCCGCCCCCCTCTCCTTGGCTATTGCTACTGCTGCGCTGCTGGTACCAGGCTGGGAGGGCGCATCCATTTGCCATGCAGTGCGGGGGATCCAAAATGGCGACCGCAATATTTTTTTTGAAATCGTTGCCCAAAACCCCACCAAAGCACCACAGAAACATGAGAAAATTAGCTATTTTAAATGCTTGAATTTTTACAGTAGCAGCAGTGGGTTTTTCTTGCAAAAAAAAGTCTCCGTTGATTTTATTTTATTTTATTTTATTTTATTTTATTTTATTACACCTGCACATTCGCAATGATGGGCTTGCCCATGGGAGTGGACCATGCAAATTTTCCACCAGTCGCATGGCCACTTGGCCAGGTTGACCACAGAGACTTCTGGGATGTGCCAACCGGGATAAACAGCCCACTAATCGTAGTCCAAACCCGAACCCTAAGCCTAAGCCTAACCCATACGCCAGTACACTGTCCTTCTAAGTGGGTCAGAGAGGCACGCAGAGGTGCACCCCAATACTCACCCTAACCTCACCCGTAACTAGCCTAACCCTAGCCCTTGCGCTAACCCGTCTTAACCCTAAGCCAGATTTACTTGCATTGCACTACATGCAAGTACGTGAGACACAGCAGGTGCAAAGAGTCTGCCAGTCTGTCACTTGTGGCTCTGGCTGACTCCTGCAGCTCCCTCCAGGAGCCCGCTACCCCCCCCAAACCAGTACTAACGACAACGAAAAAACAAAAAAACGAACCGACTAATTTTTGCGAAATTTCTCAAAAAACGGAAACGAGCAGAAACGGACTGCCTCCGACACACGACAACTCGAAAACGTCATTTTCCCTAGTCGTGCCCATCTCTAGTTGGTAGATGTGCTGTATCCTAACCCTGGCTGAGGGTGGCTGCCTGAGAGGTGGGAGGATTGGAACCTTAATTATTTTGAAAGCTCCCACTGGGTCTAATATGATGGAATTGCTTAGAGCTCCCCTCACCCTAGCCTAACTTGTGCCAGCAAAAAGGGTGCTGAGTTTGAGATGAGGAGAGATTGGGTTTGGCATAACGCTCCTCCTCCCCTTTTCCCACTCCTCTCTTGACTCCCAGGCTAGTTCATGCTAGTCCCATGCTAGGCTGATCAAGGATCAGTAAGCACAAGGGCAGATGTGCCAGTACAAGCTACTTATGACTATTCCAAACCCACCACAGCCAGCCTCTCTTGGAGTTTGGATTGCCCCCTTTGTCAGAGCTCTTGTAGAGGAGAGAGGCTGTCTCTTTCTTTAGATAAATGTTGACAGTTGGACCATCTTCTACAGCATGAAATGTCAGCTCTGAAAAAAAGACAGTCTGCATTTATTTTAGAATGGTGGAATATTTTTCAAGCATTTGCTTGTTTGCAGAGAAATAGAGGAAATGAAGTTGTTTACTCTTTTTTCCCCTGTCCTTTTTGTGTACATCAAAAATGCCTCCCAATTTGGGGCGATTTTTCAGCACTGTCTGGAAACAAATTACATTGCTTTGATGTTGCTCTATTTCACTTTTGCCTTCTTCTCTTGTGCCCTCATATTCCTTCAGGCTGATTTGCCCACATTTCAGCTTAATCCAATGACGTCACGGTGGTGCTGCACCTGTGATGTGATGACTCACACAGGCATTCATAACCAAGATGGTATCCAACCCCATTGCCAGGCAGATTAAATAACCACATGACCAAATGAGGCTGGGGACCTAACTGGGGGCGAAGGAGAAGGAAAATGATGTCAAGCAGCAGCAGCGACAGTAGTAGGTGGGAAAACAGATGGCATAAAGGAGCTTGCAAGCCATAGCGGCATTCTAACTTTCCTGTACTCTCAACAATTGGTTCAGCCAGCGTATATAGGCAGCCCAAAACAGCTGGCTGCCCAAGGCAAAGCAGCAAATGGCACTCTCCTCCCAGATCAAAGTCTGTTTTACCCCAATCCAGCTGAGATATGTTGTCATACAAGACAGGAAATCCTGCAAGCACATTTGCGCATCTTAGGCAGTGGGAATACAATAATTTTTAGTTTTAAGTTTTGATTCAAAATGTTTTAAAGTATCACCTGAATATATTTATTGTATATATTTTCCAGCCATATTTCTATTTTAAAAGGTCCATAACTGACAAGGAAATTGACAAGGTGCTGGGGGAAAACAATAATTATATATTCTTTATTTTACATGTGTTTTGCTTATTTTTAACAAATTAAGAAACACTTCAATTCTGAAGTGTTATTTCAACTGTGAAATAAATTGTAACTAATTGGGTCTTGCGAGTCCACTGGGTCTCCTTTACCTTTGACCAGGTACTGGGTCATTATATTAAGTCAACCAGTGTGGAATAATGCTTTATTATTAGATTATTTTCTCCAGTGCAGTCAGAAGAGGTAGCAACCACGAGAAAATGATGTCAGGCAGAGGCAAGAGAAGGGAGTGTGTATGCATGCATAGGCACCCAGGGTTGGGAAGTGCAATTTAGTTTTTATTTCTTCGATGAAAAATAATTTCAAAGGCCTTAGATTTCTGTACTACCAAAGAAAAGGGGATTTTAAAAAATACACAGACACTCAGAATTTCTATCTGCTTATGTGAACAATAATTATATCTTCTGTATGAGATGAAAACATTTTGCCATACTCTGATGGAGCCCTGTTAGTCATTTCATCACATCCAACAGAATTGATCCTTCTCACTGCACACAGTACTAATAAAACAAGTTAATGGAGTTTATTCTGTCACAAATGCTACAGTTCCAAACCTGTGATTGCAGGCTATGGGAAATCAGTGCCTAACCAACTCTTAAGGAAATACAGAGGTTTCTGAGCATTATCCTACAAGGATCTATTTGATTAAAGATCAGTAATCTAATCTGCAAGACTTTTTGAAAGGGAAAGAGTAAACATTTGAAGAATGTGTGTGTGTGTGTGTGTGTGTGTGTGTGTGTGTGTGTGTGTGTGTGTGTGTGTGTGTGTGTGTGTGTGTGTGTGTGTGTGTGTGTGTGTGTGTGTGTGTGTGTATCCTCTAGGCAGGGGTGGGAAGGTGAAGGATGCAGGGGTAGGAATCTGGGGTGCCCATGGAACAAGTTGTGCAGCCAAATCGACAAATTGCACCAAATCAAAGAATAACAGTTTGTGCCCATCCATAGTAGCCTAACAAGTCTGAGACAGTGCAAGTTAGTTCCCAGATCTCCTCCATACTCATAGAATCATAGAATCATAGAGTTGGAAGAGACCTCAAGAGCCATCCAGTCAAACCTCCTGCCATGCAGGAACCCCCTTCACAGAATTTCTGACAGATGGCCATCCAGCCTCTGCTTAAAAACCTCCAAAGAAGGAGACCCAACCACCCTCCGCGGCAGCATATTCCACTGCCGAACAGCTCTAACTGTCATGAAGTTCTTCCGAATGTTCAAATGGAATCTCTTTTCCTGTAGTTTGAAACCATTGCCCCGAGTCCTAGTCTCTGAAGCCATGGAAAACAAGCCAGCTCCCTTGTCGATATGACATCCTACAGGTATATAAACATAGCTATAGCTATCATATCCCGTCTCATCCTTCTTTTCGAAAGGCTAAACATTCCCAGATCCCTAAGTAATTCATTGTAACAAATTTCTTCCAGACCTTCAACCATCCTGGTTGCCCTTCTCTGTACCTGCTCGATTTTTTCTACAAACTGAGGTGCACAGACGTGTATACAGTACTTCAGGTGGGGTCTGACCGGAGTATGTGAAAGGGATAGAGTGTTACTATCGCTTCCCTTGATCTAGACACTATGCTTCTGTTGATGCAACCAAGATTTGCATTGGATTTCCTGGCTGCCGCGTCACACTGCTGACTCATGTTCAATTTGTGGTCCACTAAGACTCCCAGATCCCTTTCACAGGTACTATTTTCCAGCCAGGTATCTCTCATCCTATATCTCTACATATCATTCTTTTTACCCAGATGCTACACCCTACATTTCCCTCTGTGACAGCATATTCCACTGCTGAACAGCTCTAACTGTCATGAAGCTCTTTCAAATTCTGTTAGCTTTGGCCCAGCACTCTAATCTTTTAAGGTCATTTTGAATGTTCATCCTATCCTCTAGGGAATTAGCAACTCCTCCCAATTTGGTATCACCTGCAAATTAATTAGCATACTCTCTATTCCTTCCTCCAAATCATTAATAAAGATATTGAACAGCACTGGACCCAGAACAGAACCCTGGGGCCCCCCACTTGTCACATCTCTCCAAGCTGAAGAGAGGCCATTTATGATCACCCTTTGGATATGATCAATCAACCAATTACAAATTCACCTAACAGTAGTGCTATCTATCCCACTTTCTACTAACTTCTTAGCAAGAATACCATGGGGAATCTTATCAAAGGCCTTACTGAAGTCCAGATAAGCAATACCCACAGCATTCCCCTCATGCACCAGGCCTGCAATTCTATCAAAGAAAGAAATCAAAGTAGTCTGGCATGACTTCTTTTTAAGAAAACTGTGTTGACTTCTTGTAATGACAGCATTGCTAGCTAAATAATTACAGACTGCTTGTTTTATAATCTGCTGTAGGATCTTTCCAGGAATTGAAGTCAAGCTGACTGGGCGGTAATTATTTGGGTCCTCGTTTTTCCACTTTTTGAAGATGGGGACAGCATTAGCCCTCCTCCAATTGATGGTGACTTCCCCTGTTGTCCAGGACTTCTCAAATATTATTGCCAATGGTTCTGAAATTACTTCTGCCAGTTCTTTTAATATCCTTGGGTGTAATTCATCTGGCCCAGAGACTTAAATTCATTTAATGTTTCCAGGTGTTTCTGTACTACCTCTTTACCTATTCCATGTTGCAATTCCCATCCTACCTCATCTACTGTATAACAAATTCCACAGGGACATGGTCACTTTTACCTAAAGATCCCACCACTTCGACCCCATTTATAAGGTCCTCCTTATTGGTTAAGACCAGATCTAAATGATAGTGCCTCTTGTTGCCTCCTCTACCTTCTGGACCATGAAATTGTTTGCAAGAGTAGTAAGGAATTTGTTAGACCTTTCATTCTTAGCGGCGTTGGACTGCCAACATATATCAGGATAGTTACAATCTCCCATTAATACTACATCTCTCCCTTTTGACTGTGTGGTCATCTGCTCACAGAAGGCATCATCCCAATCCTCCGTCTGGCTTGGGGGTCTATAATATACCCCCACAGTGACATCCCTCCCAGTTTTCTTGCCCCTGATTTTCACCCAAATACTCTCAACAAGCTTTACCTGCTGTTTATCTTGTCTTTCTTCAACAGTATAAATGTCCTTAATATATAAAGCAACTCCTCCTCCTTTCTTCTTAGGTGGATTTGTAATTGAAACAGGTTATACCCTCCAATAACTACATTCCAATCAAATGTCTCATCTCACCAAGTTTCAGTGGTGCCAATTATGTCCTATGTATTTTGCTGTGTTAGGAGTTCCAGCTCCACTTGTTTGTTCCCCATGCTCTGTGCATTTGTGTAGAGACATTTGAGGCTGTGTGTGCCTCTTCCATGTCCTTTGCTTAACCTTCTTTTCCTCACACTGATGGTCTGTACTACTTCTTTTCCTGCTTCTGTTGCAACATTGGACTAATCACCACAACCCCTTCTTGGATCTCTACCGTTAATAAAAATTTCTCCCTCCCCCTGCAAGCTCAGTTTAAAGCTCTCCTTATTAAATCTGCAATCCTCTTGGCAAAAAGATTCCTACCAGCAGCAGTGAGGTGCACCCCATCCTCACCCAATATCCCATCTGAATGAAATAGGAAACTATGATCCAAGAATCCATATTGTTCCTGTCTGCACCATCTCTGAAGCCACTATTGTTCTTTCCCTTTGTGGGCCACATTCTTCTATGGGGAGGAGATATTAGATTACCACCTGGCCACCCAGGTGCTTCAGCTTCCTACCCATATCTTAGTATGATTTTGTGATATCCTGAAAACTGCATGTTGGAGTATTGTTAGAGAAAGGACAGATGCCTTAAACCAGGCCTGCCCAAAGTCCGGCCTGGGGACCAAATCCGGCCCGTTGGGCCATTCTGAGTGGCCCGCGGCTGGCTGGCCTGCCCCTCTCTCCCCCTCCTTCGCCCCACCTTCTGCCACCACCAAGGAGCTTTGGGGTGGGCTGGTGGGCGAGTTGTCGCCACTGCTGGGGAGCTTGGGGGTTGCAAGGTTGCATAGATCACCTCTTCCAAGGGGCAACCTGTGGCCATGGCTCCCTGTGCTTCCTTTGGTCCCCGCCTTCCTTCTTTCCTCCCTCCCTTGGTCCCCGCCTTCCTTCCTGCGGGTGGGGTTGCAAGGGGTCAGTGGGTGGGGCTTGCAGTGGGGTGGCAGGGTCGGGGAGCAACCGGCCCCTGACACATTCTCAGCCACCAAATCTGGCCGTCCTTACAAAAAGTTTGGGCACCCCTGCCTTAAACAACTGTCACTGCTGTTAATCCTTTCAAGTACCTTCAAGTTAATGGATTGTTTCTTTACTAATTGTCATACCTTCAGGTAGGAAATACTTTCTCAGTGAAGTCCACTACACATATCAAAACCTGCTTTTAACTATTATTTGCTCCCAAATAAACAGAAAAGCATAAACCAATCATTTTTGAAATGCATTCTGGCTAATGCCTCTTATCACAGGTAGGTCCAACATTTAATTTCCTCCACCTGGTCTTCCCAACACACATTATGATCTTTCAGTCCCATCACACTTAGCCTAATACTTCTCACACCATTGTTCTGAGGACAGCCCTCTCTGCTATCTTGAATTTTATAGAAGAAAGATGGAATGGGGGCGTGGCATGCTTGGCTGAGAGGGAAGACCTGTCTCTGCTGAGCTCCCAGTGAAATGTGAAGAAAAAGATAAAGAAACTTCTTCCTTTTGATGATAAGGTTGGAAAAATAACAAAGCCCTGATAAGTTTATGACCTGGTCTGCTTGGGAGGAGGAGGAAGCGTCTTGAATACTGATAAGAGTTGGGGTAAGAGAAATATTTGCTTCTGTGTGCTGCTTGGAAGTGAAAGCAATGGCGGCTACAGACTCAGAGGCTGAAAGTGAGATGGAGATAATTAATCCTAAGGACTTTCAAAAAGAAATTTAAAAAGCTGTGGAAGAAGAAAAAAACAGCATTACTGAGGCAATTACAAATGTTGTTGAAGACAAACTTTCTAAGTTAGCCCATACAGTGGAACTTATGGCAGAGACTCATAATAATACATGGGAAATAGCACAGGCAAACGAACAGAAAATTAAAGCATTGCAAAAGCAGACCAGGAAATTGGAAATGCACAATAAGTATGTTACTGATAAGTTAATGGACTTAGAAAATAGAGCCAGATGATCGAATTTGCATTTAAAAATGTTCCAGAGTCAGAAGATATGGACAAAGTTATTGAGTGGATGGCTAAGTTGTCGCTGGAGCTGGGAATTTCCAAAGACTCCCTTGACCGTATACATAGAGTTGGGAAGCAAAGAAATGAGGCAGCTTGGCCAAGAGATGTTGTTATGTGCTTTGGAAGATATACACAGAGAGAGCAGGTTTTCAAAGCACTGAAAGCTTTGGATAGACTTGATCAATTGGTGTATAATGGCAAGAAAGTGATGGTTTATGATTATCTGTCTCAGGAAACAATTAAAAGGGAAAAGAATATACGGGCATTTACTAAGGTGCTGCAAGAGAAGGACATTAACTACAATTGGAGAATAGCACCATTTGCTTTAAGAATGCAGTATAAAGGAGAGACATTGATTGCCAAAGATCAACAGCAGATGGTGGTCTTATTTAACCATGTGGGATTGCAGTTGCCAAAGGACTTTAAGGAGAGTCCTAACTCCGAGGAAGAAAATGACTTAAGAGAAGAGACTGAACAAGTTCAGGGGCAGAAGAAAAAGAAGAAAGAAAAACAGATTGAGAAAAAATCCTGGGACCTTAGAGACAGGGCTAAATATAAGAAGTGAAGAATTAAACAAGAAGGAAAATAGAAAGAAGGAGAACTGGGGCAGCTCAGCTGGGCTTTTTTTCTTTCTTTCCTCGGGTTTAGGGGAACTTGCAAACTCCCTTCCATCTTAACCCCCCCCCCAATATGGGAGTGAGTGTTGGTTGGATGAGTGATTGTGGAAGAGTTTTGGTGTGGTATGTTATGTTGTTGGGGTGGGTAGGGGAGTGAGTGGGGGTGAATAGAGAGCAATGAATATGTTTAGGGGGTGTTGTGTGTATGTCGATATGGATGGTCTGAAAGTAGTGAGAAGACAGAGGAGAGGAGCGGTTGGAGGAATAAGTGTGAGTATGTGTGGAAGCATATTGGGTTGTGCTCCAGGTGCAAGAGGTATGCCCAGCAATGTGGCATACATTTATTCTCTTGTTATTTTTGCCTGGACTTCTGTGTTGGGATGGAAGCGTAGGGTTCACGGTAAAGTTGATTGGGAAGGTGGTTGGGGTTGGGTTTATCTCCAGGCTGGTATGGTACAAATGGAGGGAAACAGAGAAGTGAGATGGTTGGAAAATATATAATGAAGAATGTGAATATTATTTGTACAACTCTTAATGTTAGAGGTTTGGGTAATCAGGTGAAGCGAGTGAGAATTGGGAAGTATATTCAAGAACTGAAGGCTGATGTTGTTTTTCTGCAAGAATCATATAATGGGGGGAGAGGGAGGTAAATTTTCCTGGCTTTGGGAAAGGGAAAAAATTTATGGCTCCTGGAACTTCAAAAAGTAGAGGGATGGGAATAGTAATTAACTCCAAGGTGGACTTTGCTGAGAATAAAGTGTTAAGAGATAAGAACAGAAGGTTTGTTTTTGTTCAAGGTTGCTTGGAGGGAGAGCCAGTAGCATTAGCATCAATTTTCCTCCCAAACAAGCACCAGCTGGATTTTCTTTATAAGTGTTTACAAAAGCTTGAGAAATTCTCACCTTATGCAAAAGTTGTTGGGGGAGATTTTAATGTTATCCTGCAAGGGGGGAACAGTCCCAAAAAGAATAAGGTTGTGAAGTTTAAAAAACTATGTGGGAAATTTGGATTATTGGAACTATGGATGGAGTTGTTCCCTAAGGATTATTCATATTCATTTTATTCTAGCCCACATGGAACATTTTCAAGATTGGATGGTATCTTAATATCGCAAGAGGCCAGGAATTGGGTGAAGGGGATGGATATTGGAATGATTAAAATTACTGACCATGCCCCCATATCTGCTTATCTTCAAATAGGTCATATTACATACATACACCTTTATTGGCATTAAAACAAAGAATATAGAACACAACCAAAACAGTGATGGTAAACCATTGTCAAGTAAAACAATAGGTAAAAAGCCAAAAAGAGGATACACTCTCATTTCTTATTAATAGCAGCTACTAGAAAATCTGCAACATGTAAGGTGACCCATTCGGAATTGTCACGAAGTAAAAAGCTTGTGTATTCCTCTGGAGGGCCAGAGAACATAGACATAATTGGGTCTAAAAACTCTTTGCGTAACCTAGTATGGGCAGGGCAACGGCACAGTATATGAGGGACTGTGTCTGGTTCAAGTTGGCAAAATTTACAAAGCCTCTGGGACGGTGGTATACCCAAGTATCTTCCTGAGAGTACTGAGGAGGGGAAAATATTCAGTCTGGCCAACATGAAAGCATGTCTCTTATTTGGATTAATTAGCTTGCGGAAATAACAGAGATCATGGCCAAAGACCGGGGATAGGTTAAAGAAACGTGGAGAGCAGGTCCAATTTAGATTAGAGGAAAGTAATTCAGTTTCTTCTTCAAATAATTTTGCCTTAATTGTCAAGTAAGCTCTTTTAAAGTCAAAGTTGGCAAAATAGTCAAGAGTAAAGCCTAAGCTGTGGAGTTTGTTTACAAAGAGGGAATCCCAGGGGGAAGTAAAGGGATCCTTTAAAAGATTGAAAAGTAAGGAACCACGGGAGGAATTATAATGGAGGGCTAACCAGTATTTGATGGCCCGAGACCATGCCAAAGTGGAAGTTAGGTGAATGCCCAACTCAAGGATCATGGTTGAGTGTTTGATTGTGTTGGGAACACCTAGCATTTGCCTTAAAAAGGGGACAATTACCAAGTCAACTTTTGTGGAAGCCGCCTTGATCCAAATTGGAACTCCGTACAGAAGCTGACTCAAGGTCTTTGTCTGAAGAACCTTGAGGGCCGCAGGTACATACTGGTTGCCACTATGGTAATGAAAACGGGATACTGCATTCAAATGGAGTTTGGTTGAAGATATTGCCAAGTCTCTATGGAAATTCCATTCTAATCGGTGGCGGAAATTTATACCTAAATATTTGAATGTTTTAACTTGTTCGACTGGTCTGCTGTCAATGCTCTAGGATAGCGGTTTCCATAGATGAGAAAAAACCAATATTTTGGTTTTTTCGGAGTTGATTATTAGATCATTAGATATACAATAAGAATGAAAAGCAGATAGGAGATGCCGTGGCCCGATTTTTGAGATGGAGAGAAGGACAGAATCATCAGCATAAAGGAGAATTGGTAATGGGGAGTTACTCAAACAAGGGGCGTACTTATCACAATGAGATAGTTGAGAACGTAAATTGGCAAGGAAGAGATTGAATAGTTGGGGCGCTAGTATACAACCCTGACGGACACCTTTGGATACAGTAATCTTTTCAGAAAGGGAGCCTTGCGGTTTATACGGACCCATCATGAATTGGAGGAGCGAAGATTCCTAATTAAGAAAAGCAGTCAAGAGTCAATTCCCCAAGAAGCAAGTTTATGCCATAATAGGTTCCTATTGATAGAATCAAACGCACTTCTCAGATCAATGAAAGCAGCGTAGAGTTTCCCTTTAAAGTGAAAAGAATATTTTTCCGCAAGGAAAGACAGCAAAAGTGCATGGTCTAAAGTGGATGATCCTGGACGAAAACCAATTTGCTCCTTGCCGGGAAGGCACTTCGCCTCCGCCCAGGCTACTAAACATTTGAGAAGGAATTTTGCATAAAGTTTACCTATAGTGGAAAGGAGACTAATAGGCCTATAGTTGGACGGGGATGTAGGGTCATCCTTTTTGAAAATTGGTACTAAAATCGAAGATAACCATGATTCTGGGAAAATCCCAAAATGGTTAATCAGGGTAAATAGTTTAGCCAGGAAGGGAGCCCACCAGTCAGGGGCATTAATCAGTATTTCGCTTACAATCCCATCGGGTCCTGGGGCTTTTCCGGGTTTCAAGGTGCTAATCAGTTCTAGTATTTCGGATTCTAAAACGGGAGGCCAAGCGGGAAGGTCAGGGGGCAGGGGAGGAAAAGAGAATACCAGGTCAGAAGCAGCAAAGATTTTAGAATAGTGTGTAGTCCAAGCAGAGGGAGAAATGGGAGGAACATCAATTAAGGGGGGGACCGGGTTGGAACGGGACACCAGTTGCCAAAATACTCTGCTGTTCTTGGAGGAGATGGCGTCGAATAACTTATCCCACTGATTTAGAGCAAAAATGTGCTGTTTCTCTTCCAAGAAAAGATGGAAGGACTTTCTAACTGAAAAATAAAAGGTAAGTGCCTCAGAAGAAGGATGAGAGCAAACAAAGGAGAACAATTGTCTCAGTTCATATTTGCAGATCGACAATCCTGGTCAAACCAGGAAACTGGTTTGCTCTTCCCTATGTGTGGACAGGGAGGGTTCCTATCCCTCTGTAGGTCATATTAATAGTTCTTACTCTTGGAGGTTTAACCCTTGTTTGGCTGCAGATGAACAGAGTAAGTTAAAAATTAAAACAGTAGTAGAAAGGTATTTTGAGGAGAATCAAGACCCAGATATCCCATTAAGAATAAAATGGGAAGCAATGAAGGTTGTGATTAGGGGAGAATGCATTCAGAGTCTGGCAATTTTAAGAAAAAGAAAAGATGGGAGGATTAAGGAGGTAGAAGAAGTTAGGTTATTGGAAGAAAAATTCAGGAACTGAGCAAAAGACGTATAAGGAAAAATTAGACCAAAAAAGAGAAGAGTTGAAAGTTTTAGATATTAATAGAACCACATTAAAGATGTGGTATAGCAAACAAAAATATTATGAATTTGAAGGAAAAGGAGGGAAAATATTAGCAAATAAAATTAGGAATTATCAGGTGAGGAAAAATATTAGGGCTATTAGAGATAATAAGGGGGGATTGGAAACAGATCCTAAGAAGATATTGGAGACCTTCTTAGAATTTTATAACAGACTGTATGCAAATAAAGGAATTAAGGAAGAAGAGGTTGATCAATTCTGTGAGAGATTGGAGCTCCCCAAAATAAGTGAAGAAAATAGAAGGGAACTAGATAAAGATATAACAGAGGAGGAAGTTAGGACAGCAATTGATTCTATGAATGTGCAATCGGCACCCGGACTGGATGGGTTTAATGCGGTGTGTTATAAGCATTTTAAATATATATTGGTGCCACATATGACTGTACTGTACCAAAGTATTTTGAATGAAGCTTCAACGCCACCTACCTGGTTGGAATCAAGGTTGGTATTGATTCCCGAACCGGGAAAAGATCAAACCCTGCCAGACTCCTATAGGCCAATATCTGTTGCTAATATGGATTATAGAATAATTGCTAAAGTTATGGCAACAAGGTTAAAAAAATGTATTGCACAATTAGTGGGAGAAGATTAATCTGGGTTTATAACCCAGAAGTACTTGGTTGATGCAGTTAGGAAGGTAATGGGTATGGTATATTTAGCAAAAAAATAAGGATTTGCCTCTTACTCTCCTGTCATTGGATATTTATAAAGCATTTGATTCGGTGGATTGGAATTATTTGAAATATATATTTAAAAAATATAAATTTGGAGAAAAAAATTCAAAATATAATTGAGGCAATATATACAGAGTCCAAAGCAATGATAGGAATTGGTGGGTCGGAAAGGGGGTGTGCCCAAGTGTTAAGTGGTACAAAGCAAGGTTGCCCACTTTCTCCCATGCTCTTTATTTTAGCATTAGAACCATTCGCAATTAAACTTAAAAAGAATAGTGAGATTAAAGGATTTGAAACACCAGGGAAAGGGAGAGCAGAAGGGGAGCTTCTGACAATGTATGCAGATGATATGATGGTGACAGTTAAGGACCTGGGGACTGCAATTGTGCCGTTAAAAGAAATTTTTCAAGGATTTGAAAAAGTATCAGGGTTAAAAGTTAATTTTTCTAAATCATCAATGATGTGCTTAAATGTGAATCCTAAAACTCATTTAGAAGCCTCTAAATCATTGGGTATTCCTATAGCAAATAAGAAGGTAAAGTATTTAGGGGTAATGATAACTAAAAATGTGAAGAAAATATTTGAACATAATTATAAAAAAATTTGGAGTAGTATTCAATCAAAGCTGAGAACATGGGAGAAAAGGAAGGACTCAATCAGCACAAGAATTGCTTTAGTTAAAATGTTTCTGCTACCCAAATTAACTTTCCTTTTTTATGTATTGCCTTGACACATACCGGAATGGATTCTGAAGGGGTGGCAAATGTCAATAGATAGATTTGTTTTTGCATCCAAGAAACCAAGGACAGCTGGTAGATATAGGTACCATAGGATCCAAGATGGAGGATGGGGGATTCCCAGTTTGATTTTATATTTTGAAGCTTATCAACTGAGACATCTTATGATTTGGTTGGAGGGAGAACAGGGGGAAGATTTGGGATGTATAGAGCGGGAGAATTTGGAAGCAGTAGGAGGGAAAATAAGAATCTTCGAAAGGAGGATAAAGAAAAGAAAAGAAGAAAAATTATCAACTCTTTTGGTATGGGAGAAGTGGGGGGGAGCTTTTTCCTGACCCCTCACCACTTACAAAAATATGGTATTATGATAAATTTGCCCCATTAAGGAAGCTCATCCCAAAAGAGGTAGGGGATAAATTAAAGGAGATTTCAATCCAGAATATGGATAAAATTTGGGAAACAGAAAATATGATGGAAGAGGAAAGTGGAATTTGGAATAAGATTAATTGGTTACAAAAAAAATCTCCTCCTTGTTGAAGGAAAAAGAAGTTAAAAATTGTGGTTAAAGAAATATTACCCCCTTCGAGGAATTAGTGAAAGGATACAGGATAGATAGGACCAAAATAGTTTCAAAATTGTATAAGGTTTTATTAAATCACTAAAGGAAAGTTTAAAAGAATATTGGGAGCTAGATATTCAGGAACAAATTTTAGATGAAGATTGGGATAGAATCTTTCAGCAACCACCCTTTGTTACAACCTCTAGGATAATCCAGGAGCAGGGGTTGAAGCTGATACAAAAATGGTATTACACACCAGTAAGGTTGTATCATATTACAAAGTTAGGAAGCAAAAATTGCTGGAGGAAGTGTGGAGTAATGGGAACTTATAGTCATATGTGGTGGGATTGTCCTCTAGTTAATAATTTTTGGAGACAGATTGGTAGAGAAATATCGAAAATTGTGGGAAGGAAAGTGGAAATATCTAAATTAATGGTTCTCATTAGCCAGGGTAGCACAGAGTTAAAAACAAAAGAGGAATGTAAATGGGTAAACCTGATGGTAATTGCAGCCAGACAGGTCATAGCAAGTAATAGGAAAAATGCAGAAGAGCTAGTGGTGAACCAATGGAGGAAAAAATTAAATAATATTATAATTTTAGAATACCTAACCATGAAGATACGCAGAATGAAAGGGTTTAAGGTCAATGAGAAAGAGGAGGAGTGGTTTGAGAAGCTACTGAATTATATGAGTATGTTTGACCAATTTGGGGTAATTAAAATGTTAAAAGGTAAGTAAACCTTGTGGATTGTTAATTGTTAATTTATATAGAATTGTACATATTGTTAATTTGAATTTGTTTTATTATTAATGTATATCCAATGTATCGGATGCCTGGGGGTCATTGTTTTTGTCTGGGGTGTTGGTGATTGGTTTTATAATAAAATTTACTTTATAATTTAAAAAAAAACAAAAAAAAAAGAAAGAAAGATGGAATATACATTTTCACTAACAAACAAAACCCCACATTTTAAACCATTCCAATAAGAGTTTCTTCCATAAAATTCATTTCAGTATTGATGTTGAAAAGCCCTATTGAATGAACTGGCATAGCCTCTGATGCAGATGAGGAGACATCTCTCTTGATTGGTCCATCAGCTATTATGCATGACCTGCTGTGAACAACTAGATATGAACTGCAGCTATATTTTGTTTTAATGTTAATGTTGTCCTCTACCACAGCTTAGTTTGCTGTGGATACAGAGATAAGAAATTAACTTCTCTTTTCTTCAGGCTCTGAAGATGATACCCATGATAAAATATGGGGTTTATTATAAGCTACAGAAGCAATCAGATGAATTAATAGGAGAAACAGAACTTCATTTTCCCAGAGACCCTTGACTGTTCCTATAAGTAAATATTGAGAAGATATTTTCTCTCAGGTAATGGAATTGAATTGTTACATACAAGACTATAATACTGGTAGACTTAATCAATGTAGCCTGCTAATTTAAGATTCCAGTTTATTTTTGAAGTCTTTAACGGCTGTGATCTGATAGTTGTTGTGAGTTTTTCAGGCTGTTTGGCCATGTTCTGGAAGTTTTTCTTCCTGATGTTTCACCAGTCTCTGTAGCTAGCATCTTCAGAGGGCGTTGACCAGACGCTGTGTTTGAGCAATCAGGGATACCAAAAGTTCTTTTGCCTCCCTAATCTGCCCCCAAGTGTGTCCAGTGATGTGCCCCCTTGGTCTCCTCTATTTGTTGAGTTTGGGCCTGTGAGATCAGCTGAGGCCTCTAGGGTGCTGGTTCACTGCAGGCCAGTGGCTTCCCTGTTCAACCCTGCCTGTCCTAGCTTATTAAGATCACCGGAGGGAGCTTGCCTGAATGGGCTTCATTGATTGCCAATGCCTCCTTCAGGGAGGAGATTTTTCCCTGTCGGCTGAAGGAATGGTGGTTAAGCCAATTCTTAAAAGACCAGGCCTGGCTGTGGACAATATGTCTAATTATCGTCCTATAGCCAATGTTCCTTTCCTGGACAAGGTGGTGGAGCGAGTTGTTGCCATGCAGCTCCAGTCATTCCTGGAGGAAGGCTTCATCCTTGATCCTTTCCAGCCCTGGTTACATTGAATGATGACCTCCTGAGGGGGGGCTGACAGGGGGTTGCTGTACCTTGTTGGTCTTTCTCAACTTCTCAGAGGTCTTTGATACCATCAACCATGGTATCCTCCTGGGCAGGCTCTCTGAGGTGGGGATTGGGGGCCTAGCCTTGGGCTGGCTCTGCTCCTTCCTTGAGGGTTGAGCCTATCAAGTGACCCTGGAGGGAGAATTGTTGTTCCCCCTGGACACTCTGTTATTGGGTGCCTCGGGGGTCAGCAATCTCCCCCATGCTCTTCAATATCTATATGAGACTGCTGGCCGAGGTCATCCAGAGATATGGAGCTTGCTTTCATCAGTACACTGATGACATGCAGCTCTATCTCTCCTTTTTTCATTGGAGGTCACCCAGATCCTTGATTGATGCCTGGCTGTGGCTCTGGAGTGGACCAGGACTAACAGGCTCAAACTCAACTCTGAGAAGACTGAGGTTCTGTTCTCTGGTGGAGGGGGAGTTGGATGGGCACAGTGAACCTCTTCCCAGTCTTGGTGGGACTGTCCTCCAGCTGGCAGAAAGAGTGAGGAGTCTGGGCATTGTCCTGGATCTGGAGCTGTCTCTGGAGTCCCAGGTGGCAGCCATGTCCAGGTAGGCCTTTTACCACCTTCGGCTTATCTCCCAGATTCACCCGTACATTGATGGGAACTCCCTAAGGATGGTTGTGCAGGTGTTGGTCATATTGAGGATGGATTGTTGTAACACTCTTTACATGGGACTTTCCTTGACCCTTATTCAGCAATTGCAACAGGTGCAGAATATGGTGGCCAGATTGGTGCCTGGTGCGGGTAGATTTGACCACATCACCCCAATTTTGGCCTGTTGCCTCCCGAATAAGGTTCAAGGTGCTGGTTTTCATTTACCAAATCCTTCATGGCTTGGGACCTGAATATCTGGCAGGGTGCACCTCCCAAAGGTCAGTGCTGGCCCAGTCTACTAAAGCTTCAATGGAACTCTTGCTCCAGGCGGCCACTCCTAGGGAGGCCTATAAGGTTGCCACATGCAATCGGGCCTTCTGGGTGGCCAGCCCGTCCGCATGGAACAAACTGCCTTTTGAAATTTGCCAAGATCCATCTCTGGTAGCCTTTAGAAAAGCGGTAAAAACTTGGCTCTTTAAAGAAGCATTAGGAGATCAACTAATGTTTGTCTTGTGTTCCCCCGTGGTTTAATGTCGTCTTCGCCATTATTTGTTTTTGTGCCTCTTGCCAGGTTATTTGTTATTTGTTTTTCTTTATTGCATTTGGTTTGATTTTTATTTCTTGTGTTTGTTTTAATTGCATATGTGTTGTTTTCTATGTAAACTGCCTAGAGTTCCCATTGGGAAAATCGGTCACAGTATAGAAATAAAAATATAAATAAATAAAATAAATAACTCATTTGTTTTGTTAAGTTCTGGTGTTTTAAAAGAACCCAGGAATTCACCTTGATGATAAACTCTACTGAAGACTTAGCTGAAAGCTGGAATTTGTTTATGAATCACAGGTTCAAAGATATGAGTTTCCATGCAGTCCTAAATCGAGCCTTTGATGGGGGAAAATTGACCAGGTTAAAGGTGCTGCCCCTGCAATGGGGGAGGGGGATTGAATCCCTTGTGCACAGGTGGCGATACTGTCCATGCCACACTGACCCCCCTCCCTCAATATCAAGGACCAATTTTGGATAAAATGTGGGACTGGCCAGATGTAGGCATTATTTGTTTCATTTTGCATGACTCTGCAGATGATAGAGTTGAGAGGGCTCAGTGCTTTGTCATACAAATAGTAAAACTACATGGAACTGGAACAGAGTGCTATTATACTTCACACACACACACACACACACACACACACACACACACACACACACACACACACACACACACACACACACACACAATTTGAACACCCATCTACAGATTTGGCACAGAACAAGAGCAGACATTCAGCTGCATCTATACAAAATTTGATGCTGATTGGACGTCCAGTGTCATTGTTGTAATTTTTGAGTCCCAGCTATCTTTTGATTTTGCTTGTAGAATGCTTTTTTTTTCTGTGCAAACACAAAACGTAAGGTACAACTAGCATCATACCATAATATCCTTCAACAGACTGCAAGGTTTACAGAGGGAGCAATATCTCCTATCCATTCAATCTAATTGCTGAGGAAAGAAAGTGATGCTACCTCACAAACCACAATCAAGGATGAAGGAAATGCATTTTCATTATAGAACACCTCTATTCTACTGTTTCATTCATGGTATACTCATTAACGGTGGGAAAATTTAGTTCTGGAAACCTCTGAAGTCTTACATTTTGACTTTGAAATTTGCTAATGGAGTTGAAACCTTCAGGGATTTGCGCTTTACATAAACCTAGGAGTGTATGCTGAAGTGGCCATGGAACTGTAACTGTAACTGCTTGCTCTTCCTTGAAGCTTGCTAAAGTCAAGTTAATAAGGGCAGGTGTTTCATGGGAGATTTTAGCTCTCAGACAATAGAATCATTCTTCCTCAATGTCATTTGTCTGGGTCTCAGCAGAAGACAAAACAACAAAGGATGAGTGGGAAGGAGGACCACAATTCTACCCATAGATTATTAGCAAGTGCCACTGGACAAAAGTACAGAAAAAGTTGTGACTCGAACTCTTTCCTATAACACAAACAGATAAAGCAGCTATCACATATAGAAGAAGAGAGGGATTGTCACATACCCTAACCCTGTTCCCAAGTTCACACTTTAAGCACATCTGTAAAGCAGACAAAATATACTGCTTCTAGCAGCCCACATGAATGGGCCCCAAGGTGGCTAACATGTAATCAGTAGGTGAGGACAGGACAGGTTCACTATGCAAAGCAGAGCAAGGCTATTACAGAGAGGCAGTAAAATTAGGTTCAAACACTTGTGCTGTGCAGTATTTCCATCTTGCATGTCAGTTTTATTCCAATCTCTTCCTCTTGGTCAGGAATAAAGGGGAAAACCCCAAACACTCATTTTGCCTCACAACAAAATTCTACTTTAGTTTTTTCCTCTCTTGTTTTGGACAAATTTTATGGGATATCTTACAGGATTTCACAAACATTTTATGGCCATCTTTCTTCTGGAAGAACTGCCAGGCATGGCATCCCTGCTGGAAACACATGGTATTGTACAGTAATACTGGGTTATTTTCTGGCATTTCAAATTGTGGATACAGAAACAAAATATCTTGCGGTAATAATATGGAGAATTTTTGAAGAATTGACTTATCAATTTAGGGGTGTAGCTCCCAGAATCTCCGACTTAGTGTGATCCGTTATCATTCTATCTGGAAAATGCTGGCAACTGGCTTGCAAAACTAGGGAAGTTTTCGAGGTCTGTTTTTATCTTCTGTTGTTAGATGCACCACTTCCTGCCTTTCTTCTGATGAGCAGCGGAGTATGTACATGTCGGTGAACTTGAAGATGAGCCTTTTCTGCCTTTCTCTTCTTGAAATATTTGGAAGAACAGAAGGAACCTAATAGGAAATTACAAATATCCTGATGCTGTAGTTTGAAAAAGTAAGAACAAAAACAAAAAGCAAGCAAGCAAACAAACAAACAAAAAGAACCCCTGGAGGACTGTGATGCTTTGCAGGCATTTTCCAGACACACCAGCAGGAATGCTTATGGGACATTTCCTTCCTTCCTTCCACAAGCATTTCAGGGAACTCAAGCATCTTAGAAATGCTCAAGGTAGCAAGCAAGGAAGATATCCATAAATAGTCAAAGTTTTCTGGCATGACTTATTTTTGTCAAAACTGTGTTGGCTTCTAGGTAGTCATCAGTGAGTTAGTTGTGAATTTTTCAGGCTGTTTGACCATGTTCTGGAAGTTTCTTCCTGATGTTTTGCCAGACTCTGCGGCCAGCATCTTCAGAGGGCAAGTGGCTCAGGGAACTAGGAGTCCTCTCTGTGCTCTAGGGTAAAGAATGGGTGAGCCTGTGGGTTTTTTTTAAAGTTGTGGGAAAGAGGAAACTTGTCCTATACAGTAGAGTGAGTTCTACGCATCAGTGAGTTTTTTTTTCTAGATACAGTGACTGGTAGAGTGAAGGAGGGTGGATTTACCTTCATTGTAACACTAAAAAAATCCTCCTTAGTCCCATAGACTGAGGAACAGTGTAGTCATAAACCTTTTTGAATCCAATTGCTAAACCTGGTGGGGATATTTGCTTCCTTTCTAGCAATTACCTTTATATATTAAGGTTCTTAAAGGCCATTAAAGTACGAAAGGCTTCCTTCCTTGTTGCAGAGTGAAAAATTGAAACCCTAATACATTCATATTATGTCAATTTGAATATTGTCATTACATAGTATTGCCAGACATTTCCCCTTGGCTTCTTTGAAACAAGAATCATTCTTCTCTTAGGATTAGAGATGGGCACGACTTAGCGGTATTCCCGTTTTCGTTTCCGTTACTCATATCCGTTACTCTACGGAAACGGTAACGGGACTTACTCTGCCAGAATTCGAGCTCGAACCGACGAATGAACAATTTGGTCTGATTTGTCATGCTTGTTACTTGCATCGCGGCGATCGCACAATGCCAAGCGGCACAGAAAAAAAGTTTTTAAAAGTAAAAAAAAAAAACCGATTCCCGGCCCTAAAAGTAGGCGAAAACTGTCTGAGGGCACCTACCAGGCCAGAAGGGTGTTTTATTTGGGGGGGGTTTCCCCACCCCCCTCTCCTTGGCTATTGCTACTGCTGCGCTGCTGGTACCAGGCTGGGAGGGCGCATCCATTT
The DNA here is from genome assembly GCA_037367245.1 of Phrynocephalus guinanensis. Classification (NCBI taxonomy): domain Eukaryota; kingdom Metazoa; phylum Chordata; class Lepidosauria; order Squamata; family Agamidae; genus Phrynocephalus; species Phrynocephalus guinanensis. The sequence continues at coordinate 3,062,343 of CM074735.1, forward strand.
GCCATGCAGTGCGGGGGATCCAAAATGGCGACCGCAATATTTTTTTTGAAATCGTTGCCCAAAACCCCACCAAAGCACCACAGAAACATGCAAAAATTAGCTATTTTAAATGCTTGAATTTTTACAGTAGCAGCAGTGGGGTTTTCTTGCAAAAAAAAGTCTCCGTTGATTTTATTTTTTTTATTTATTTTATTTTATTTTATTTTATTTATTTTATTTTTTTACACCTGCAATTTTCCACCAATCGCATGGCCACTTGGCCAGGTTGACCACAGAGACTTCTGGGATGTGCCAATCGGGCATAAACAGCCCACCACTAATCGTAGCCCAAACCCGAAGCCTAAGCCTAAGCCTAACCCATACGCCAGTACACTGTCCTTCTAAGTGGGTCAGAGAGGCACCCAGAGGTGCACCCCAATACTCACCCTAACCTCACCCGTAACTAGCCTAACCCTAGCCCTTGCGCTAATCCGTCTTAACCCTAAGCCAGATCTACTTGCATTGCACTACATGCAAGTACGTGAGACACAGAGGGTGCAAAGAGTCTGCCAGTCCGTCACTTGTGGCTCTGGCTGACTCCTGCAGCTCCCTCCAGGAGCCCGCTACCCCCCCCACACCAGTACTAACGACAATGAAAAAACGAAAAAACGAACCGACTAATTTTTGCGAAATTTCGTGAAAAACAGAAACGAGCCGAAACGGACTGCCTCCGACACACGACAACTCGAAAACGTCATTTTCCCTAGTCGTGCCCATCTCTACTTAGGATATAACATTTCTTTTCACATTGATGTTGTTGTTGTCAAATATCTGCTTTAAAATTCCTGGCACCTGCCCTTCCTATTAATTTATATTATTTTTGTGACCCAACTGAATATCATTCACTCCTCATTATTTATTTATTTATTTATTTATTTATTTATTTATTTATTTATTTATTTATTTATTGTTAATCCTGCATTCATAACTTGCATTTTTCCATGTTTTGACCCAGTACTCTCCTGTAATTAATTTTTGGACAATGATTCTTCAATACTCAAATGATGCAGAAGACTGAGGGCTGGTTGCACGGTATAGTTCTGTTCACGGCTTAAACTTAGGTGTGCTTGTAAAACTGAGCCATATTGTGACATTTTTTGAGTTCCTGGTGCATGTGATGTGCTCTTGGCTACATAGTTAATGACCGCTGTGATGCATGCACTCTAAATCAATATGTAATCATACAGACACCTCACTTACACAGTGCCTTTTGCTGTGTGTAGGGAACAAATAGTTCAACTCCTCTCCTCTCTGACCATGACCATGGTGGCTAAGGGTAAGAGGTGTCACACCTCTACAGGATTTGCAAAGTTACACCTTTTCTTACTCTGACCAAAAGGGTTTTGGTTACAGGCAGTATAATCAAATGGAGTACTGATGGAAGAGCCCTGTGGCGCAATGGTCGACTCAGCCTTCCATCTTTCCAAGGTCGGCAAAATGAGTACCCAGCTTGCTGGGGGGGGGCAATGTGTAGCCTGCATTACTGTAATTAAAACTGTAAATTGCCCAAAGACTACTTGAAGTGGTATGGGGTGGTATATAAGCAGAACACTTTGCTTTACTCCATTGGTACCATCCAGCTGCAGCATAGGGTGATGCCTGTTTATTTCCAGGTTTCAGATGAAATCCTGCCCACCCCCTACCTTCCATACAGCCTGATTGAAAATTTAATGGAATATTGGTTGCAGGTCTACCTGTAGCCTAAATACCATATGCAGAAAGAACTGTGCCGTTCCTTGAGAGCTCCCAGAGGCTTCAGAGTAGCCAAATTAACATTATGTTCTGAAATTAGGCATGGTCTCAGAATTTTGACATGCTACTATGTCTAAAGTTGGAAACTTCTAACTTAAACTTTCAAACAGATTACAGATCTGAGTATTGATTTACACAATTGGATAAAGTCATATCCTGTTTGTGAAGTCCCAGATTGGAAACAGGATACTGAGTACATTAGACTTGGGTCTCTGATCCAGGAAGGCATTTGTATTCATGTACTGTACCGTTGGTTTTCCTTTTAGAGTACACAAAGGAAAAACAAGTGTTAGGAAAATAAGGAGGTACCTTTATTTCCTAATATTAACAGATTTTTTTCCAGTCAGCTGGTTTTGGAAGCAGAAGATGAATATTTTATTACATCATATTTCTTTTGATGAAATCGCCACATGCTTCATTCATTCTTCAGTTACATTTTGGCACAAATAGCAGTTTAACAGAGTTCTGGGTAAGTATCAAAGGGTGCACATACAAATATAGAAATGCTCTCCCTCATTCTTAAAACAACCAGAAACTTTCCTGTTTACTTAAAGTCGGGGGGGGGGATCAGAAAAGGAAATGAACTCTTTCATCTGTTTAGATCTCTTTCAAACAGATGAAGGCTCCAATTTACCTCTGATATGCCTGGATTGTCTCATCAGCAAAGCCAGGTTATGTTAACAGAAATAAACAAGACATCTAAAAATATAAGAGATGCAGATATACTAACAGCTGGAATCTTTGTGTATTTAGTATGAGTACAGGAGAAAATAGACAGCAATGGCATTAACTTGATGTCTACAGCCACAACAATAATGAAACTTTAGTATTAAACAAAGGATAACTGCATTTGTTCACACATCCATCTTTAGTTATGTATATTTTTCTTACCTCTCTCTTTGTTATTTTGCATTTTGCTGACCTTAGCTTGTAAAACAGAAGCAGAGGCCTTTATGAAAAATCCTACTAATCTCAGCAAAGCACCATTTGCACATTTGCTCTGAGAAGTCTTTAGACAAGTCATTAGCAATTAGAGAAGTCATTAGCAATTAGACAAAATTATTCACTTGTAAGAATGTGTGAAAAAGGGCAGGTCTCCCACAATCCTGTTCTTGCTTTGTCCAGTGGCTATGCTGGTTACATGCCCAGTATGCATGAGAGAGGTCTGACAGGAATATTTAGATTCATGCCCAAATCTTCCACACCCATGTACCTGGAAACCCTTTTTTGTCCAGTTCCCTACGTGTATGAAGAAATTCATATGTTGAGGCACATGTAATTTTCCAGAAACATGAGCCTGAAGAGAGTGCTCGACTGGACTATCAAACAATAGAGATAATATACAAGTAAGGCTTCCACATACTCACCTTATGGGAGGGATGTCTGATAGTTTATGTAAATAAAGTGTTCATGATTAAAGGGATGTAAGAACTGTTGCTCTTATGTGCCATCTAGTTACCCCTGACTTATGATGACCTCATGAATAAGTGATCTCTAAAATCGCCTGTCCTCTCAGTAGCCCTGCCAAACTCTTGCAAACTCAAGTCTTGCATTAGGGGGTCAATGCATCTTGCATTTGGTCTTCCTCTTTTCCTATTGTCTTCATCCTTTCTCAGAATTATTATGTTTTTCAGAGAATCCTGTCTTATGATGTATTCCAATTAAGATTGCTTCAATTTCATTATTCTTGTCTTCAGGGATAGTGCAGTCCAGCATAAAGCTCTCCTCCAGCACCACATTTCAAATGTATCCTTTGTCAACTTTCTTCACTGTCCAGCTTTCACACTCTAACATGGTGATTCAGAAAGCCAGAGTGTGGATGATCTTGGCTTTGTTTCAAATGACAGATCCTTACACTTCATTATCTTTCTTTGTTATCCTTCCAAGTGTTAGTCTTCTCAATCACTGTTTCATTTGGGTTGATGATTGAACCAAGGTATACATAATTTCTGCATTGCCAGTGCCAAACTTGTGCAATTCCTCTTTAGTCATGATTTTGGTTTTCATAATTGTAACCCTAGAAACTTGAAATGTGATCATAAACTGAGGTCTGAATTGTTGTGCATTGTCAGTTAGAGATTACTTCAGGGCAAACAACTTGTTTTGGAAGAGTAGCAAAATGTATGCCAAAGTCCATGGGCTCTACAAGGTTAGTGGAACATGTAAGTGAATGCAGCCTGCTGTTTTAGTGAACTCTATTGCAAAAAACATTTTTTCCCTAGGGTAGCAACATTACATTTACATTTCCCTTGTCAGGCATTTTCTATTCATGTTGCAGAGGCAATTGTATTTGCATTGGTCCTGCTACTAAATGTAATATGCAAATAAGGGGAAAATGTACCAACAAAGGTTGTGGGACACACAAACATTCTGTTCCTACAAAAAGGGTAGTGTAATGTAGTCAAAAAACCAAAAATGAACATTTGCAGGGGAGGAAAAAGGAGATATCATTAGGCAACATATAGTAATAGAGAAGCAGCAAAGAATCAACATACAGTAATCATGGATTTCCCCTCATGTAGTAGATGCAAACTGGCATGTGGCTGGCTTGCCATAGAATCATAGGGTTGGAAGAGACCTCAAGGGCCATGCAGTCCAACCCCCAGCCATGCAGAAACCCCCATCCCAAGTACCCCCGACAGATGTCCATCCAACCTCTGCTTAAAAGCCTCCAAAGAAGGAGACTCCACCACCCTCTGTGGCAGCATATTCCACTGCCGAACAGCTCTAACCCTCAGGAAGCTCTTTCTAATATTTAAATGTTTCAGGATGCCTGGGGGGAATTCTGCAACTCTCTCTCATCCATTGCAAACTGTTACTTGGGAGGAACTCCCAATCCTGGTTTGTCTTTTGGCCAGGATAGTTGGGGGGAATTCAATTGAAGTATTGAATATTATTTTAAAATGCACAATGATTGATGTGTTCTAATAGTGTAATTATTTGTTATTTTAGTTTATTATATCATAGGTTTGTTCTGTTTGATAAGTGCTTTGTTTAGTAGTGTTGCAAGCTGCCCAGAGTGGCCAGATGACCAGATGGGTGGGGTATAAGTTTAATAAATACATGAATACATAGAATCTTTTTTCCTGTAGTTTGAAACCATTGCTCTGAGTCCTAGTTTATGAAGCCATGGAAAACAAATCAGTCCCCTCTTTGATATGACATCCTTTCAAATATTTAAACATAGCTATCATATCCCCAAACAGCTTTCTTTTTTTAAGGCTAAATATTCCCTGCTCCCAAAGCCGCTCCCCATAAGACATTTCTTCCAGACCTTTAACCATCTTGGTCGCCCTCCTCTGGACCCATTCAAGGTTGTCAACATTCTTTTTAAATTGAGGTGTGCAGAACTGAACACATTATTCCAATTGGGGTCTGACCAGAGCAGGATAGAGCAGTAGTTAGAGATGGGCACGACTTAGCGGTATTCCCGTTTCCGTTACTCGTATCCGTTACTCTACGGAAACGGTAACGGGAATTACTCTGCCAGACTTCGAGCTCGAACCGACGAACGAACAATTTGGTCTGATTTGTCGTGCTCGTTACTTGCATCGTGGCGACCGCACAATGCCAAGCGGCACAGAAAAAAAGTTTTTAAAAGTTAAAAAAAAACCGGATTCCCGGCCCTAAAAGTAGGCGAAAACTGTCTGAGGGCACCTACCAGGCCAGAAGGGTGTTTTATTTGGGGAAGGGGTTCCCCGCCCCCCTCTCCTTGGCTATTGCTACTGCTGTGCTGCTGGTACCAGGCTGGGAGGGCGCATCCATTTGCCATGCAGTGCGGGGGATCCAAAATGGTGACCGCAATATTTTTTTTGAAATCGTTGCCCAAAACCCCACCAAAGCACCACAAAAACATGCAAAAATTAGCTATTTTAAATGCTTGAATTTTTACAGTAGCAGCAGTGGGTTTTTCTTGCCAAAAAAAGTCTCCGTTGATTTTATTTTATTATTTTATTTTATTTTTTTACACCTGCACATTCACAATGATGGGCTCGCCCATGGGAGTAGATGCAAGACCATGCAAATTTTTCCACCAATCGCATGGCCACTTGGCCAGGTTGACCACAGAGACTTCTGGGATGTGCCAATTAGGCATAAACAGCCCACCACTAATCGTAGCCCAAACCCTAAGCCTAAGCCTAACCCATACGCCAGTACACTGTCCTTCTAAGTGGGTCAGAGAGGCACCCAGAGGTGCACCCCAATACTCACCCTAACCTCACCCGTAACTAGCCTAACCCTAGCCCTTGCGCTAACCCGTCTTAACCCTAAGCCAGATCTACTTGCATTGCACTACATGCAAGTACGAGACACAGCGGGTGCAAAGAGTCTGCCAGTCCGTCACTTGTGGCTCTGGCTGACTCCTGCAGCTCCCTCCAGGAGCCCGCTACCCCCCCCCCCCCAACCAGTACTAATGACAAAAAAAAAAAACGAAAAAAACGAACCGACTAATTTTTGCAAAATTTCGCAAAAAACGGAAACGAGCTGAAACGGACTGCCTCCGACACACGACAACTCGAAAACGTCATTTTCCCGAGTCGTGCCCATCTCTAGCAGTAGTATTACTTCCCTTAATCTAGACACTATGTTTCTGTTGATGCAACCAAGAATCACATTGGCTTTCTTGGCCACTGCGTCACACTGCTGACTCATGTTCAATTTGTGCTCCACCCAGACTCCCAGATCCCTTTCAAAGGTACTATTCCTCAGCTAGGTGCCTCCCATCCTATATCTGTGCAGTTCACTTTTTTTACCCATGCCCATGACTTCTCAAAAGTTTCCAATACTTCTGGATTTGTTTTTATGCATATGGAATGTAGATAAAATGTAGATGAATAAAGATTATAGAGATAGAGAAGCCAGTGAAATTGAATCATTTCAATAATGAAACAGCTTATATCTTGAGACCCAGATGAACACTGATATGATTGAAATGGCAATCAGATTTGACACACTGGAATTAACCTTTTCAAGGGACAAATGTCAGCTGCAAAGGACCACCATGGAGACAAACTACCAGAAGTTTTATAATCTTTTTTTTTCTTTGTTCAAGACCATCAAATGTTCAGCACAAATATCTGAAGAGGCACCTGAAGTTCCTTCCATCATCTGCTTAACTGCTATTTGGATCAAAGAATACACATTTTGTTTTCATGGTCAGTTTTGCTGTAGACAGTCTAAGCATTCTTCATTGCTCCATAGACCTTTGAGCTGCATTCAGAACTGGAGCCATATGTTATGTATTGGGCCAAGCTCTGTTGGAATTAGCTCAGTAGAAATCAGATCTGTCACTGGAAATACTTAATTTAATGAAGTGAAAGCTTCCTATCTTCCCTTTCAGGTTCTGAGGCCCCCTGGGCATTGGGGAAGCTTTTTGAATTTGTGGAAATTGACTTGGCACTGTTCACTCACTGGCAACAGAACTGGTTAAGTCCATAGTTGATTCAGAGAACTGAGCAGAATGTTTCAGGGCATTGTTCTTGAGTGCCTAATCTCTGGCTATTTTTCCTCAATGCAGATGAGCCTCGGTGTTTGAACATACATACAGTATTACTATTAATGCCTTCACCCTAGCAAGATGCACTGTACTTCCATCCAATATTCCATATTGTAGATTTAGCTCCCAACCAATGGAAACAGGGCTTTGCCCCTGTAATTCTGGGGCTCTTGAGTCCCTGGTGCATATGCTCCTTACTTGTGCTGTATACAGGGATATCCAAGCATCCTATCTGGAGCTGATTCTCATTAGATTGCCTGGTTGATCAGAGGAGGTAATCTTGTATAATCTGCTGTCAGGTGAGAACAAAGTCTACACTAGGCAGATTGTAATATACATTAATCTATTAATACAGCGACACAGGTTACAATCCCAACAAAAACTTTTGTTTTGCACTCTTAGGATGAAAATAGTTATCCACAGGTGGGCCAGTTTCATGATTGACAGCCAGATACCTTTAAATAAACGTCATGTTATTTTTTGCTTTGCTATACCATGTTTTGGTCTGCATTTTTAGCACCCGTGTTATTTTAATTGGGCACATACTCCTTATCTCTGCGAGTATTGTTGCCTTTTGTACTGTATGCTTTTGTTTGATGCCAGTAAAGGTCTTGGCTGGCTGGCTTGGCTGGCTGACTATTACTGTCCACTCTACAAGAGAGCGACAGGCCAAATCATGCTTGCTTGGATGGAAGTCCCTTTGAAATTTGCAGTCAACAGGAACACCTTTTAAGTAAACACCATAGGGATCAGGCTGCAAAGCTACTGACTCAGAGACAGCATTTGCTTTACTTCTGAATGCTAGGCACTGGAGCAAACAACAGGGGAAGGCCATTACCTTCATGCCCTGCTAAGCTTGTGAGCTTCCAGTGGTATCTAACTGGCCATGTACTTGGAAAGAAAAGATCTTAAACTCTATGGACTTCAGTCTGCTGATCCAGCAAGAAGCTTCTCATGTTTTTAACCTCTGATTTTACATTGTGAATACAAATTTTTCATCAGTTTGGCTTTCTAGATTCCATGCCCCCCCCTGAAAGGGAAGGAGTTCATAAACCACCAACCTGGAAGGTGAACATTTTGCTTTAGAAATAAGACAAGACAAATAAATTTATTTGTCTTGTCTTGTCTTTAGAAATAAATACTCAATACTAAAACAGTGGAAAAATTTTACAAGGGCTAATTTCGGGTTATCGTAGCCCACTCTGCTAAATCCAAGAGCCTAATTTGTGTAACAAATTTGTGTAACAAATGTGCATGCTCTATCAATTAAGTGGAGTGATTGCTGCATTATGTTTCTATTAATATATTTCAGCCTTGGACTCAATTATATGGTAACCCTTTATCTAAGAGAGCGAGTACAGTGTAAGGGTTAGAGTTCAGATACTCATGTTCTAATATTGGATCTGCAACAAAGTTTTCTTGGTGTACTTTTATCAACCGGTACCTTTCAGCTAACGTACCTCACAGAGTTGTTAGAAAAATAAAATAGAAGAAAGGGAACTATGTACAGCACCCATGCATTTTGCTTGGAAGAATAAATGGATTAATAAATAAAGAAGTAGTACAGGAAGGCATGAAACAAAAAAAGGATGAATCAATGTGATCAGAGATGGGCACAAAATGATTTTTTTCATTTCATTTTTCATTTTTCATTTTGTTTCCTAACCTGGGGGGGGGTTGCCCTTTAAAATATGAAATGAAACAAAATGGAAATTTTCATTTTGTTCCATTTCAGTCTTCATGTTTTATTATTTATTTTGAAAAGCGCCGAGATCAGCACTTGTCAACATAAATTATAAAAATAAGCATTGACCAGCTGGCATGCGGGGCTGTGCCCCAGATAGTCAGTGGGGGGAAAAAAAAAAAAAAAAAAACCCCCACCAACCAGACGCCTGGTCAGCAGGAGTAAAAAAAGAAAAAGAAAAAACAACAACCAGATGGGCCAGTCCCAACAGTGAAAAATAATAAATAAATAAATAAATAAATAAATAAATAAATAAATAAATGAAAGAAAATGAAATACGAAAATTTTTTTTAAAAAAAAATTATTTTGTAATAAACAAAATGAAACAAAATTGGGGAAAAGAAACAAAAAACAAAACAAAATGCCAGTTTGGCATTTTGTGCCCATCTCTAATTGTGATTCATTATTTGTTGAACCTCACAAATAATAAATCACAAATTTACAAATTTATTTGATGAATTGACAAATTGATTTCTCAGTTCATCTCCCTTTTAAAACTGCACAGAATGATCCCCTGGCACCCAGATACACCAAAATCTCTGCAAAGTTTTCCCTGAACCTACAGTACTTGCCAGTGTAGTGACATTTGGAGTTTAGGCATCAGTGTTTTCAGCCTCCAAAGAGGAAACCTCAGAAAAGTGATAAATGTAAAAATCATAAGTTTCTTATTCTCCTGGGTTAAAACATTTGGAAAGAGGCAGGTTTCTTCTCTCCCTTGGTTAGAAGGGTTGCAGAGACATGGGTTTCTTCTTCTCCTGGGTGCCAAAGATTAGAGGGAGCAGCCCCCCCCCCCTGGTGACAGGGATTACAGAGAGGCAGGTTTGCTCCCCTGAGTTGGAGGGGTTGCAGAGAGGTATTTTTTGTTCTGCTGGGTGCCAGAGAGGCTGGCATTGGATTCTTATGTTGATGGCTTCAATGAGGGAAGAGTTCACCTTGATGAAGGAAAGCTTCTCCACACTTATGGGATACAGACAGGTGTGTTATTTCAAAACATATCTCTGAGATGAGGGAAAACACACTCTGGACATTAGTAAGGAGGATGGAAAGAGGTCAATGGGCACAGTGGACAGCTCTGGCCCTATGCCCATTTTCTCTTTCTTTACAGACAGGATGGAATTTCTTCCCCAAACCTGCTCATAACTTCCCCAGCAAGACCCTGGTCCAACAGAGCAGACTTCAGAGAGCTGGAAGGTCAATGGTGCAGATCAGGGATGACTTACCCCAACCTGGCAGATGTTCTCTGTGGTATCCTGGAAGGGCTTGAGGATCTCCTCCATCTGAAGACAGTTAGCCAATCTGCGGAACTGATACCCACTTCTATTCCCCTGGGTAGAATGAGAACAGAGCACATGATGTCCTCCAAAGGGGTCTTCTGCTCAACTAGGAGGCATGGTGTAGGTTGACTTCCTTCATGTTGGCCAATGCCCTGCCATTCTTCAGGTCCCCTGGCATCCACCAGTGGGCTGTGAGAGCTGCCCACAGTAATCTCAATTGCATATATCAGCCATAAAATGGACTTTGTCACCATGTGCGATGAGAACTCTGTATGGGCCATCTCCTGGATGGCATGATAGATGGAGAGTAGGAGTCTCTGGTTGATGGTTCTCCATGTGGCAAAGAAATGGAGCAAACCATGGAAGGATGGGGTTCACTCCTAGACAGTCACAATCTGAGCAGGGAAATTGTATCAGTGACAAGATCAATGCCCCAAACATGTACCTACTCCCTGCTCAGTCTGCTGAAAGTGGACACAATCCCAATAAGAACTAAATTCTGTGTGGTGCACATCTTGGAGGAGATGAACCTGGTGACAGGAGTGGTGGTTCTGAGGAAGCCTTTCCTACTACTACTGGTTCAGAGGTTCCCAGATTCTCTTGAACCAGTAACTCCTCAGATTCCTCAGTGAAGAGCAACCACTGTTCTTTGGACTCCTGAGGAAGCTCTGCTTCCACCATCAGCTCCCAGTCCACTGGAAGAGGCTTAGTGGTGGCTGAATTACTGGGGAGCTGCTTCCAATTGTCACTCATTTTCAGGTACTCTGCCTCTAACCCCTACCCCAAATTCAGGCACACTAAGATTTGTTGCAAATAAAGAAGAGGGGAAGGAAGAGGACTTGATCACTAATAAATGGAAATTATCTGGTCTGCTCTAAAAGAGGGTTGTTATATTTAAAAGATAGGAGGGTCCTCAGAGTTGACAAATAGGAAAGTGAAACAGGAGGACTTGACAAAAATATCCCAAACTATAAAACAGAACTGGATTAAACCTAAGAGGTGAATTTTGCAGGGAAAAAGTAACGCATGCATATGTGTACACACATGTGCATGCGCGCGCGCATGCACACACACACACACACACACACACACACACACACACACACACACACACACACACACACAGAGAGAGAGAGAGAGAGAGAGAGAGAGAGAGAGAGAGAGAGAGGAGACACTTAAATTCACCAATGGAATAAAAATAAAAAGGTAATATAAGCCACTTAAACTAGAGTGTGGGAGTGGGAGTGGGGTAGGGGAATGAACAGGAAGAAAAAAATGAATGGATAATCACACACACACACACACACACACACACACACACACACACACACACACACACACACACACACACACACACAGAGAGAGAGAGAGAGAGAGAGAGAGAGAGAGAGGGGGGGCGGGAGAGAGAGAGAGAGATCAGAACATCATACGCTCAGAAAATAAATTAAAATATAATACAGTATATCCATTTTAAAATGCCCTCCCAACAGTCCTAATAAATAATGAAATGATGTTTTGAATGCTTTGCAGCATAGTGTACAACAATAACTGCTCCTGGCTACTCTGAGAGCACACAGACAGCAAGCAACCACTCAGAGGGAAAACCCAGAGCAGATGTGCCAAATGGCTGAAAGGTAACTTCTTCTATAGCCTTTTAGCAAACTCCCCAGAGCCCTTTGAGCTGCACATTTAATATTATTTATTATTTGCCAATCCAGAGTCTCTAGGTCCTTCCTATGGTTTCCCAGAGCTCCTGGATTCACTGGAGCAGGCTGCAGATGGCAAAGAGGGCCCAAAAGGAGGTGTGGCCACCTCTAATAAGAATACTGCAATGCAAAAGGACTTCTGGTGGCATCGTGCATTCGGGACTCATCTCATGCTTACTGAATGTGCAGTCAACAAGGTCTTGTTTTGCCCTTGCTCATCAAGAGATCTGTGAGAATACCCATGTTGACACACTGTCATCTGATGTGCAGGGGAAAATGTAGGAGTAAGAATAGAGTGCTAAAATCAGTGGAAAAGACATGGTTTGGTTGTTAAGAGATGCAAAGATTTTTTTTATTATTATAGCTAGAAAATACTGCAACTTAACTTTTTTTGTAATACTCAAATTTTCATATCTCTGTCCAGATATAGAAAAATGAGTCTTTAATTTCTGGTATTTGTGCTTTATGATAGTAAACAATGAGATTAATAGCACAATGTGGGCACTTCACTTTTTGGATATCATCTATAATCATATAGCATAGTCACTGGCCAAATTGCCTAAGGGGTGTGGATTGTTGAAAAAAGTAACTTTATTAATCCCTGCTTCTGAATATATATAGATGTGTTAGCCCAGAATTTATTTTGGATACAGTAACCCCCCCACCGATCGCGGGGGTTAGGGACCCACCCCACCCATGATGCATGAAAATCCGCGATATGCAGAAGTGTGTGTGTGTGGGGGGGGCTTGGGAGTGGAGGGATTGCGTGCTTGTCTGAGAAGTCTAGGGGTGGCACACGCAGGCGGTGTTGCGGGATCTGACCTCCCGCTGCTGCCCACCCGTGCCGCCTGAGGCTTCTAGGAGGAGCACAGAGGGGCGGCACAGAGCGACCCGATCGCCCCCCCACCCTGCGTGCCCCCGAGGCTTCTCAGAGGAGCACGGGGGCGGCGTGGAGCGACCTGATCACCCCCTGCCACCCCTGCACACCCCCAAGGCTTCTCGAAGGAGTGCGGGGGCCAGGGCAGAGTGACCCGATTCCCCCCCATGGCTCCGAGGTGCAGGTAGTGCGATCCCGCGATGTAGTGGGACCACAGTACCTGAACCGCGAAATGGCGGGGGTTGACTGTATCATGTTTTGTTGGCACTGATGGTGGCCTTTCTTTGAGGCCAGACAGTATAGTATTTGTCATCTTGGAGGCTCTCCTCTTTCGTAGGTGACTCTATGACATTCATGAGTTGTTCCCATCCTCAATTCAGATCTGCCAATGGGAGCACCTAATGGGCAAGAAGCATTTTCCAGGGTGGACTGGAAAGATGAGGATTAAGATCCATGCTGCTGGGAAGCCATGGAGGTTTAGAGCCATGCAGCCATTAAAATCAGCAAAATCAACACGAGACTATGGGGGATACCTTCATAGGCTGCTAGTAGAAAAATTAAAATAGTTGCTGAGCTTGCTGACATTTTGCAACTTAAAAATACTGACTTTGAGAGATTTTATTTGATTGGAGGGGATGTCAATCAGAATCAGAATCAGAATCAGAATCAGAATCATTTTTATTGGCCAAGTGTGGTTGGACACACCCAGAATTTGTTTTGGTAAAAAAATTTCTCCATATACAAGGAAATATAAGAATCATATATTCAACAATAAAGACACAGTACAACAATACAATATAACCTATTATTTAAAAAGGAAGAAAAGAAGTAAAAAATAATTATTCAACAGTTTGATAGCACTTGGAAAGAAATTTTCTTTATATCTAGTTGTCCTAGTATGCAATGCCCTAAAATGTCACCTGAGGGTAACAATTGAAACAGATTATGTCCACAATGTGTGGAATCTGTATATATTTTCATCACCCTCTTTTTAGCTCGTGTGGTAAAGAATTCCACAATAGATGGCAGATTAGTAGCAATAATTTTTTCTGCAGTTCCAATTATCCTTTGAAGTCTATATCTGTCCTGCTTAGTCGCAGAACCAAACCAGACAGTTATAGAGGAACAGATGATAGATTCAATAACATCTCTATAGAATTGAATCAACAGTTCTTTTGGCAGTCTGAACTTCCTAAGTTGAGATAGAAAAAACATTCTTTGTTGTGCTTTCTTAATAATACTTTTAATATTAGATGACCATTTTAAATCTTGAGATATAATAGTAGCTAAAAAGTTAAAGGACTCCACTATTGACACTAAGTTATTCAATATCATAAGAGATGGTTGTATAGTAATGGCCAATAGTTCCCTCTGTACCTCAGATCCTTTGCGCCACCCTTTTCCAGTCAGGGTGCTGTCAGTATTATCAATAGAGTGAAGACATTTAGACCAGGCTTGCCCAAAGTGCGGCCCCGGGGGCCAAATCCGGCCCTTCAGGCCATTTTGAGTGGCCTGCAGCTGGCTGGCCCACCCCTCCCTCCCCCTCATTCGCCCCATGTCGGGAAACTTGTGGGGCTGGGCGCGCACACAGGGTGGCATGCAGGCAGGCCGCCGCCACCGGTATCACCGGGAACCTTGTGAAGATAGGCACATGCGGGCAGGGTGGCGCGTGGGCAGGTCACTGCCATCGGCATAGCCGGGAACATTGTGAGATTGGGCGCACACGCGGGGCAGTGATCGGGCAGGCTGTGCCATCGGCACCGCTGGGAAGCTTGGGCGGCTGGGCGGCTGGGCGGTCTGCTGCCACCGGCACCGCAGGGCAATGTCTGGGGGTGGGCAGTCCAGCGGGCCTCTGCCACCGCCAAGGAGCTTTGGGGTGGTCTGGCAGGTGAGCCATTGCCACCGCTGGGGAGCTTGGGGTGTGTGTGCAAGGTCGCACAGATCACCTCTTCCAAGGGGCGACCTGTAGCCATGGCTCCCTGTGCTTCCTTTGGTCCCCACCTTTCTTCCTCCCTCCCTCCCTCCCTTCCTTGCTCCCCACCTTCCTTCCTTCCTCTCTTGGTTTCCACCTTCCTCCCTCCCTCCCTTGGTCCCCGCCTTCCTTCCTGCAGGTGTGGTTGCAAGGGGTCAGTGGGTGGGGCTTATGGGTCAGTGGGTGGGGCTTGCAGTGGGGTGGCAGGGTCGGGGAGCAACCGGCCCCTGACACATTCTCAGCCACCAAATCTCGCCCTCCTTACAAAACGTTTGGACACCCCTGATTTAGACCATGTCTTCTGTATGCTATGTAACCAGTCACTTAGTCAGTAATTAAGCTAGTTAACCAGTTAAGCTCAGTGATGTAACAAGTTACTTAACATTTTATGCAATATAGTTCACTGTTTCCCAAAGTGTTTGCTGTGGCTTAATGGGCTACCAGGAAACCCACCCAGGGGTTCCATTGGAATCCTCTCATCCTTCTCCCCTGCCGTTCTCCCCTCCCCAACCCAGAACATCTTAGAGCATTGACTTGAAGTTTCTCTGGTCTCTGTGCATAGTGCAGAGAGAAAACCATGCTCCAAATCCTAAGTTACATGGTTCTTTCACTTCAGTAAATGTATATATAGGTTATGGCAGTCCAACTATGGGGAGCAATGGCCAACAAGTATCAGTTTCATGTGCAAATTTACAGAAGTGAAAGAACCATATAACTTAGGATTTGGTTGAATCCTCTTTCCAAAAAGGTATGCTTTCCAACAACCACAATCTCAATAATAATAGCAGCAATGGGAAGCAGCAGCATTTTAAAGGTTCTCTATTAAAAGATGAATTATATATATTGTACTTAATGCTTGAACAAAGGGGCTAGCTATATTGTTTGTATTCTGCAATTTTGTTAAGTTGCTTCCATTTTACCGCAGAATTATTAAGTGATGGCCTCCAAAAGATCCTACCATGAATAGTTGTGTTTAGGTCTTATACGCTCAGGGTTGTGCTTCCCTATGCTGAGACAATCCAAATGATAGCTGGTTTTCTTCTTTTCTTGTTCCCTTCAACCTTTCTCAGCTTTATTGTATTTTCTTGTGAGTTGTCTTTTCATGATGTGCCTGAATTATGATAGCCTCAGTTTAATCATTTTTGTTTCTAACAACTGTACAGGCTTGATATGAGCTATCATTCATTTGTCTTTCCTGTGGTCTGTAAAACTAATACCATAATCTCCAACATCACATTTGAAATAAATATGTTGGGGTTTTTCTCTTCCTGTGAATTTTCCTCACTATACATTTCCACTAGAGATGGGCACGACTTAGCGGTATTCCCGTTTCCGTTTCCGTTACTCGTTTCCGTTACTCTACGGAAACGGTAACGGGAATCACTGCCGCAGACTTCGAGCTCGAACCGACGAACGAACAATTTGGTCTGATTTGTCGTGCTCGTTACTTGCATCGCGCAATGCCAAGCGGCACAGAAAAAAAGTTTTTAAAAGTAAAAAAAAAAACCCGATTCCCGGCCCTAAAAGTAGGCGAAAACTCTCTGAGGGCACCTACCAGGCCAGAAGGGTGTTTTATTTGGGGGGGGGTTTCCCCGCCCCCCTCTCCTTGGCTATTGCTATACCAGACTGGGAGGGCTCATCCATTTGCCATGCAGTGCGGGGGATCCAAAATGGCGACCGCAATTTTTTTTTTTAAATCGTTGCCCAAAACCCCACCAAAGCACCACAGAAACATGCGAAAATTAGCTATTTTAAATGCTTGAATTTTTACAGTAGCAGCAGTGGGTTTTTCTTGCAAAAAAAGTCTCCGCTGATTTTATTTTATTTTATTTTATTTTATTTTTTTACACCTGCGCATTCGGAATGATGGGCTCGCCCATGGGAGTGGACCATGCAAAGTTTTGGAGCCATTCCACCAATCACATGGCCAGGTTTTGCTGACTGTACCAGGCTGGGAGGGCGCATCCATTTGCCATGCGGTGGGGGGGGATCCAAAATGGCGACTGCAATATTTTTTTTGAAATTGTTGCCCAAAACCCCACCAAAGCACCACAGAAACATGCGGAAATTAGCTATTTTAAATGCTTGAATTTTTACAGTAGCAGCAGTGGGTTTTTCTTGCAAAAAAGTCTCCGTTGATTTTATTTTATTTTATTTTATTTTATTTTTTTACACCTGCGCATTCGCAATGATGGGCTCTCCCATGGGAGTAGACCATGCAAAATTTTCCACCAATCGCATGGCCACTTGGCCAGGTTGACCACAGAGACTTCTGGGATGTGCCAATCGGGCATAAACAGCCCACTAATCGTAGCCCAAACCCGAACCCTAAGCCTAACCCATACGCCAGTACACTGTCCTTCTAAGTGGGTCAGAGAGGCACCCAGATGCACCCCAATACTCACCGTAACCTCACCCGTAACTAGCCTAACCCTAGCCGTTGCGCTAAGCCGTCTTAACCCTAAGCCAGATCTACTTGCATTGCACTACATGCAAGTACGTGAGATACAGCGGGTGCAAAGAGTCTGCCAGTCCGTCACTTGTGGCTCTGGCTGACTCCTGCAGCTCCCTCCAGGAAATCCCCAAACCCTACTAACGACAATGAAAAAACGAAAAAACAAACCGACTAATTTTTGCAAATTTTCGCGAAAAACGGAAACGAGCCGAAAACCGGCCCGATTGACATAGAAAAAAAAAAGTTTCAAAGTGTTCTCTATTTCCACATATAGCAATGGATGAAATTATTATCTAACTTGCACTTGAATATCTTGTCAATTCCTTTTACTGCCCTTCCTTCTTCAGTGAATCCTAAATCATTGGCTGTAGTCTCCATTTGAATAATATGAACCAAAATAATTTTAAAAAATTTTAACCTTTAAAATAAAATTATGCAATTCTTAATATTAAAATGCAACCCTACTTAACTTTAGCTTTCCTCAATTATTTTTGAAATTATTGTTATAGTTTCATTTAATTTGCTTGAAAAATGACAATTTTTATCTTCCTTATTGATCTAAATCAGCTACCAAAAGTAAAGAGCCCACTCCCTGATAGATTCCTAGCTTCAAAAATACATCCCTCTAGCTAAAGTAAAGACCACTAGAAGAGCCTACTACCCCTCCTACATGAATGAAGATCAAAGCTATCGGGCCAAGCTATTCGCTATAAAAGTGGTGGCAAATCTTTGGCACTCCAGATGTGTTGGACCACATCACGCCAGAATTGTGATCCTAGATTGCCAGTGACAAAGGACTGTGGGGGTTGTGGTCCAAAACATCTGGAGTGCCAAAGGTTCACCACCCCTGCCCTACAGTATGTCATTTATCCAAGAGTGGTAACAGTGATAGGCCTCCTAGAAGCATTTTTTAAAAAAACAAGTTGAAGCCATTTGCCTGAACCTTGAGCACAATTTTCCTTCAGCAGACATCAAATGAACTAGCTTGCTTATGAGTGTTATCCAATTTCAGCCTGTGATATTAGCTGTTAACAGGGTGCTTGATAGCTATAAGGCCACCACACCCTCCCTAAATCCTTGCCCAGCCTGGCTACTTTTTTTAAAATATTTTTTTATTAAATTTTAAACTACATACAAACAACATAAGAAAATGAGAATAAAAAAAAACTACAACAAACAATATAAGTGCACCCCCATCCCACGGGCCCATCCATGCATTCTTATTCGACGCTCCATCTTCTATTCTTCTAGTAATCTTCTAAAAGTTCTCTTCTCCAGAATTGTTGTGAGATATTCGTGGACTCTTTCCCTTTTCCTTCAACTAGTACATAATCTAAAAATTTACCCCAGATATCGTAGAAAATGTCTTTTTTCATTTCTCCTCGTTTAACCTTTAAACTGCAGGACAGTTTATCGTTTATAGCTATATCCCAAAGTTCATTATACCAGTCATTTCCATCTTGAATTCTAGTTTTGATTTTCCAATTTTTTTGCTATAATTAATCTAGCAGCTGTCATAAAATTTGCTATTAGTTCCTTTGTTGTAACATCATAATCTTTACTTGTTAACAATGATAATAATGCTATCTCTGGATTACAATCTATATCCATCTTAATCATATTACTTAGCTCTAAAAACACTTTTTTCCAGAACCTTTGGACTATTTCACATTCCCACCAAAGATGTAAGTAAGTACCAAGCTCTTTTTCACATTTCCAACATATCTTAGAGTAAGCAGGATTCATTCTATTTAGTCTGACAGGGGTTAAATACCATCTAGAAACCAATTTAAAGTAGTTTTCTTTTATCCTGACCGATAATGATCTCAAAATTCTCATATTCCAAATTTTCTTCCAGTCTTCTTTCTCTATCTGTACATTAAGATCTTGGTTCCAAACTTCTCTCAAGATGTTTAACTCCTTCATTTCTAATAATTCCCCTAGTATTTTATATATTTTACGTGTTATTCCTTTCTCTGAATTTTCCTGTTCAGACTCAAGCGATAATAGGAAATGTTCAAATTTTGTGCACTCTCTGATTTGATTATTTATTTTTCCCCAGTCCTTCATCCATTTTCCTAGTTGAATATAATTTAACCATGAACAATAAAATAATAAAACAATATCCTGAATTGTTTTAATCTTGAGCATCCAATCCTTTAGTCTAGCTATTTTCTTAATTTTAAATAACTCCAAATAATGCTTCAAGTTAACTGGAAAGCTTTCCAAGTCAGTAACTAAAGCCAGTGGGGATCCCTTCGGAGACAAGATTTTTCTATATGTTCTCCATGTGACAATTAGGCTATTCAATAGGGGGTTGTCTATCTTTACTTTGTTTTTTAACTTCCGTGAATAAAAATGTATTTATTTCCCCCTTTATATCCAAAGACTCTTGCTCCCACCATATTAGCTTCTGTGCTTTAAAAAGAATTTCCCCCAAAGAAATGAGTTGATTAGCTATATAGTAATTTCTTATATTGGGTATACCTATCCCTCCTTCTTTCTGACATCTATACCATAGACTTTTATTTATTCTTGATTTTTTCCCTGCATTGCAAAACCTATTTATCATGTCTTGGAGAGTTTTAATTTCCTTTTCTAAAAACTGAACCGGTAACATTTTAAAAATAAAATTAATTTTTGGAAGTATTTTCATTTTTATCAATGCAATTCTGCTGAACCACGATAATTTTAGTTTAGAATAGGATAATAATTTGTTTTTCATCTCTTCTTCTAATTTCGAAATATTTCTTTCTTTAGTTTTAGTAAATTCTTTATGGAGTTCTAATCCTAGATATTTAATGCTTTTTCCTGGTTTAAGTCCGGATTTTTCAATCATCTTTAAGTCATGTTTTCCATAACTGAACAATAAACGCTCTGATTTTTGCCAATTTACACATAATCCTGTTATTTCTCCAAATTCTTCTAAATGAGTTTTTATTCTTTGAATATTCTCTATTGGGTTTACTATAGTCAAAAAAGCATCGTCCGCGAATAAACTGATTTTAGTTGCCCCATCTTTCCCTATACCTTTAATAGATTTATCGTCCCTTATGGCACTTGCCCTGAGCTCTATAACAATACAAAAAGGGACTGGAGAAAGAGGACATCCTTGTCTAGTTCCCCGGCCTAGGGTGATTTGTTCAGTCAATCCATCATTAACTATTATTGAGGAAGTGCCCGTTGAATATAGTTGATTTATTACTCCCAAAAAGGATTTCCCAAATCCCCATTTTTTTAACAATATTTTTAATGTGGGCCATTGAACACAATCAAAAGCTTTAAAAAGATCTAGAGATAACATCCCAGCTTTAGTAGTACTCTTTCCCATTTCATAAAGAACATTCAAATTCCTTCTAATAATATTTGCCATTTGTCTACCTTTGATAAAACCACATTGATCCTCTTTAATATATTTAGCTATAAATTTATTCATTCTTTTAGCCAAAATTGCTGTGAAAATCTTGGCATCTTGATTTAATAAGGATATTGGTCTGTATGACCCAATATCCATTAAATTTTTATTAGGTTTTGGAATTAAAATAGTTAAAGAATGGGTCCAAGATCTCGGAATTTGTTCTCCATCCAGAATTTCATTATATAGCTTCTTTAATTTAGGTATTAATACTGCTTTAAAAAGGTTTGTAAAATTCAGGTCCCAGAGCATCCACTCCGGGCGTTTTATTATTCTTTAAATTTGTCTATTACCTCGCTTATCTCTTGGTCTGTAATAGGCTTTTCCATTTCCAGCATATCTTCCTGTTCCAAGACCCTCTTTAAATTCTTAGTGATGTACCTTTCTATATCCTCCTTAGGTTTATTTTTTGCAGTATATAACAACTGATAAAACTCTTGTATAGCTATTAACTTTTCCTTCATTTGTGTGCATGTCTTGCCTGAGGAGTCTTTTATAATCCCTATTGTATTCTTGTCTTGTCTTTTCTGTGCTAATCTGGCTCAAAGTTTTGAGTTCTTATTGCTGTATTCAAAAAAATTTCTTTTTAGGTACAGAAGATTCCTTTGTGTTTGTTGTAAATCTAGATCTTCTAACTCTTTTTTTCTTGCTTCAATCAACCTCAATATCTTATTATCCTTAGTAAGAAAGAATTGGGATTCTAAATCTGCTATTAATTTTTCTAATTTTCTTTTATTGAGTTCTTCCTGTTTTTTAGTTTTAATATTTTCTTTTATGATAAGGCCTCTAGCTACCGCTTTCAGGGTGTCCCATATGATTGACGTTTGGCTCCCTGCCTTTTCGTTTATATCCCAAATTTCCAACCATTCTTTTTTAAGCTTTTCCAGCACTTCTGGATGTTGAAATATTTTTAAATTCATTCTCCACCTTTTAGCTTCTCTATAACTTTTATTTGTTGCTAAATCAATCGACATTAAAGCATGGTCGGATGTTTTTATGATCTCAATCTCGGTATTATTTACCTTGGGTATTAGGCTTTGTGAAACAAACACAAAATCTATCCTAGAATAGGTTTTGTTTACTGGTGAGTAGAAGGTGTATTTTGTTTCATCTCCTTTCAGTTCTCTCCAGACATCCTTCAATCCTGTTGTATTTATAAACTTTGCTAGAGTTGTGTGTCTTGTCCTCCACTCTTCCTTTTTACAGACCAATTTGTCTTTAATTTTATCTAAGACCATATTAAAATCCCCTGCCATTATTAAATACCCCTTTTTAACCAATTCAATCTGATCCCAAAGGAGATTGTAAAAGTGGCCTTGGTTAACATTTGGTGCATACAGATTTACCAAAGTATAATAATCTTTCCCCATTAGAACTTGCAATATTATATATCTACCTTCTAAATCCTTTAACCACATTTTCAACAACACATTCACAATTCCTTGAGATTATAATGGCAACCCCTCTTGCTTTAGATGTGCCAAAGCTTTTTTCATATATATCAACATTTGGAATTTTTAATTCATTAATACCATCTCTTGTTTGATGAGTCTCCTGCAAAAAGGCAATATCTATTTTGTGCCTTTTGATCATCGCTTCAATTCTGTTTCTCTTCGAAAATGACCCCAGACCTTTTACATTCAACGTTGCTAATTTTATAAACTTTCCCATAACCTAGTTCTTTTAGTTTCAATATTCTGGAATGGTCCCGTTGTGCATACAAAAGTAAAAACACCATCAATTAATAAAAAATAAACTAAAATGAACCTAATCCTCCACCCTAAAAAACTATTCTTTTCTCCCACCCCACCAGCTATCATGCTGTTTAGCATGTGCATCAAGGGGATGGGAGGGAGGAGGTCCGTCCACAGACACTAGCCAGCCAAGATCTCATTAACTCTTAAGTAGCATATTACTGTAAATTCTATAAATTTATTCTACCCCCCTCTAAACCACCCTTCTCACCACCACCACCCCCTCAAAAGAAAAAAAAAACGAAGAAAAAGGAAGGGGGGAGAGGAGGGGGGAAAGGGAAGGAAAGGGATAATAAAAGAAAAGAAAGGGGAAAAAACACCCCCCCCCAAAAAAACCTAAAATTGAAAAAAAAGGGGGGGGAGAGGAGGGGGAGGGAAGTGGAAGGGAAAAGGGGGAGAAGGATAAAAGAGAGAAACAAAGGGGATGATAGGAGGTGAGAGAGGGGGAAGGAGAGAGGAGTAAACTAAATGAGTTTCAAATATTCTTCATCTTCATCGAAGATTCCTGGAGCTGGAGTAAAAAAAAAAAATCACTGTCCTGATGTTGCCACCGAAGTTCCCGGGGGAGGACAGGCAGAAACTGAGTCGTCTTGTATGTTCCATGCTTCAAGAAGATGCTGGCCTTCTTCTAGAGAGTGAATAGTGTGTTGAACAGAGTCTTTCCAAACTTTCAAGAATAGGGGGTGGCCCCAAGAATAGCGATAGTTGTTCTTCCTTAATATGATTGTGACTGGTCTCATCGATTTACGCCAATCAGCAGTTTCTTTGGAGAAATCTTGAAAAACTTGCATAGCTGCATCTCCTCTCTTAAGAATATTAGGATTGGCTCTAATTGCAGACATAAGACGCTCCTTATTTACATAAGAAGCAAATCTTACTATCACTGGTTTTGGGGCCCCATCTCTTGACTTGCCCAGATAATGAACTCTCTCTAAATCGTCGTCCTCTAAATGTTTGGGCAGGAAGGAGTTAAGCCAGGTTAAAACTTCTTGTTTTAATGATGCCCCCTTGTTTTGAATAGCAAAGTTAATCAGTTTGACGTTCTGTCTTCGGGAGTAATCTTCAATGTAAGTTAATTTCTTATTAGTTTTGAGTAAAGCCTGCTTCTGAGAGTTAATTTGAGTTTCGTTTTCCGTTACACATATCTCCAGATTTTTAAATTCTCCTGCCAAATTATCAAGCCGCTGGCCATTTAGCTTTATTTCATGTGATAAATCTTGTTTAGTGCCTTGGAATTCCTTTGAAAGGCCATCCATTCTACGTATCACGTCCTGTTGATTAGCACTCATAATACTAGCCAGCTCCGTCCTCATCAAACGCAGTTCCTTCATGAAGTCTTGATCTGCGGGGGGAGGAGTAGTCTCTCTCTTTCCCTTCTCTGATCCTGTCGCCATTTTTAGCCCTCCGTCACCTGGGGGCTGCTCAATACGCTGTAGAGGTGGGCGATTGTGTACTGTATCAGATAATTCCCTAGTCCAACCTTTTGGCTGGAGTTTCTTTTTTGCTTTCTTACCCAGCATATATAATTAATCAGAAGGCAGGCATAAGAAAGTCTAGCTGTTTGTAATCATCTGGTAACTTTCCAAGCCGCCGGCAAAAGCAACAAGCAATTCAGTCTCTCATCTTCCGCTCCTCTATACAGTTTTCCTAAGCAGCCAGCAGCCAGCAGAAACAGCAGGCAAAACCGAAAGTAGCTTCTTCGCTTGTAAATCAAGTTTATCTACTCTTCAAAAACACATGTATTGCTTCTCCTGCCACCCCGAGTAATTTATTGATACATTACTGACGGCACCACGGCATTAAACAGTAGTTTTAAAGCTCTTTTTAGATTGCGGCACAGAGCTCTAAGATCAGGCTTCCGGCATGTCTTGGTGGGCGGGACTTCCTCCCCAGCCTGGCTACTTAAAAGCTGCCACACCAATTATGACAGAATGGGTCACTTCCATCACCACAGCATCTCTATCCTTGAGGGAGGGCAGGGTTCACTCCTTAGGCCCATTCACAAAAAAACTCACTTAGCAGTGGATGACATTAATAACTATAGATTCATTGAAAACATTTCATTTTTAACCAAGGTAGGGGAGAGAGCTGATTATATACAGGCACTCTTGGAGGAGACTGATGTGCTTGACTCATTCCAATCCAGATTCAGGCCATGCCACTGCTGGAGCATGGAGACAACACTGGTAGCCATGCGTTGTGACCTTCTGAGAGAGGCTCGCAGAGAAAACATTTCCCTGATACTCCTCCTTGATAGCTCAGCAGCCGTTGATACTGTCAATCACAATGTCTGTGAAGATTCTCAGTCATCCAGGTGAGTTTATCTGGAAGTTGAGTCATGGCTACTGGACTTCTTTTTTGAGAGATAGAAACGTTTCGCTGTTCATCCAAACAGCTTCCTCGTTCTGAATACAGCTAGTGCAAATCTTCCATCTTATAGGCAGCTTTGACCTCTTGTCACCCTGGCCTGAATTAGGCTCATAAGATGAACAATGGCCTAAATAGGCTCGTTAGGGAGACAATAGTATCCTTTTAAGCTTCTCCGACACTCTGGCCATGTAAGGAATGACCAGGTTCGTCCGTCGGGTCTGGGTCTCAGACTGATCCCTTGTTCTTCTGGGATGGCCCACTGCTTTGTTGAAGGCCCACTTTGGATATCCACAGGCCTTAAGTGCTGACTTCAGGTGCCTGTCTTCCTTCTTCTTGGCTTCTGTGGAGGTGGGGATGCTCTCTGCTCTGTGGCTTAGGGTCCTGATGACTCCTAGTTTGTGCTGTAGTGGATGGTGGGAGTCAAACAGTAAGTATTGATCTGTGTGGGTGGGTTTCCTGTAAACCTCGACTCCCAGGCCACGGTCAGGTCTGATGATGACTGCACAATCCAGGAAAGCCAGCTTGTTGTCTTGGGTGTCTTCCCTAGTGAACCTAATATTAGGGTCCACTGCATTGATGTGGTCTGTAAATGTCTGTACTTCTCAAAAAAGAAGTCCAGTAACCATGACTCAACTTCCAGATGTCAATCACAGTATTCTTCTGGGGATGCTCTCTTAAGTATTAGTGACCAGGTCCTGTCCTGGTTTCAGTCCTTCTTGGAGAACTATCATCAGAAAGTACACCTTGGGGCAATGGTGCCCACCCTGTGGACTCTTAATTGTGGTCAATCATTTCCCTCATTGTTTTGTTTAAATGTATATATGAGGCCACTGGGGCAGGTCATCAAGAGTTTGGGAGCTTTGTGTCAAAAATATGTGGATGACATCCAGCTCTATCTCTCCTTCCATCCTTCTGCAGTTAATGCTGTCCAATCCCTTGAGCGCTGCCTGGATGCCGTGCTGGGATGAATGTAGGACAGTGATGGAGAACCTATGGCGCAGGTGCCAAAGGTGGCACTTGGAGCCCTTTCTGTGGGCACCCGACATCGCCCCTTCATAG
The DNA here is from genome assembly GCA_037367245.1 of Phrynocephalus guinanensis. Classification (NCBI taxonomy): domain Eukaryota; kingdom Metazoa; phylum Chordata; class Lepidosauria; order Squamata; family Agamidae; genus Phrynocephalus; species Phrynocephalus guinanensis. The sequence goes on from CM074735.1 coordinate 3,088,257, forward strand.
CCATCTGTATACAGGTTAAATTACTGTATTGGCACTTTGAAAAAAAAATTAGTGGGTTTTGAATTTCAGTTTGGGCACTCAGTATCTAAAAGGTTCGCCATCACTAATGTAGGATAACAGACTGAGGCTCAACCTGGTCAATATGAAAGTTCTGCAGGAGGGTGCCCCTACTGTCTTTGGTTTAATGACCTCCCTTTTCTGGGGGGGGGGGTGGGGTACTGTCTCCACCTGGACCCCAACAAACTGCCAGTAAAATCTTCCACACAGAAACCCAATGAAGAATAAACCCAATGGTCACCTGTCCTACCTATGACAACAGGACCCAAATAGAGTCCTCCATGGTGATGTCAGCCAATAGAATTTGAGAGCACCTATTGTGAGAGAGGAGGGAGTGACATTGGTCACTTGGCATCTATAAAAGATGCCTGCCACCAGGGGAGGAGAGACCTGAAAACACTCTTAAGAGAGAGGAGGCAGGGTGTTTAATTCACCCTGAAAAGGGAGTGGAATCCACTAAGAAGGAAGAGAAGTCCCTGGTGGAGTTTCAGGAGGGAGGTCCAGCTACAGGCCCTGGGGAGAAAGAGAAAGGGAACCAGAGGAGGAGGACCCTGAAAAAGGTCCCTGGAGTGACACCCAAGAATCCTTGTCTATGTCACACCAGAACAAGGAGTCTCCAGATGAAAGGTCAGGGCACTCAGGAAAGTAGAACTACATTTACAAGGAAGACCCCTGGAGAGAGTTCCTGGTAATGCTGAGGATGCCCAAGGGGGAAGGGAGAAACCATGGTCAGCTAAAACTCCCTTACTGCCCTTCATACTAGGGTATGAGGTGAAATCAGCATTGAAGGCAGAAGAGCCCACTCCCACACAGACTCAGTGCTGGCACAGGAAGAGGCAGTGAGCAAACCAGTAGCAAGAGAGATCTTGGGAGAAGAATGGAGATGAGATCAGGTTTGTGAAAGGAAATTCTTCCTCAACTCCCTACTTTGCAGGCATGCTGCTGACCCTCATTGTTAGGAGTGGTCCAGACTCGACAAAGGGCACTGGGCATCACAGCCTTCTTGCTAAGAAGTCCATTGATGGGGATGGGACTCACCAGACAGACATCTTCCCTTCCACTGAGATGAACCAGGGGGAGAGAAACTGGGGAGTTTGCCTATGCACAAGTACATCAGTCTAGAACAAGGACTGTTGACTTATTCATATCCCTTTTAAACCCTTCCTTCCAAGTTCCAATAAACCCAGTTGAGTTAGAACAATTGTGTGGTGTTTTTGTGGATAATAGAATGGACGGAAACAGAGAGAGCTGGTGGGACACACAGGCAATATAATATCAGGGGCAATAAAAGCATCAAGACTGCCTAAAAATATGGATATCTGAGATATTCATCATGCCAATGGAGGAACTTAAAATGTAACCATGGTGACTAATATAAAAGAAATTGAAGGATTTACCATAACCAAAGTGTAACCTAGATAGCTAATTGCATTATTTTATCATTATTATGAACATGTGGGGAACAGCCTACAAATACCTCATGGCCATGACCAACTTCTTGCAGAATAGTAGTTAAATATAGAAACTGGAACATTTTCACATTCAGATCTCACCCATTTCTTATTGTGGCCTTCTGCAAACTGTTTCTCTCTCTCTCTCTCTCTCTCTCTCTCTCTCTCTCTCTCTCTCTCTCTCTCTCTCTCTCTCTCTCTCCACTGCTATTGCAAAGATTTCTGAGCAAGATATGACGGATTGCTTGCCTTTCTGTGAGTAATCACCCTTCTTTGTTCATGCTTGCTGTATGGACGTATCTCCTTAGTATGTGAAAGGGGGAAGAGACATTTTGTGTAACTTGTGGTGCTTCCTTCTTATGCTTGAGGTTAAAATCTTTGCAGTGAATGGAGAATCCTTCTTCTCTTGAGAAAGCTTGTCACTACCACAAATGAGACATTGATGAGATTTCTTCACATTTCTAACATGGCCAGAATACACAAGCCTGATGACACTACGAGCAAAATAACAGTAGGATCAGAGGACATGATAGGTCTGTTCTCCCAGCATCCTGCCTACTTGGTTTTCTCCAACTGTGTAAAAAAGAAAAGATATTTTCCCAAATAAACCATTTTCTGCAGACCTGAATCAGCTACAATGTTAGAATTATTAAGATAAGGCACTTGGAATGCCCAAGATACACTGTATAAATGCTAAATGGTAGTAATACAGATTATCATCTAGCATAGCAATTTCATTTTTCAGCCTGGACTGTGAAAAAATAATGATGCCATTTATTATATTTCTACAAAGCAATTCACTCTTACTCATTTACTGGCTTCTGGGTGTCTATAAAGAGGTCTATTTGTTTACTGGCTCCAGAAGCCATTTTCCCAGCTCAGAGCCCCGTTTTTGGAAAGTAACCGTTGATTGAAGTCAGTTTATTGGTTGATAAACAACTCTCAAGCAGAAGCCTAATTTAAGTTTGAAACTGGAAATCTACATGGTGATTAGATACACTGCTCTTTTCCCGCTTCTTCTATTTCCTAAAGTGAAATGCTTAGGCAATCAATTTTTGAATAATATTCTGAAAATTTTGGCAATAGAACACTGGAAACATGCTACTTCCTTCTTTCCTTCCATCCTTTTTCTGTGCCACTCTTGCTGACCAGAGTAAATTTATTTACTTTATAACAAGGGAAGCTAAAATAATTTATCACTTGAAGTATCTGGCTGGATGACCTGTCTCCAAGTAAACAACACAGATTTATGAACAGTTGACTTTGATGGAGCCATGTTGGTTACAGATCCACAAGGTTCTATATTTTGCTTTAGTAAAAGAACAAACTGTTCAAACCTTGACAGCATTTGAGAATCTCATTTTACAATCTAAAGAAGACAACAGAGATCTCACCTCAAAAATATATACTGTACTACTGGCCTTTTCCTATGGTGATCTATGTGGGGCAAAAGGTGTGTGTTGTTGTTGGTGAGATCTCACGTCCACTATTTAGAACTCAGGTAGGTCTTCCTTGGGGAAGTAGGCCCTAATGAATTCCGTTTCTCATAACATATATAAACACTCCTTTAGACTGAATCACTGTTACTGGAGTCTATTAAAGGAAAGCTATATGAATCAAGGCCTTAGCACCCACTGTTGGTGGGAGCAGACATGGGCATGACTTGGCGAAATTCTCGTTTCCGTTTCCGTTTCTCGTTTCCGTTATGTAACGGAACGAAGAACGACAATTACTCTGCCAAAACTCGAACTCGAACCGACTAAAGAAAAATTGGGTCTGATTTGTCGTGGTCGTTCCTGGCATCACAGCGATTGTGCAATGCCAAGCGGCACAGGAAAAAAGTTTTAAAAATAAAAAAACCCAATTCCCGGCCAAAAAAGCAGGCAAAAATATGCCTGCCTCAGAGAGGGCACCTACCAGAGGGGTGGTTTCTGGGGGGGGGTCCCCGGCCTCCCCCCTCCTCTCCTGGGCTGTGCAAAGTGCGCATCCTCGTCGAGTCACCAACTCGCCAAGCGGCGCGGCACAGAAAGAAAGTTTTAAAAATAAAAATAAAAACACCCGATTCCCGGCCAAAAAAGCAGGCGAAAATATGCCTGCCTGAGTGAGGGCACCTACCAGAGGGGTGGTTTCTGGGGGGGGGGTGGCCTCCCCCCTCTCCTCTCCTGGGCTGCTCTGGTGGGGGGCATCCTCGTCGTCTCGCCAACTCGCTCTCCATGCCATGCGGTGCGGGCGGGGGATCCAAAATGGGGCGACCGCAATATTTATTTTGAAATCGTGGTCCAAAAACACACCAAAGCACCACAGAAACATGCGAAAATAGCTATTTTAAAACTGCCTGAATTTTTTCAGTAGCAGCAGTGGGTTTTTCTTGCAACAAAACGTCTCCAATGATTTTATTTTATTTTATTTTATTTTTATTTTTTTACACCTGCGCAGTGATGGGAGTGGACCATGCAAATTTTTGGAGCCATTCCACCAATTGCATGGCCACTTGGCCAGGTTTTGAGCGAGACTTCTGGGATGTGCCAGTCGGGCATAAAAAGCCACTAACTTGAACCCGAACCCGAACCCGAACCCTAACCCATACGCCAGTACACTGTCCTTCTTAGTGGGTCAGAGAGGCACCCAGAGGTGCACCCCAGTAACTCACCCTAACCTTACCCGTAACCCTAAGCCTAGCCCTTGCACTAACCCCTAACCAGTAAGCCAGATGTGTACTCGCATTGCACTACAGCAAGTACACTTCCCTTCTTAGTGAGTCACAGGGCGCCCGTAGGGGTCCTCTCTCACTTTGTTCCTCCTCCCCATCCCCAGCCCAAGTGCACCGTATGCCAGGCAGTGAGTCACAGAGGCACCCGAAAGAGAGGTACCTCTGCCTGCTACTGCAACTTAATGGTATGCATATCCAATTGGCTATGCATGCCATTTTGTAGCGGGCCAGAGGAGGCACCCACCCCAGAGAGGTGCCTCCAGGAGCCCCCCCCAAAACCAGTACTAACGACAGACAAAAAACCGACAAACGAAATGACAATTTTTTGGAAAATTTCATGAAAAATGGAAACGAGCCGAAATGGGCCGGCTCCGACACACGACAACTCGAAACGTAATTTTTCCTGGTCGTGCCCATCTCTAGGTGGGAGGTGTAGGCTACTATCAAATGTGATGTGGGCATTCCTGATTATTTTTCTCTTTGAGATAACTGTTAAAAAAATGGAAAAGGTAACCAAGACATCCACACATGTGGCCTCTCCCCCCCACCCATGTATTATTTCTGTGTTTCTAGATATTTGCTGAGATTTAACAATGAAGTTTCTTCAGATAACTAGAAAGGTGGATGCTGGAGACTGGCTCAAACATAAGAAATTTCACAATAAATATGTATGTTAAAACCTCAAGTATTTATGCTAGTATTTGGTATATTCCTGTGAATTGCTTAAATAACAGCAAAACTTTAAACACACACACACACACACCAAGCTTGTGGCACTTTGTGGAACCATGTGTACAATCAAGGAAGGTGTTTTCATAATTTCCTTTTGTGATCTGTGGCAAAAGATTCCTCAGTTCCTCTCCTATGAACATTGAAATGTTTCTTTTCAATGAGTGCCATAATTTCATTCTTTTAAAGAAATTATTTCCACTCGTTGTTTTGCTTTGATGTGTCATAATTTGCAAATAAAGGGATTTTTCAATTTTGTTTGGAACACAAACAAGCTTTGGGCTTTAATAGAATAACAGTCTCCATGTTGACTTTCCATTAATGTATGAACAGTACTTTCAAATCATGAACAGTCCATTGAATTCTAGGAATCAAGCTCAAGATGGGCCAAAGAACTATGGCTGTGCAAAAATGACCTTTTGAAATTCTCTACCCTGTTTTTGGAACAAGCACTTGAGGGACTATTTCCACAAAATTCCACAACAATTTATGAGAGGGGGAATTTCCCCAAAGGACTTTGTTTTTGTTTGTTTTGTTTTGTTTTCTGCACTGTCTCATGGAGTGGTGATTAAACTACTGTACTGTACTGAAGCAAAAACTGTGCTCATGATGTACGGTTCAATTCCAGGTAGCCAGCTCAAGGTTGACTCAGCCTTCCATTCTTCCAAGATTGGTAAAATGAATACCCAACTTGCTGGGGAGCAATGTGTAGCACATGTAATTAAATTATAAAGTGCCCAGAGAATTCTTTAACCACTATGAGGTGGTATATAAGAAGCATACTTTGTTTTAGAATAACAAATGAGATAGTAGCCTGGCCACCATTTTCTTTTCCCTCCACAAAGCCCTCTGTCTATTGTTATTCTAGTGGTATGGGTGCCCATTAAAATAGTAACAAGACATTGTAAATAAATCTGCAAATTGTTATTTTAATCCACAGGTCCCATAGACAGTAGGACAAAATACAATATTGTGTCCAACTGCAGGAAGAAGGTGATGCTAGTACAATGTCATATTATGTCTTCAATTTTCATGTATTTCTGCATGAAAGAGACTTCCATTTTAGTGCCTCATTCTTCTTGGAGCAGAGTGTGTGAAGAATTATTATATGGCTTAAATAAAAATAAAAAAATCCTTAAATACATGGTGGATAAAAATGTCTCAGGTTGGAACCTACAAAGTAGTTTGAGACACATCTCCCTCAGTAGACCACTTCTTATATGCTAGTCTATATGTTAGTTTATCTTGACTGAAACTCACTGTCTCAATATATTCCCTTGGAGGCTCTAGTAATAAGAAAGAATAAAATGTTTCTTTTTATTTCAAGTTCATCATAAATATAAAAACAAAGGTGATATTGTGTAAAAATGTTTACTTGCTGCATCACTGAGCATAACTAATTTAATAGTAGAGATGGGCACGAAATGAACATTTAGTTCATTTCATTATTCATTATTTGTTTCATTTCATAATGAAACAAATAACGAACCTCAGAGTGGATTTAGAATGAAATGAACTGAACTGAAAAAAATTGGTTTGGTTTGGTTAATGGTGGCACTGGAGATGTCTCCTACCTGGTGCTGGTCCTTCCTGGAGGTCCGGTCTTCCTGGCTGCATGGAGGGGCAACCAGGGGGAAAAAAGCAGACCGGCCCACACTACAACTGTAGTGCAGGATACGTGGTCAGCAGGAAAAACCCCAATAAAAATACAAATAAATCAAAAAATGATAAAAAGGAGCACCAACCGGGCCCGGGGGGGGCAGGTTGGTGCCCTAAAATAAAGAAAAATATGAAAAATAAAACTTGGGGGGGAGGCAAAGAGGCACTGGCCCCAAGCCAGCGCCTCAAAAAGCCCCTGCCACAGGAGCCAGGATTGCCCCACCACTGCTGCCATTGCCGCTGCCACCTGGTAAGAATGATGTGTTGATGATTGAAGATGAGGATGAGGATGAGGATGAGGATTCTGCCAGTCCAGTTTGTGCAGTTGTTGTCAGTCTGTGTTTTTTATTTTTTAAAATGTTTTTTCCGCTTGCGCGCTGTCAAATGGATTAATTTGCGCAAAGTGGGAAAAATAAATAAACAAAATGAACCAACAAAACAAATATTTGGAAAAAATTCATTAAAAATGAACCAAACTGAACAAAACCCTAAAATAAACCAAACCAAAATGAACTGCCATTTTTTCGGTTCGTGCCCATCTGTATTAACTGGCTTCATTACTGACTAATATACTTAACTGGCAGAACACTTAATTCTAACGGTCCACTTCTAAATCCATTGCTAACACTAACAGAACCCTGACTGAAAAAAATGCAGGGAAAAGAAAGCAGGTTGCTACTGAGTTGATTGACACTCAGCCCCAGCCCAAAAATGTCCCTCCCAGCAAGCACTCTGAAAGGCACTTCAGATTTTATTTTATTTTGGATATATGTCTTTGAGTTCCATGGCATTGCAGACCATAGAATTTCTCTTCCTCCTCTAGCCTCCTCCTCTAGCTTTCTAGTCATTCACATCTTCCTTGGATGCCTACAATTCCTGATCTTAAAAAGTCCAGTTGAAAAGTTATCCTTTTAAAAGTATGGGGAACTGAAGTGGTAGTACTGTTCGCTGTCACAAAGATGACTAGAAAAGAAAGATGGTATTCACATATATTCCTTAGCCACTACATAATTCAGGTAAGTACAAGAATCCTGAATTCTATCCAAGAGAATTCCTTTGAAAATTATCCTTCTTTGAACTCTTCTTAAAAGGTTTTCTAACAAATTGATTGACAATGATTGCAGTTCTCAAGGGAGAAAACTTTGGCATAGCAATACAATGAATAGAAATATTCACACACCCAAAACATAGAGAGCAGCAACCAGTCTCACCACTGTCATAAATGGCACTTTTGCAAAACCTTGTTTACTGTATTGTGAGGTGTACCCTCAAAAATAATAATCCTCAACTCTGACAAGACCCAAATATTGGCCGCCTCTATAAATCATTAACATACTCTATTTTTCCATGTATAACACTATAGTTTTGTCTAGAATTGTTAGACTACAAATTGAGGGTCGCCTTATACACAGAAGTCAGCCAAGGAGAGTACCATGCCATTGTGAAACTGTAATGTTGGGTTGGAAAAGTGGGGGTCATCTTATACATGGTGGAATCTTATGGATAGAAAAATACAGGCAAGCACTGTCAAAATCTTCTGCAAAATGTTGTGCGTAGTAAGAAAAGAGACTTGTTTTACCAGATAAAAATGCTCTGATTATGACCATACAGAAAGGGCGGAATTGTGGATGCTATTTGGATATACAGTATAAGTCTATTGTAAGCACTCTATAAACAGGGATGCCTAAGGGACGAATCTCTGCAAACTCTAATGCAAACTAAGGATGCAACAACACAATGGAGGCAGGGGTGGGGGTGGGGACCTGCTTCCATCCAATTTTATTTGAATTGGGTTCCTGTTGCTTTTCATGGCTGATATCACCTTAGCCATCCAGATGAAGAAAAATAATTCTTACATTCCAGGAGTCAGCAGGGGACAAGGCAGATTGCTGTAAATGTTTTTGCTATCTCCTGACCCTCCACCATAATTATTCTAGGGAGATGCTGTGGGGTGAGGGGGCTATTTGTAAATAGGCATCAACCCTGTTCAGGAAAAAAAATCTGGCTAGTATCCTGTTCAGTATTTATTCCCACACACAGCTGCAACAGCTGAAGCTGGTGACAAGATATTACATGTCAATTTCCATATGGACCACTCCTTCCCTTCACCTCTTTTTAAATTTATTTCCTTTTATTTCTCAGAAGTTACTGCTACTGCAGCTCTAACATTAGAAGCCATTTAAAAGTGGTCTTCTAAAAAGAAGAGGACTGTAGCAGATTAATTTTTAATTTTATTTAGCAGAAACATATGCCTGAAATTTGCTTGGTCTTACAACCTCTAATAGCTGTTGGTTTCTAACAAAGACACTCCTAATTCTTCTGGATGAGAAACAGAAACAGTTTGAAAGTGGGCAAAGCTAGAAAATCAGAGAGATAGCTGATTTTTCCAAATAAACGGGATTGGCTATAAAAGTATGGTATTTGTTTTGGCAGAACTGATTTAAAGATTTGGTGGGTAGATAAGCACCTAAAAGAGCTAACATCTTCAATAATAATTAGCTTTCTACCAATTGCCAGGAAAATAAGTTAGATACATAAATAAGATAAACTCCCTTGACCACTAAGGAAGTTTGTAAATACGAAGCAATGCAGAATAGCTCAGGAGTTTGAAAGTATCTAGAATATAATTTCATATTGGTCTTGAGAGTCCTTTGTCACGTATATGAAGTGCAATATAATATATGTAAGTTCTCTGCAAAAATATCTTGGAACAGAATTGTATGTACTTATGTCCTTAACGGTAAAAATCCAAGCACAGTATCATACACAATTAGATAATCACTTGGAGCGATTATGCATGAAACAAATGCATTAAATGGGATTTGGAGAAGGATATGTTGGATGTAGAAACAAAACAACACATGGTTTATGAGGATTACACAGCATGCTTTTGTTCAAATATACCTTTAAAAAGAATCTCTCTCTTTTTATTTGCAACATTGAGTGGTGTCTAGGATAGAGGCTTGATCTGACTTCCATCAGGAATTGCATGAGTCATTTGAAGCAAAAGTGTATTGAATGTCTCCCACCCCACTTTCTGAGGGCTGTTCATGCCCTGTGAGTGTGGATGTAGCCTATTTGTTGCCTTGGAGAATAGAAAACTTAAGAAACTTGGTTCCTTTCCTTTCATAATGGGATGTATCTGGGTCATTCTTTTCCATGTATAACTCCCCTCCCCTTGACAAAAGCTTCATCACTGTTTCAATGTCAGTTTCAAACTAAATTCTGCATTTAACAAGTCAGTTGCTGTTCCCAGTGCTGAGAGTCATCTACTGGTCATTTTCCTCATCTTTATATTTTGAGTTTAGTAACCATTTTTAATGACTGTTTATTGGTAAACATGGATTTAATCAGCACATCTGACTGCTGAGACAAGTATCTCTGAGGAAATTGCTTTTCATGAGATTAAATGGTTTATCTGTGAGAAATGAACATTCCCTTCAATGCCTAGTTTGATCCTTAGTTGCCTTATACCGAACAATAAAACACAAGCATATCTTTGGGGAATTAATAAAAAATCAGTCCATTTCAAGTTTAAGTCCAGTCCTCACAGACATTTTTGTCCCACCTTTAAAAGACATGAAATTCAACAAAAACATACAAATTTTATCTTGCCCTAGTACTTACAGTCAGCACTGTTTTAAATATATGTGTTTTGTTCACTGTGGCTCATAAATTGTGAATATTTGAGGGCCTGCTGCCAATAATGTTTTGGGCCAAAACAGGATGCAATCAGCTAAGGAGGCTGAGGTGGCTAAATACAAAAATGTCAACTCCACTGGAGATTCTGAGAGCTTTCACCATGGGAAAAGTAGATGAACTAATCAGGATTAATGGATGGAGAGAGATTCACGCGAAGTCAAAAGAAAGAGAAGCATCTTAAATTGGAAGTTCAGTCAAGCAGGTGCTTCATCAAGTATAGTTTTAGACGAGTTTCTGGAAAGGGAATTTGCCGCTAAGTCGTGCCCATCTCTAATAATTAGCTTTCTACCAATTGCCAGGAAAATAAGTTAGAACATAAATAAGTCAAACTCCCAGACCACTAAGGAAGTTTGTAAATACGAAGCAATGCAGAATAGCTCAGGAGCAGAAAAGTATCTGGATATATAATTTCATATATGGGTCTTTTTTGTTCCTTTTCCCTCTATATGACCATATTTAAAACAAGACTGTGTTTCTCATTCATGTTTGTGAGAGGGAATGAATCTATTATCTTTCTAGTTTTGTATAGATCGTCAGCAAGTAAACCCATATTCTCTCTCAGAAATCTCTTATTTCTCCCCTAACCAGCCTAGCTGGTTGGGAAGGAACTGCAAAATAAAAAAGTTTATTTTCTTGTCTATGAGAGAACTGTCATAACCTGCGACCCTTCTAATGTCCTTCCAAAGACTATAGACTTTCAGCATTAGTTATGGATTGATTTTTATAGGGATAGTTTATTATTCTTTTACATATTCTTCATTGAAGTCAATGAGATTGAAGAATTGTTAGATGGCTACTTCACATCCTTCCTTGTTCTGTGACTAGTTTTGTACTGTGACAGGTTGGTCACGATCACGTGGTTTTGTCCTTGGAGAATAGAAAACTTAAGAAACTGTTTCAGTTTCCTTTCATGTGTGTGATAATTTGTCTCGTGACAACTGTTCCATGTTCACAGTCTTGTCCCCATGACAAATTCTGAATTTGTCTTGCTTTCTTAACCCTTTTTACAAATATCATAAATAAAACTTTTTTTGATATTTCAATTTACTGGTCTTCCGGGATTTACACGTCAATGATACAGAATTTTCAGTACTTTGTTTAATAAGCATGGTTTTAATGTAGGGTTTAATGTAAAATGCCACTTCAGCCGCTGATCCACTAGGTGAACACTGGTTCTTGTGTGGAAATTGCTTTACCTGACATTAAATTTTCTCGGAGCAGGAACCGGGAACAAACCGTGACAGATGAATACCCCATCCTTAGTGCCAGGTACCGAATTGCCAAACTCTGAGCCCACTTTGGGGGCGTGGTCAAGACAAAGTCCATTTCAAGTGTTGTGCAATGGACCTGAAGACAGACATTTTTTTTGTCCCACCGGTCCGACATGAAATTCAAAACGTAGAGACAAAATGGATGTGAAATAGTACTGCAGTTAGATAATTTAAATATATGTGTTTTACTCACTAGTGGTAAGTACTATTATTGACAGCCACTGTAATGTTTTGGGCCAAAAAGAGATAGTAAGGAGAAAGGTCTTATACAAAAATGGTCAACTCCACAGGAGATGCAGCCATATATTATACACTTGAGAGCAGAAAACATTCCAGAAATAAAATGAAAAATAGGTATGCCCCAAACAAAAAAAATCAAATACAAATTCTGTTCCTCAGACGAGGAGCAAATTTGGCTCAGATGTAGCAGAAAGTCGGCTCTTGCACTGTGTCATATTTGCTGACGTTTGGGCAAAGGATTTTTACTTGTGATTTTGCAAAAAGTAATGCAAAATTGCATGCATTTACAAGGACAATTGGCCTACTATCCAAAGCTCAGAAAAGATAAGATAAGATACAGATGGGATAAGATAAGATAAGATCAGATTCCCTCTCCTCACTGACCATATTTTTAAACAAGACTTGTTATTGATTCCACATCTGAGGGAAATTTACTTGTTACACAGCTAGTTTTGTAAAAAAAAGCAAGTAAACCCATATGGCTAGGTGCACTAATAAGTGTAAGGTGTGTCCCCTAACCAGCCTAGCTAATGGGAACTTAAATAAAATAAGTTTAAACCCAATATACAAGATATTACACTAAAATTTGACCATATAAAAAATCCAAAGACTATATATAAAGAGAAGTTTCAGTATACCCCATATGGATAGTTAAACTGTATAGTTTTACATATTCTCACAGTCAATGAGAATAAAGACCTGCGGTAGCGCTACTTCACATCCTTCCTTGTTCTGTGACTAGTTTGTACTGTGACAGGTTGGTCACGATCACGTGGTTTTCCCCTGTTTAGTCCCTGTTTAGAGAAGTTTCATTGTTCTCACAGTGGATGATAAGCTTGCAAACATGACTCCTGTTACTTCCAGTCTTCCTCCACACAAATTCAGAAGGGCTTTCCAAGACAGAACTAGCCCTCCTGACCAGCTTGTTCAGTTTGTTCTTATTTCAATTTCAGTACTACCGGGAACTACAGCATGATACAGAATTTTCAGTACTGAAGTTTATAACAGAGTCCCATAAAAAACTAATGTAAAATGCCTACACACTCCGAAGGACCTCAGTCTCTTCAGGAGATGGAGACGGCTTTGACCCTTCTTGTCCCTTGTCTCGGAGTGTTAGGAACCCAGAACCCGTGGGAATAAACCCCCTGCCAGTAGCGGTCCGGTCCCACACTGGGCTCTGTCTGAGTCTGCTGGGGGGCGAGGTACAAGAGAGCCTTCAGCTGTCTTGTGCAATGGACATGAAGTAAGATTTTTTTTTGCACCGGTCCGAAGCTCAAAACTTAGAGACAAAATGGATGTGAAATAACTGCCTTCCAGATAATCCATGGTGTTACTACTAAGACAGTAACTAGCCCTCCTGCCACGCTTGTTAGTCAGAGATAGTGTTCTTATCCCATTCAGTACAGGCATGCACCTTATACACTGAGAGCAGAAAACATTCCAGAAATAAAATGAAAAATAGGTATGCCCCAAACAAAAAAAATCAAATACAAATTCCACACCTCAGAAGGGGACCAAGTTTGGCTCAGATGAGAGCAGAAAGGCGGCTCTTGACCCTGTCTTGGTACGTTTGGGCATCAGATTTTTATGAGTCCAGTCCATTTGGGAAAAAACGACCTGCGGTTTTTACCCTGTACACACTGGGGATGTCTGAGTCAACCACAGCTCATTAAGCTACACAGAAGATAAGATGGTGCAGTGGGTGAGAAGTATTTGGGAAATTGACTTGTTACATAATGGAAATCAGCTTGGCCAACATCCTCCTCTTACCCAATCCTCCACACAGAATCCAGAGGGCATTCCAAGACTAACTAGCCCTCCTGTAAGGTGTTGTCTGTTCTTAGAATTCAGTACTACCTAACTCCAGCAGACTACAGCGTAGAAAAGAGCTGAAGCTACCACAGAGCCATAAAAAATCCACTACACACTCCGAAGGACCTCAGTCTCTAAAAATAAATAGATATAAAGAGAAGTTTTTGACCCTTCTTGTATAGGGCATCAGTGTTATGAGTCCAGTCCAGTGGGAATAAACGACCTGCGGTAGCGCTCCTTCCCACACTGGGGATGTCTGAGTCTGCCACTGAAGGAGCTACACAGAGCCTCCACGGTCTGGTGCAGTGGGTGAGAAGTATTGTTCATAATGGATGTCAGCTTGGCCAACATCCTCCTCTTACCCATCTCCTCCACAGAATCCAGAGGGCATTCCAAGACAGAACTAGCCCTCCTGACCAGCTTGTTCAGTCTGTTCTTATCCCATTCAGTACTACCTGAACTCCAGCAGACTACAGCGTAGAAAAGAGCTGAAGCTACCACAGAGCCATAAAAAATCCGTAACATAGGCCTACACACTCCGAAGGAGCTCAGTCTCTTCAGGAGATGGAGGCGGCTTTGACCCTTCTTGTATACCCATCAGTGTATATGAGCATCAGTGGGTTATGAGTCCAGTCCAGTTTATTATTTAAGTGAACACCCAGGTACTTGATGTTGTTCACTATCTCAATATCTAAGCCCCGGATGTTCACTGGTGTAAAAGGTAGTGTCTTTCTCCGGAAGTCAATCACCATCTCCTTCGTCTTGCTGGTGTTTAAGCGCAAGTGGTTGTTGTCACCCCAATCCTCAAATAATGAGTCCACACAGAATATTGGGTTTTAAATCGGGCCACAACTTTATTAACAACTTTATTATTAACTCTACTGTAACTGTAACTAAATAGTTGTAGCCGAGGGATGGGCCTCCCGTAGTGCAACTTATATTTTGGTCAACAGATGTTGTTTTAGTGTGACGCCCGGTTGTTAAAAGAAAGCATCCCTCCCAGCCAAAACTAGGTCAGCATATTACTTGGGGCAGCTGTACGAGCTCAGTGACTTTATTTATCTTTATTTTACTTTCTTTCTGGGGGGTCTACCTATAGGATGTTATTATATTTGTTATTATCTATTGTACAGATGCCCTGTGCGCTGTCTGAGGTGCATTTACAGCTCTGGCATCACAGTCTTGGCCCCTTTTTAGTTGCACTACCCGCCACAGCAAAGGAGCTGTTATGCATGCTCCTTGCCCGCCACCAAGCCACCCAGAACGGCCAGAAGGCCCATCCCAAAAATCAGCCAAAAGGATGGCTAAGCCAGTGTCAGTAAATGAATACCTTTACTAAAGAGCTCTGGTTGTGAAGTTTCTATATTTGGGTAGATAATCACAGAGCTGAGGCCCTGGCGCATAGCAAGGGCAATAACTCGATTCAAACATTGCCTTGCCCAGTCCACCGTCAGTGGGTTGCGGGCACCCAGCCACACCAGCTGTGGCAACATCGCCGACCAGACCATGCAGGTACAAGTGAATTGGGCCTTAAAGGCCTGCAGATCTCTAATGATCCTCAGAATTAAATCATTTTCCTTAATTCTGGTCAGGTCATTACTGCCCAAGTGGGCAAGCAGGACAGCATTCAAGGCTTCCAAGGACAATGGGATGTGACTGCATAGAAGCAATCCCAGCTCGTTCCGCACTTTTCTCTCCAGTCCACCTGGACGCGGTCACCAGGTCAGAGACGAGAGCCCCAAGCAGAGGATCTAGCAAATTTTTGCCACCCAAACATATAGCTGTGGCCACAAATAACGACCCGAAGGTGTTCGCTGGTGCAGTGACCTGTGAAAACATAACTTGTTAGCGAAAACAACAGTCCCCCTTTAACGATCAGGAAGCGGCCAGACAAAACACTTGTAGCATGCAGGGGACTAGCAGCACAAGGCCTGCATGTCTGATGTAGCGTATCGCATGGCTGCAGCCATGGAAGCTACACATATCCACAACAAATGAGGTCTGAATTAGCACCCCTGAATTCCTGCCAAAATTGATATATTGTGAGTGGTTAAGAATCAGCATACATAAGCAAGAGGCCATCTGCCAGGCCCCGGCTGCTTATAATTGCACCAAGTGCCGCCACCAGACAAAATTTCCATTGGGTGCAGTGACCTAGGGTAATAATGGACCCTGTTGCTAATATTTTGGAAAAAAATGCAAAAAGCCATTAGATGTCAAGGGTTTTTTTTTTGGGGGGGGGGTGGCCCAGGATGGGACTCTAGGTCCTTGGGTGGGTAATCGGAATCAAAATCAAAGGCTATCCCTAAGGTAAGTTGCTGTTTTACGATCTGGGTAGCTGCAAAGACAACCCATCATAGCGTCCATGGTGCTGGGACTAGGTCCCTGGTGGAAGCTGTGCCCCACCGGCTGAAGGCTGTTTCTTGATTCCCTAGTCGCTGTTTTTTTGCCATGTTGACCCCCATGGTGTGCACATGAGGCATGGGGGCCCACTCAGGTGGTGCACTGGTGCCTTAACTTACATGGCTGCCATGCACAGAAGCATTGGAATTGCAGTCCCAGCACACCAATCGTTGCTGAACCGACTGGCTCGCCGGGCTGCAGGCAATGTCCTTCTGGGCTACGCAGAAAATCAGATGACTGCTACCAGTATGGTCTCCAATGAGCACCCGCTGCGGGACCATCAAGTGCCTCTACAGAGGGTCGAGGGGGACATCCCACCTAAGGTTGGTTATAGTGCTGCTCTCATCCTGAAAACCTTGATCACACAAAAGCCAGGCAGAGCCTGGATACTCCGGTTACTCTCTGTAAATTAAGTCCATGTACAGGATGAGGTCATATGCTGTCCCGGGCTTAGCCCGGGCAATGGTTGCTGCGTATATATAGCACGCAGGGAGCCAGTTAGCCCCACATTGGCTTGGCCGTTACCTTTTAATGCGTTCTTTGTCCTTGTTTTGCATGTGCTTAAGTTTCTTTTCATCAACCTCCCTATTCATTAAACTGAATGCGTCTACCTAGTCATCTCGCAAAATTTTTCTACCTAAGTTAGGGGAAGATGGTCACCCAGAGGCCGTGATTGATCATTATCAAGAAAATACTGGGGCGGGATCCGCCGAGATTCAGTAGTAGTGGCTGGTGTGGTATAGGGGGCAGCCTGAGGCAGTGTGCTAGAAGAGGGTGTGCCTGCTATCTGCAGTCCCGTAGGGATGGAGATCTGCACTGACAAGCTGTTGGCAGGACTGGTGTGTACAATACAATAGGGGCCCGCCCCCTCATGTGTGCCACTCGGGTACATGGGTGATTGAATCAGGAGCATATGCCACTGCGTGCTTGCCAGAGGCCATGGCCACCCCCTGGGAGTAGCCGCCACTGTGTTAGAATAGAGCGCTTACCGGTCTGAAGCAAAATGGCCTGGTTAAGTCAGACATCCTCCCTCCCCGATCTTGAGAGGTCCAAGATCTGGTCTGGGGGGGGGGGGGGTTAGAGCCACCTGACACCTGGCGTGTGTGCTGTGCGTTTCTGCACCACCAGCTGCTGCAACATCTTGGGCCGTGGTTGCCTGTCAGCCACTGGTCAGGTCAGCCGGCTGCTGCTGAGTGAAAGAGCCGGCATGCTCGCCGTTCAGAGCTGAAATACAGGATAGCATTAGTTTGGCTATTCAGCAGTTTTTTGAGCTTTAGATCATCGTGATGACCTGTTCCACCCACAGCTATCTGCCACACCCTGTTCCTGCACCCTGCTCTGCTCAAAGGCGCTCCAATATGGTGCTCTCAGTGCAAGATAAAGCCCAGGCTTACCAATAGACAATGGGAAAATGAATCTCCCCGTACCACCCTTGTTAACTTCTGCACCCCTGGCATGGGGGGGGGGTATGATTGAGACATACAAAATAATGCCGAGCATGAGCAAAGTGGATACGGGGACACTCCTCTCCCTCTCACAAAACACCAAAACCAGGGGACCTCTGCTCAAACTGTGGGTTAGGAAAGTGAGGTCCAATTTTTTTTTAATCCAGCATGTTAGTCTGTGGAACTCCCTGCAACAAGATGTGGTGATGGCATCTGGCCTGGATGACTTCAAAAGGGGATTGGACAGATTCCTGGAGGAGACGTCAATCACAGGTTACAAACCATGAGGGAGATGTGTAATATCCAAGCATAAAACCAGGGCACTGCAAGGGCCAGATGCAGGGGAGTGGTTGCAGGAGACCGATAACTAGTCTCATGTACTCCCACAGGCATTTGGTGGGGCCACTGTGAGATACAGGAAGCCGGACTAGATGGTGTTTGGCTATAATCCAGCATGGCTCTTGTTGTGTTCTTATGACCCATGACAGGTAGTCGAGTGCGCAAATCGCAGATACGCATATGCCAGCAAATGTGAGCCAATAACATGGTGCCTTAAATGCAAGGGAAAGGGTCACCCCCTTTGGCCACAGGATATGCAATCCCCTATACCCCTTCTATCCCCTTTCAGTACCCTGTCATCTGTTTTATTATTCTTATATATGTAGTCATCATTATTATACATTATGAAGTCTCAGTATTATTCTTAATATTATTATATGAAATATCAATTACTCAATTATTAATTAATCAATTATCATTTTTAATTAATTATCCATATATTGTTTAATGTGGAGACATTAATTAAGGGCGCTTGGGTAAGAGGCCACTAGCCAAGGGACAGGCTAGCCAAGTAATCAAGTCAGCACCACATGAGGACAGTGGTGAGTGTCGGGCGGCAATTAAGTCCCCTGCTGGGGCCTGGAAAGTAGCGAGCCTACACAGCCGCCTCCAATCAATCATCCCGTCAGACCACTGCACTGATTCATAATTTATCTTTTATACTGCTAAGTATTAATTTCTATTTGTGTATATGTATCTGGTTTGTTTGTTTGTTTGTTTGAACAATAGGGCTCCCCCTAGCCAGCACTCCACTAACAGGGTGCCCGCCGGGCGGCGCCTGCTATGATGCATGGAAGGGGGTGGGAACAGGACAACCAGCTAGGCCTGCCCTGTGGTGCCGCGCGACTCCAACACACCCACCTGCAAGTGGCCAAGCCCGCCTCTCAAGCCGGCAAGACGCGGGCTGTGTGCAAAGCCTGGAGAGCCTCGCCGAGGGCAATGAATCAGCTGGCAATCAGGCCCACTGCATGGGTGGTTCAGGCGCGGCACGACCTAGTGCGCCCAGAGAAGTGCTCCGCGGCAACACAGACAGCCTTGCTGAGAGGCACACTGGCGTTAATAGACAATTAAGCCGACAGCACGGGTGGGCTAAGCACTGTGTGTGCTTGAATGGCCCGCCTGGCTATCAGCGCACTAGCGCACCAAGAAGGATTCACTGCAGCTCGGGCAGCCAGCGGCGGTGTTACCGCTCTAGCGGCGATCCCACCTGCTGTCTCCCAGCCCTCTCCGATAGCTTTTTTTTTTTTTAACAATCAAGCACAGTGACCCCGTCGACCACCACCTGCTGGGGTAAGTCAGCCGGGGGCTGTGCTTGGACTAGGGAGGAAGGTGACATTTGGGGGGAATCTACCCTGTTTACGGAACTACGGCTCCCAAGCTGGGTGCCCTCTCCCTTCCTGGTTTATCACCTGGGGTCTGCTGAAGCACGAGCCCCACAGGCCTTCCTCTCTGCTGGATAGCATTCCAGTGTCCTCCTGGCTCAGTGCAGTTCGGCGCGAAAGAGGAGGGTTGGGGTGCGAGCTGCCCTTTTAAGGGTGTTGATCCCTGCACACACTGGGAAACTCATGTGGTCTCCTCTTTCGCGCCCATGTAACAGCTGACGGGGCGACAAAGCGGCCCCTATCCGAGACAAGCCTGGCAGGAGCCTACATTTTCACACCAGTCAAAAAAGTCCATGATGGTTGACCTATACTCCAGCTCCTTTCCTTCTGACACACATCCAACAATGGCTGAGTCATCAGAGAATTTCTGGAGATGACAGCTGCTAGTATTGTAGGTGAAATCCAAGGTGTAGAGAGTAAAAAGGAACGGTGAAAGCACCGTACCCTGTGGAGCCCCCGTGCTACAGACCACCACATCAGACACACAGTTCCTCAGCCGCACGTACTGTGGCCTGTTGTTGAGAAAGTCTATTATCCATTTGGTAAGATGAAAAATATGAAAAACAATTGGAAAATATGAAAACAATTGATAAGACAAAATTTACATTCTAGAAAAAAAATGACATATTTTACCTGTTTCCCTCCCTTTCCCCATTTAGAATGATTGAGCCACCCATGGCTCTAAATTGAGCTTTTTAATTAATGCTTTTTCAAGGTTGAAATGCTCTGAAATCTACTGGCTTCTTTATAAACAGAAAACCATGGGACTGAGCTCTTTGCATGGCATAGCATTCAGAAGGTGTCTGGTGTCATTGTACAGGGGCAGCAATCAGAAGTCTGTCACTTTTAACACAGCCAGACATTCAGTGTGAAAATATTAAAAAGAGATAATAATATTCAGGAGCTCAATCATTTAGCTGCTGTAAAATTTCTCTTTTCCCCTTTGTGGTTGGAAATTATCTCAAAGCAAGTTTTATCTGGTTCATTCGTGAGTATGTTTACCTTGCTTACTCATGAGTAAGTTAATGAGATTTATGCATTGCAGGTTTATCTAGTTTACTCACAAGTATAGTGAAAGAAACTTTAAAAAAAAAGAATAACATTCGGAAACGCAGTCTTTTAAACTGTGAAAATACTGTTTTATGGAGGTCAGGATAAAAGTCAGATCATTGGAATCAAGAATGGATCTGAATGATTACATATGTATCTTTTTGTGCGTAAGAAGGTTCCCCTCACACATGCATGCTAGTCATGTCCGTTTCTAAGACAAAGAGCCAGTGTTGTGCAAGTCCATGACCACATGGCTGGCATGGCCAAATGCATTTCTGCACACGGAACACTGTTTACCTTCACACTTTTTAGGGTGGTACCTATTTATCTACTTGCGTTTGCATGCTTTTGAACTGTTAGGTTGGCAGGAGCTGGGATTAACAACGGGAGCTCACTCCACTGTGTGGAACCCGGGATTTGAGCTGCTGAGCTGCCAACTTTTCAGTGCCAACAGTTTCAGCGCTGTAGCCCACTGAGACACCACACACTCTAATCCTAGCCGAATCACCATCAGAAAATAAGAGTTTTGTATAAATAAAAATAAGTGTTTTAAGATGAAAAGTAACTTCAGAAACTGTGGTTAACACTACAAAGTGTAAGTCTGTATAGGTAGTTTAGATACTTTCCTTGCGGGTTACTCAGTAAACTTTTAACCTTTCTTCAGCTGGTAAAAATATCATTGTCAACATTTCCTTAACCTTTTTAAAGTACAAAACACAATCTTTTATTCAATGTTAGTTTTATTTATTTCTCCTGTGGAATTCAATACTTTCCCTTTCTACTATGTAGAATCTAGCTGAAGAATACAAATTCTATCTTCTCAGGTGTGCTTCCAAATCCCTGGACATTTCTTTTTCTACACCAGGGGTGCCCAAACTTTTTGTAAGGAGGGCCAGATTTGGTGGCTGAGAATGTGTCAGGGGCTGGATGCTCCCCGACCCTGCAACCCCACTGCAAGCCCCACCCACTGACCCATAAGCCCCATCCACTGACCACTTGCAACCCCACCCGTAGGAAGGAAGGCGGGGACCAAGGGACGGTGGGAGGAAAGTGGAAACCAAGAGAGGAAGGAAGGGAGGGAGGTGGGGACCAAAGGAAGCACAGGGAGCCGTGGCCACAGGTCGCCCTTTGGTAGAGGTGATCTGTGCGACCTTGCACCCCCCCAAGCTCCCCAGTGGTGGTGACGGCTCACCCACCAGCCCACCCCAAAGCTCCTTGGTGGTGGCAGAGGCCCGCTGGCCTGCCCACCCCCACACATTCCCCTGCGGTGCCGGTGGTGGCAGACCGCCCAACCGCCCAAGCTTCCCAGCGGTGCTGGAGGCGCAGCCTGCCCAAACACTGCCCCTCCTGTGTGCCCAACCTCACAATGTTCCCGGCTAGGCTGGTGGTGACGGCCCGCCTGTGCGCTGCCCTGTGTGTGCGCCCCGAGCTTCATAAGGTTTCCAGCAGTG
The DNA here is from genome assembly GCA_037367245.1 of Phrynocephalus guinanensis. Lineage (NCBI taxonomy): Eukaryota > Metazoa > Chordata > Lepidosauria > Squamata > Agamidae > Phrynocephalus > Phrynocephalus guinanensis. Next base: position 3,109,958 of record CM074735.1, read on the forward strand.
CCGGTGGTGGCAGCCCACCACCGCGCGCACCTAGTTTCACAAGGTTCCCAGTGATGCCAGTGGTGGCAGCCCCCCCACGCACCCAGCCTCACATGGTTGCCGGCAGTGCCGGTGGCAGTAGCCCACGTGATGGGGCGAAGAAGGGGGAGGGAGGGGCATGCCAGCCAGCCGCGGGCCACTCAGAATGGCCTGACGGGCTGGATTTGGCCCCCGGGCCAGACTTTGGGCAGGCCTGTTCTACACGAAGCAGAAGTCAAATGACCATTACAACATCCTTTTTCCTGCTGGCAAAATGGGCACTGTATCGTGCAGCAATAATGGGCCATTTCCTGTCTTTTTGAATAACGGATACAGAAGCACAAGATCCCAATTTTATAAACTAGGGATTTTTTAGAAGAATTAAATTATATGGGAGCAGAAGTAGCATATCCTCCAAAACAACTGGAACGCACTGAGTTCAAGTTTAGCAGATAAAGTATCTCAGTGACTTCACACTTTTCAGATTAGAAATCCTCGAGCTGCTGAGTAGATGAATTAGAAATGTTTGTGCTGAAAGTGGGACACCCTGCTCGAGATTTTAACTAAAACCATTGGTCTTTACAAACTGCAATGCACTGACAAGGTGAATGCATCAAAATCAACAACCAAAAGTCAGACAATTTGTTTCACTCCTGCCTTTTGCTTCTCCTTGGCTTGTGTGTGTGTGTGTGTTGTGTCACTACAGTCATGACCGACTCTACGTGACTCCATGTCCGTGGAGTTTTCTTGGCAGGAATACTGGAGTGGTTTGCCAGTTCCTACTCCAGGCGCCTACAGCACCTGGTATTCCCTGGTGGTCGCCCATCCAAGTACTAACCAGGGCCGACCCTGCTTAGCTTCCGAAATCAAGCGAGATCGGATGTGCTTAGGGCATCTTATCCTATAATCATGCTGTTCTATTCCTTCTGAGTAAATGTCACCATCACCAATAGTAACAAAGGTGCTTGTAATTGCATTGGTCCATTTAAGCCCACTGTGTGTGTGTGCAATGTGACAAGTTTAACCTCTTATCATTACTTCCACCCTCCACTGCTTTTCTCTAATGGTGTTGGCTCTTGTTGCATGTATTAGCTACTTCTTAATTGGCTGATTTTTGCTTGGTGATGCAGCAGGTCTTTCTTCTGATGAGAAATAGAAATGACCTTCTTTGCCCATGGAGTTGCTCTTTGACACTCTTTTCACTCACACCTCCTGACTTGTATTGGTACCACTGGCTTACATCACTGCTTTCTATATTTATCACTCTAGCAAGTGTTCTCCAAATTCCAGATATTTTTAAAAGGCGCTCTTGTAAACAATGTGCTCAAGCTCAGTATATGTAGATTTCTGGAGTTGATGTCAGTCTTTCAACAACTACCATCCCAAATTGTACTTTTAGACTGGATCTCATTACCCATACCCATAATTATCATGATGGTGGAAGAAGTTATAAAATTATCCTCTGAGACATTCATCATTGGCAATCCTAGTGTGGCTAAATAGACCAGTCCGGGAATGGCAGTCTCTACTGCACTGGGGGTAGATGTATTCTGTTTCTTACCCAGTCCTCAGGTTTCGTTTTTTCCATGCCTGCCTCTTTTCCTCTGCCCGTTGGACAAATGCCTCTTTAAATTTATGTAGACCATGCTGAATCTCTTGCCTCCAGACAGTGCGATCGGAGGTCAGGGTTTCCCAGCTGTTGAGGTCCATTCCCAAGGCCTTCAGGTCCCTCTTACAGATATCCTTATACCGCAGCTGTGGTCTCCCTCTGGGGTGCTTTCCCTGTGCTAGTTCTCCATACAGAAGATCTTTTGGGATCCGGCCATCATCCATTCTCACGTGTCCAAGCCAGCGTAGGCATCGCTGTTTCAATAAAGTATACAAGAGACACAGTGATAAATGATGAAGGATAAAATAATAAATCAGCTACTGAACTAACATTTAATGCCCAATTACTTAACATTTTCTTTTTAATTTTTTTATGACCTAAATGTAGATTCAGGTACATACAAAACAAAAACAATGATCACAAATCTCTCTCTCTCTCTCTCTCTCTCTCTCTCTCTCTCTCTCTCACACACACACACACACACACACACACACACACACACACACACACAAACTACTCCCTAATAGAAAAAAAATGAAGCACCAAAAATTGTGCTTATATTTACTGAAAATGAACATTGTAAGGTAAGTTGAGCATTCAACAAACTGGCTCATCTGTTAGCCATTAGTTGTACTTCCCTAGTTAATCAATTTGGTTAATTTTCATGTATCTTATCATACCTTTCAGAGGATCAGTGCAATGTTATACAAATTATCAGACTAGGACTCAGGAGGCATAGATACAAATCTATGCTTGGTCCATCACCATCATCACTTTGAGATGGCAGCAGCAAACCCCTTCTTACACATCTCACAAATCAAAAATACCCTCTTACACCATCAGAAGTTACTTGACAGCACCAGACACCACAGCACAATATATCATTCAGAAATTTTTGAAAGAACCATGGTCACCCAATTTGCTGGTATATACATGCTGTAAGTGACTTTATTAAAAGGTCATGGTCTAATAGCATATCTGTATAGAGTTTTTAGAGAATTCCAAGTTGTGGGAGATCAGATCAGCCTCCTATGGTCAACTACTGCATTCTGTTTACATTTCTCTTGGGACAGACGTCCTGCCTTGGCCCTGACAGTGAAATAAATGAAATATTTAAAATTATTTAAGAATTTGTGATGAATAAAAGCACATATGCTAGTCTCTTTTCAATGTTACTTTAAAAAGCAATTTAGAGCAAAACCCATGATACTGCTAAATCCAAGATACTCTAATTATCTGTTATTGAAATTATTCATCATCATCATCATCATCATCATCATCATCATCATCATCATCATCATCATCATCATCATCATCATCATCACACAGCAGACAAGATAGGTACGCTGGATTGTGTATTACGAATCTCTAGTTGAACACTTCCCAAGTGTTTAGGACTATGTGATGTACAGTGACCCCCTGCCATTTTGTGGTTCCAGTATTGCGGTTCCACTACAGTGCGGGACCGCAGTACTGGAAACGTGTGTGTGTGTGGGGGGCGGGTCGCTCCGTGCCGCCCCCACCTCCGAGAAGCCTCCAGGGTGCGCTGGGAGTGATCTGATTGCTCTCTGCACCCCGCGCCCCTTCTGGGAGGCCTCCAAGCTGGGCGGGGGGCCTCCGGGAGCGATCCAATCACTCTCCGTGGCCCCCCACGCACCCCGGAGAAGCCTCGGGGCTGCGCGGAGCCACTGGCCCCAAGCCAGCGCCTCAAAAAGCCCCGGCCACAGGGTCAGATCGGCCACCACCGCCACCACGCCACCAACCGGTTAGGAACTGGTTTTGGTTGGTTGGGTTTGTAACAATTTTTTTAAAAAAAATTGTACACGGCAGGCGGGCAGGCTATAAATTTGGGCAGCGGTGGGAGGTAAGATCCCTCTGCTGCTGTGGCATGCCACACAATCCCCCCCCCCCCACCCGCTTCCTCATATCACGGATTTTCGTGCATCGCAGGTGGGGTGAGTCCCTAACCCCCGCGATCGGCGGGAGGTTACTGTATTGGCGAATTCTGCGAGCAGATCCCAGTAAGGTGGCTTTTATTATTATTATTATTATTATTATTATTATTATTATTATTATTATTATTATTATTATTATTATTATTATTATTATTATTATTATTATTATTATTATTATTATTATTGTCAATGCTTTCCAGGGTTTTCAAGGTAGAAATACACAGAAGTTGTTTGCCATGTCCTTCTTCGGGGCATACCCTGGGACTGGGCAGCCTGCCCACAGTCTGGGTCTTCTCCCCAAAGGCACAGTGGTGAATCAGCCTGTCAACCTCTGCCTCCACAGACAGATGCCTAATCTCAAATGGTAAGCTTTCTGAGCTGACTTCTGGAGTAATATAAATGCATGTATTTCGTAAACAGTACGGTTTTCTGCAAAAAGTTTATGAAAGAATGCAGCCATCAGACAGTTTCAAAGCACACTTGTTCAAGCTCAATTGTCTTTAAACTGTTCCTCTTCGAAAAGAATGCAGCTCTGACTTCAGACTATTATCATTTCTGTTTCCTTTGCCAGCTCTCCACCATAAACATTCTGCAGTCTTTCCTTGTGAACCAATTTGTAGGCTGTAAGCAAGTAAACATCCAGCCTTGCGTGTGATAAGGTGGGCAGATTGAATTCCTTGGGCCTTGCTGAACCACAGAAATAAACGGGATTCATTTTCTTTTCCCCAGGGGAATGGTGAATCTGTGACGGGATAAAGAAGTTCAGCCTACCTGGAAAACATATTCTCTGTATTCTATTAAAATTAAAATTGATTCATTGGGAGGAAATCCTTGCAATTAAATTAGTAAACTTTTTGGGGTGCCTTCCTTGCATCAGTCAGGCCTCGGGGGCATGGTTTGCATGATGTCACACATGCTGCCGGCCGAGCCAAGCCTGCAGGAGTCACCCAGAGCCACAAGTGGCGGACTGGCAGACTCAGTCTCTGCAGGCACCCGCTGTGTCTCACTAAGAAGGGAATTGTACTTGCTATAGTGCAATGCAAGTACAGATCTGGGTTAGGCAACAGGGTTAGCGCAAGGGCTAGGGTTAGGCTAGTTACGGGTGAGGTTAGTGTGAGTATTGGGGTGCACCTCTGGGGGCCTCTCTGACCCACTTAGAAGGACAGTGTACTGGCGTATGGGTTAGGCTTAGGGTTAGGGTTAGGGTTCGGGCTACGGTTAGTGGGCTTTTTATGCCCAGTTGGCACATCCCAGAAGTCTCTGTGGTCAACCTGGCCAAGTGGCCATGCAATTGGTGGAATGGCTCCAAAAATTTGCATGGTAACTCCCATGGCCAGCCCATCATTGCGCAGGTGTAAATAAAATAAAATAAAATAAAATAAAATAAAATAAATGGAGAGAGGAAAGAGGAGACATTTTGTTGCAAGAAAAACCCACTGCTACTGTAAAAAATTCTGGCAGTTTTAAAATAGCAATTTTCGCATGTTTCTGTGTGGTGCTTGTGTGTTTTTGGACCACGATTTCAAAAAAAAAAAAATTGCGGTCGCTGCCCCATTTTGGATCCCCCGCCCGCACCGCATGGCATGACATGGCGACTCGAGTCCGGCTGCCCAGGACAGGAGAGGGGGGGGAGGCCGGGACACCCCCCCCCCCAGAAACCACCCCTCTGGTAGGTGCACTCTGCACTGCAGGCATATTTTCGCCTGCTTTTTGGCCCGGGAATCACCCAGAGCCACAAGGGGGGGGGAGTTAAAAACTTTTTTCTGTGCCGCTTCCGCTTGAATTGCGGCGGCCGGCGGCGAGTCCGGTGCTTTGCGAGTGACTGCACTGCAGGCATTTTTGCCTGCTTTTTGGCCCGGAATGGGGGGGGGGAGTTTTAAAAAACTTTTTTTCTGTGCCGCTTCCGCTTGAATTGCGGCGGCCGGCGGCGAGTCCGGTGCTTTGCGAGTGACTACGACGAAGATTTCCCCCACCACCAGAGCAGCCCAGGACAGGAGAGGGGGGGTCAACCACCCCTCTGGTAGGTGCCCTGAGCCCTCACTCAGGCAGGCATATTTCCGCCTGCTTTTTGGGTGGGAATCGTTTTTTTTTAAACTTTTAAAAACTTTTTTCTGTGCCGCTTGGCATCGCGGGATCGCCGTGATGCCAGGAACAACCACGACAAATCAGACCCAATTATTCTTTAGTCGGTTCGAGTTCGAGTTCTGGCGGAGTAATTCCCATTACCGTTTCCGTTGCGTAACGGAAACGAGGAACGGAAACGGAAATGGGAATTCCGCCAAGTCGTGCCCATGTCTAGTTGGCAGCTCAGCGGTTCAAATCCCAGATGCCACGCAGTGGAGTGAGCTCCCACTGTTAACCCCAGCTCCTGCCAACCTAGCAGTTCAAAAGCATGTAAATGCAAGTAGATAAATCGGTACCGCCACAAAAAAGCAGGAAGGTAAACAGTTTTGTGTACAGCCATGCCAGCCACATGGCCATGGACTTTCACAACACTGGCTCTTTGGCTTGAATACGGAGATGAGCACTGCCCCTAGAGTCAGACACGACTAGCACACAGGGGCAGGGGAACCTTTACCTTTTTAATCAGGTATGTGCATCCCAACATAGCTGAAGAAATATCCTGCCACATTTGTGGTTTCCTGAACGTTGAGGCCATCAGAGAAGGCTCTGTTCTAGTTGCCACTGGCAGTTTTAATAGGACATATGCTGAATGGGAGGCTATGTGGATAGGATTGCCTCACTGTATAATTCCCTGTTGAGGGCTCCGGATGTCTTACTTGCTCCAGTTTAACAGACAGTTCAGTTACCTCTTGGTTGAGATCAGTTTAACAGCTTAATAAAATGTTACTGGAGGCTCAAATCAATCCTTCCTACCTCCTTTCCATTTTGGAATTATTTCCCCTCACTTAGGAAGCTTTTTGGGGGGGAATTCAGCTCAAAGAAGCCAAGCTTTTATGGGGGCATGTACAGTTAAGACGACTGTGATGTCAGCTGTAGGAGTATTGTCCCCAGCACTGCTGATTTCTTTTAGCTTTTACGTTTTAGGAAATGTTTGTCAATTTCTCCCCTCTTCCCCTTTTCTTGTTTTGGTCTGAAAGTCTCCCTGGGACCCAGATGAAGTTGACAAAACTTGCTATTTTCACAAAACTGAATAAAAAGGTATGGACATTTGGAGTGAGTAGTTCCAGGTCTGTCGGGATAATGAACCACAGTTCCAACAGGCTTCTGTCTAAAACCAATGTGTGTGGATTATCCCTTTGCAACTGTCTTTTGTCTGATGGCTGCAATTGTCTGTTCTGTAATGCTTGTTGTGTTTTTAAATGATTTAATTGCACAAATATAAGATGGGGGATACTTGGCTGGAGGATAGTACCTGTGAAAGGGATCTGGGAGTCTTGGTGGACCACAAATTGAACATGAGTCAGCAGTGTGATGCGGCGGCCAGGAAAGCCAATGCAATTCTTGGTTGTATCAACAGAACCACAGTGTCTAGATCAAGGGAAGTGATAGTACCACTCTATTCTGCTCTTGTCAGACCCCACCTGGAGTACTGTGTCCCGTTCTGTGCGCCTCAATTTAAAAAGGATGTTGACAACCTCGAGCGGGTGCAGAGGAGGGCGACCAGGATGGTTGAGGGTCTGGAGGAAATGTCTTATGAGGAACGGCTTAGGGAACTGGGAATGTTTAGCCTCTCTAAAAGAAGACTGAGAGGGGATATGATAGCTATGTTTAAATATTTGAAAGGATGTCATATTGAAGAGGGAACAGGTTTGTTTTCCATGGCTTCAGAGACTAGGACTCGGGGCAATGGTTTCAAACTACAGGAAAAGAGATTCCATTTGAACATGAGGAAGAACTTCATGACAGTTAGAGCTGTTCGGCAGTGGAATATGCTGCCGCGGAGGGTGGTGGAGTCTCCTTCTTTGGAGGTTTTTAAGCAGAGGCTGGATGGCCATCTGTCGGAAATATTGTGATGGGGGTTCCTGCATGGCAGGGGGTTGGACTAGATGGCCCTTGAGGTCTCTTCCAACTCTATGATTCTATGATTCTATGAATTGTTTTTATTGCAGTCACAGTTGAATGTATGAAAATTGGTGAAAGTATCAGTGTTTGGAAGGGACACACTGGTTAGTGGGATGCAGCCCATAGCATGAATAAAAGTTACAAAAATACAGTGCCATTGTAAAAAAGATCCATGTCTGTGTGCAGTGGCCTGGAACCCTATCATAACCTCACAGGTTTGAATGATGTGATAGCAAATACAGTGGAACCTTGACTTACATACTGCTTGAATTGCATCATATTTGACTTGCAGCAAGAAGGGGCCTGTTTGACTTGAGTCGCAGGCTTTGACTTACATCTCGGAGCCCCGGCGCAAGGCACCGGAATTGGGCGGCAGCCACAACCCAGCATCGCGGCTGCCGCCTCCAAACTGCTCCTGCCTTCTTCCTCTCCTCCGGCAGCGGTGGCTTTGGCGAGACCAGCTCAGAGCACCTGGAGCTGGTCCTCGGCCTCACCGAAGCCGCCGCTGCTGCCGGAGGAGAAGAAGGGCCGGGAGCTCGGGGTTGGCCTCACTGGTTAGACAGTCAGCTCAGTCTTGTAAAAAATCTGGCTGCAGAAGTCTGGTCCACAATGGAAGCATTTTAGTTGGGGAGCTGTAAAGTTGTGGGACTCTAATGGTAAGCATAGAGTTGTTCAGAACTTGGAACGTCAGGTTAAAAATCAGTAAAACTTAAATATTAGACATTGTTTCTATGAACATTAAAAAGTGGAGGCATATAATTTGTGGACTATAATTCCACTGTCTCCTCCTCTCTTTGAAGAGACATTTCATTTACATCCCCAGAAGGAATCTCCTATCCCAGTCAAATTTGTGTTAAATTGCTGTTTTCGGGGGTCTTTTTCATCATCTGGAATGGATTAATCCACTTTCCCATTACTTTCTATGGGAAATATTCGTTTGACTTAAGTCATGTTTGACTTAAGTCTAGACCACTGGAACAGATTAATGACGTAAGTCAAGGTTCCACTGTACAATGACAACTGACTAGTCTATTTCCATCCTTCATGAATAAGGTAATTTAAAACAACATCAGAACAACACTTTCTTGATTACAATATGATTGTTAACAAAATTTTGCATGTCTGTTTAAAAGCTTCAGCTATCTTTTCCAAACTCCTCCTTCAAACTGTCCCCCATCCAAGCATGGGGAAGCAAAACAAATAAACAAAACTGCACATTAACCTGAGTCCTCATGCCCCACCCCCATCCCTACCAACATTCAGGTTTCTCCAAGATCTGACTTTTGCACAGAGGGTAAACTTGCACAATTCTGATATGGAACTTCAAGTCCAAATTTATAAAGTTTGTTTGTATTGCCTCACAGGGAACTGTGAACAGCTGCTCTGTGGATTTAATTGGCTCAAAACGCGTACTAGAAAAGAGAAATGAGACATAGCTGGTTATCTATCATCATTGGTATTGAGCCTCCTATGCATGCTGGAATCCTTTAATAGATCATGAAAGCAGATACCTAATTGAATGAGACGAACTTAATTCACAGTTTAAGAATCGCATACATGGGAAGGACTGGCAGAGCCAGACTGGGATTATGAGTAGCCATGCTCTTCTCTAGACCCTTCTGCTCAGTTTCCCTCAGATCAGAGGTTTGGCATGGAGAACCTGGAGCTCTGACTAAGCCAAGTGAACTTGTTCAATCAGAAAGAACGAGTAAGGCAAATTCTGTATTCCTGTTATTAGTTACGCCAAGCCTATCCAAGCCAGAGGCTTTATGTGTTGCATAAATGTTACTTCTTAACCATTTTCTCCCCACTGTGAAAATACAGTTGCTTAGTCTGAAGTAGTTAGATTATGCATCAAAGGCCTATTCACAATTAGTAATGGAATGGTAATGGTATTGGAAGACTGTTAGAAGGACTGCAGTTTTGATTGTTTTTTTAATGTCACCTCACCTTCTCTGGTCTCCAGTAGAAGCATGAGGATGGGAATGATGAGGATGAGGATGAGGATGAGGATGAGGATACAAAATGAGGTGGATTAATATTATTGAACTATATTGAATTGTACTGAGAAAAAGGTATCCAGTTTGAAAGATAGGAGCTTTTTTGGCTCAGTCTAGTGGTAATCTTTAAAATTCAAATTTGTATCTAAAAACAGCAATTGAAAATCAAGTTATCACTTCTCTTACTACAGTGTCTAGCTGGGGGCCTCTATGTACTTCCTCCCTCTTATTCCGCTGTATGGCTAATTCAGAATGGATGATATCCTTCCACACAGTGCCCTACCAAGAAGTTATAATCTATCAGATGGATACTGTCTCTTTGAGCCTGAGGGTATCTCCTTCAGGCACCGTCAATATTTCAGTCAGGTTCAGAGGCTGCATTTCTATACTACTGGTATGTGAGCAAGCTACTGTAAACTCAGTGGGACTTATTTCTGAGTAGACATGCATCTTATGACACTATTATCACCTTTGTTATTAAATAAAGTCCAGTGAATTTCAGGGTTTCTGTTTTTTTTAACCAATTGTATTTATTATTTTATTTATTTAAAATATTTCTTTCTCACCTTTCTCTCCCAAAGGACCCAAGACAGCTTATATCATCAAATAGTATTTAAAAGCTAACTACAAGAGATATAAACATATATATTTTAAAAAGATTTAAACATGTATTGCATTAAAATAGTTCTAAGATCAATATTAAACAAACTTAAAACAGAGCATAATTATTTAATGTTATTCAGTTCCTTCCCCCATAAGCAATACTTTATTGAACTTGATTTAACTCATGGGTAGAAAACATAGGTCCCTTGGACAAAACCCAGCCCTCAAGGACTTCCAGAAATGGTCACACTTTGTTGTTTTATGTTACTGCAGAGGTCATATCATCATCAGAAATCCACACATTCCTAATGTTTTTCATTATGTTTTTCTGCTTGTCCTGGCAGTCACACACAGATTTGTCTTGCTTGATGCACAGGTAGATTTTTTCCACAACCAATTTTTGTATTCATCTAATTCTTCCTCTAATGGCAGTGGTTCGCCCTGCCCCTTAAACATGTTTCTTCACACTACCACCAGAAGATAAATTGGAATTTAATTCTGGAGCTTTGGTGCCTACTCTTACAGCCATTTCTTTATTGTCCTATTTTATTCTTGCTGCATTTCTGTCTGCATATAAAGTAGAAATGTTTGTGCTAAAAATGTTCAGGGCAAGCCTGTTGAGCATTTGGGTAAGAACCTTCAGTTTAATCTCTTATAATTGTTCATGTCTATCTTCTTTTTAATTTTGTGCTTTCATTTAATCTTCTTTCTTTTTAATTTTCATATATGACTCCAGTTTTTGTTAAGTCTTTTTTTTTTCATTTCATTTTGCTTGAATCTCTGAAAGATGTTGTGCTGTTGTGACTCATTTTTAGGATTCTTGATTAAAAGACACTTTAGACAACCAATCAATATTTTCTTGGATAATTTTGGGGCGGGGAGATTCACATTATTCCAGTTTACTTGTGGGCTGTTTTCTGAGAATTTAAAAAACTTGACTTTTGGGGGTGTGGAAAATAAATGATTTCTTCAGAAATCCTTTTACAATGATTATTATATAATATACGGCCTATACCAGTGTGGGCGAACCTATGGCACGGGTGCCAAAGGTGGCACTCGGAGACCTTTCGCTGGGCATCTGACATCACCCCTTCACAGCCACCTGCATTCAGGTTAAATTGCTGTATTGGCACTTTGCGAAAGAATTAGTGGGTTCTGAATCGCAGTTTGGGCACTCGGTCTCTAAAAGGTTTGCCATCACTGGCCTATACCCTAGTAAGTGTTGTGACGTCGGTTTAGTGATTTCAGCAGTGATTTCAGCTCTTAGACATACAGTAGCAGGCTGGAGACAGCTTCTAATGTAACAGCTCTTTATTCAGGGAGAGACAAGACTGGGGACTGGGGAGAGGGAGCTACATTTATAGGAGCCAGGACTGGCTAGGAAAAGATACATTTTGGAGGGAACAATTACAACCAATCACAAAGCTGCCTTTTGGCAGAGACCAATAGGATTGAGGATCCAAATGCAGCAACTTGAATAAACCAATAGGCCTGTTCCCTTTGGAAGAGGAAGGCAGTTACTTCAACAAAAGCAAGTACAGATAATAGGAATACAGATCAATACACAACTGTAAGCACAGCTGGGGCCATCATACTTTTTACCCTTAGCACAGTTTTGATGGAATTCTATTGAATTCTTTAAATTAATTTAAATTAAATTTAAATAAGACAACCCCCACTTTTCCCACCTAACACTACTGTTTCGCAACGGCACAGTTCTTTGATTGGCTTACTTCCATGTATAGACGACCCTCAATTTTAGTTTAACAATTTTAATTTAACAAAAATATAGTCTTATACAGTACATGGAAATATACTGTAATTATGTGTGGAAAATCAATCAAATGTATAGGTTGGGGAAAACGTATATTCTATGTCACTTTAATGTTTTAATTTTTCTTATATTACTGTATTTTATGTGTATTGCATTGTATGCATTATTTGAGTTTATTTGCATTGTATTGTACTCATTAATTGTTGCTAATCGCCCAGAGTGACCTCGCTGCTAGATGGGTGGTATAAAAATCCAATAAATAAAAATCCAATAAATAAATAAATCTCCCAGAACTAGCTTGATGTTTACTCTTCTTTAAGAAAAGAGAAGGGGCATGTACAACATACTCCATCTTCATCCACTGTCTAGTCTTACCCATTTTCTTTGCTAGGCACCAATCCCATGCTGCAATAAAAATATTCATTTGATATTTTCTGAAAATAATTCCCTGCATGTGAATCTGTATGGCCAATGTAGGTAATGCCTTCTGATGAATATGAAATATGCTCACCCTGTGTAGTGGGCAGGTTAGGCAAGGGCTGTAGTACTCCCTGTATCCCTTTGGGCATACAAACAATACCCTTCTAGCTGGGCTTCTCAAGAATCTGCTGCCAAGGGAATATATCAGGTTTTGTGGCCCTCTGCACTCAAAGAAGCCCTGGTTTTCTTCAAGGAAGAGGCTGAAATATTTACAGTGTGCTAGATTTTATAGATGACTGTCTCATTTGATGAATGAAAGTGGGTTTATGAAAATGGGACTAGAGATGGGCACGACTTGAAAAAAAATTTTTCGAGTTGTCGTTAGTCGGGCCGGTTCCGTTTTGGCTCGTTTCCGTTTTTCGTGAAAATTCGCAAAAATTAGTCAGTTCGTTTTTTCGTTTTTTCATTGTCGTTAGTACTGGTTTGAGGAGGGGGTAGCGGGCTCCTGGAGGAAGCTGCAGGAGTCAGCCAGAGCCACAAGTGACGGACTGGCAGACTCTTTGCACCCGCTGTGTCTCACGTACTTGCATGTAGTGCAATGCAAGTAGATCTGGCTTAGGGTTAAGACAGGTTAGCGCAAGGGCTAGGGTTAGGCTAGTTACGGGTGAGGTTAGGGTGAGTATTGGGGTGCACCTCTGGGTGCCTCTCTGACCCACTTAGAAGGACAGTGTACTGGCGTATGGGTTAGGCTTAGGGTTCGGGTTTGGGCTACGATTAGTGGGCTGTTTATGCCCGATTGGCACATCCCAGAAGTCTCTGTGGTCAACCTGGCCAAGTGGCCATGCGATTGGTGGAAAATTTGCATGGTCTACTCCCATGGGCGAGCCCATCATTGCAAATGTGCAGGTGTAAAAAAATAAAATAAAATAAAATAAAATCAACGGAGACTTTTTTTTGCAAGAAAAACCCACTGCTGCTACTGTAAAAATTCAAGCATTTAAAATAGCTAATTTTCGCATGTTTCTGTGGTGCTTTGGTGGGGTTTTGGGCAACGATTTCAAAAAAAATATTGCGGTCGCCATTTTGGATCCCCCCCCACCGCATGGCAAATGGATGCGCCCTCCCAGTATATTCTATGTCACTTTATTTCTGTCTGGTACAGTCAGCAAAACCTGGCCATGCGATTGGTGGAATGGCTCCAAAACTTTGCATGGTCCACTCCCATGGCAAATGGATGCGCCCTCCCAGCCTGGTACCAGCAGTGCAGCAGTAGCAATAGCCAAGGAGAGGGGGGCGGGGAACCCCCCCCCCCAAATAAAACACCCTTCTGGCCTGGTACTCTTTTTGCCCTCAGACAGTTTTCGCCTACTTTTAGGGCCGGGAATCGGGTTTTTTTTAACTTTTAAAAACTTTCTTTCTGTGCCGCTTGGCATTGCGCGATCGCCGCGATGCAAGTAATGAGCACGACAAATCAGACCAAATTGTTCGTTCGTCGGTTCGAGCTCGAATTCTGGTGGAGTAATTCCCGTTTCCGTTTCTGTAGAGTAACGGATACGAGTAACGGAAACGGAAACGGGAATACCGCTAAGTCGTGCCCATCTCTAAATGGGACAAATTGCAAAAATAAAGTAAGGGCCCTTTTTATTATGGGCATCGTGGACTGTGCAATCAAGCTGGCCTTGGTAAGCCATGCTTATTTCATTATCTGTTGTAGTTTATTGCTCTCAAATGGTCTCCCCCACCTTGTCATGTGATGACACTTCAAAATGAATGCTTGCATCCACTGATTTCCATAAGCATGATCGGAATTCATCAGGGATTGATCATTCCAATTCTTTCCCTCCTCCTTTCATTTTGAGTGACAAGTGTAATAATAATGAGCTCAGGAGAAGACATAATCTTTAAAATTAGACGAGGAGTGGATAAAAGGGAATGGGTTGTATTAGTGGAAGAAGAAATTACATTTACATCAAGACAAAATTAGACACTTTTGGAAAATGCTCGGACAAAGCTGGGGGAGGGGAGAGAACCACACAATCTTTGCAGAAGATTAGAAGGAGAAAATGAGACAGCCATGTGCTTGTAGTTGTGAAAATTATGTTCCTAGAGTATGTGAGGTTTAAACTGGATGTGATGGGGAGAGGGAGGAGGAAATGTGACTGCTCAGCCTATTATCAGTAGACAGGTATGCTGATTCTTGGACTGTCAGAAATGGCTGATAATGGCAGGGGTTAAATTACAAACAGTAACATGGAAGCCCTACTCTAAGCACCACCTTGATGTCTTGTATCTAACGCTGACAGGTGCCTAAGATTTTTCTTTCTTTCTCTCCACCCTTCATTTTAACAAAGCTGGTTGAGCCTGTCAAAGTCATAACTGTTTTTGAATTGAGATGGAGTGTGCAAAGGATTGCACACAGCCACACACACTAGATTATTCCTGGGAAGCATCACACAAAAGTGAAGTGCTATATGGAGCCGTCTCTAAACAAAGAAGTGGCTCAAGCAATTTCACTGGAGGAAGGTGGAGGCTAACTATATCCTGAAACTATGCATTTTTGGTGCTTCAAATTTTTGTGCTCCAGACATTGATTGTGCTTATTTCAATGACATAAACTTTGCTGGATGCAGATTAGGTTGATGCTAATGGCACAAAAGACTGGCCCAAGATGTTGTGTTGCCTGAAGCAAAAGGCAGTGTCCAGATGACAAACAGATAGTCATTCTCTACAGTACCTGAATGACTAGCCAGTAGTGGAGGAAAGACCTTATGGCACGGATAGGGTTTTTTTTTCCACTAAGAGAGAGTCAGCGAGTAGCTGAGAGGGTTGTTGTACAGCCATAGGCAGCTGCCTCCCTCTACCTAATAGCAGGGCCAGGTGAAATATTTATGAACTTTACAGGCCAGTAGTTCCTAAGAAGCTGGGAATCTTAACATAGCCACACACTTTCCTATTCATTCAATCTCCTTGTTTTTTCATGTTGAGAATGGTGCTTGTCTTGCCAGTAGAGATAGGCATGAAACTGATTGTTTTTCTTTCATTTTTCATTTTTTACATAATGAAATGAAAAACATTTTTTTTAAAAAAATGAAATGAAACAAAATGAATTGTTTTGTTTCATTCTGTTCCATTTTTCATTCTGTCTTTGAGCCACCGTGACATGCCTCTGTGGCTAAATCCATTTAAACAACCCGCTCTCCCCCTCCATTGGGTGTGCTGGGAGAGAAGCGGCAGGTCATTTAAATGTCTTTAGCCACTAAGGCAAGTGCTTGCCTTGGTGGCTAAAGACATTTAAATGACCCATGCCTCCCCCCCCCCAATTGGGCGCGTTGGGCAAGAAGCTATGGGCTTTAAAAAAAAAAATCACAGCAAGCGGCTGTGAGGGAATGCCCCACTTGCCACTAAGACTTTTTTTTAAAAAAAAAAACCTGCTGCCACTTCTCCCCCAACGTGCCAAAGGGGGGGGTCAACAGTGGGTTGTTTGTTTTCCCGGTTGCAGGGAGGAGGGTGAGCAGATCCTGTGGGAGGCCTTGCCTCCATGGCCGCCACCGGAGAGGAGAGGGCAAGACCAGGCCCAGCAGGTTGGGCTAGGCCCACTGCCGCCACCACCAGAGCCACCACCACCACCACCACCACCAACGCCGCTGGACCCCAAAAGGTAACTAAGCATTTTGTTACCTTTTCATTTAATATGAATATTTTGTAAAAATGCATGCAAAACAAAATGAAATGTGAGGGATGAAACATAACAAAACAAAACACAATTTTCCTGTTTCATGCGCATCTCTACTTGCCAGTGTCCCTCAAACAAATCACCATCATCTGATGCCTGCGTCTCATAATTCACCTATTCATTCATTCATTCATTCATTCATTCATTCATTCATTCATTCATTTCTATATACTGCCCATCTAGCTACAAGGCTATTCTGAATGGTTCACAACAAAAAAGACAACAAATAACACTTTAAATAAAACACTACAACATCAAATTAAACATATAAATCAAGTGAAACTAAGGGAAGACCACATGAAAAACAATTAATAAAACAAGATAACAGATAAATTAAGGTGCTCTGACACCACCTTTGCACTCTGATGATGTAATATCCTGGAAAGCCTGTCTAAAGAAACAAGTTTTCAAAAATCTCTTAACAGTTCCCAGTAAAGTGGGAGGCATCTTTCAGGTGTGAGATTATTTCAAAAGTGGGCAGCAACTGCTGAAAAGGGGGCTGGTTTCTGCTCTTCTCTATTCAGGCCTCTCTTGGGATCAATGCCGGCGTCAACCTCCCTGCCTGGGAAGATTAAGTTAGGCAGATCTCACTGTAAGAAGACGTTCTGCAAGGTATTGAGGTCCCAAATGATTTAGGGCCTGGTTTTACTGGACAGCTGCATTTGGTACTATCAGTCATAGCATTGTCCTCCTGACTCATCTCTTTCTTTGACATGAGACTTAGGGATACTGTCTCACTGTGGCTCCAGTCCTTCCTAGAGGAAAGAACACAGAAGCTGGTGTTCGGGGCTGTCTGTTTGACATCACAGCCACTGGCATGAGGGGTCCCACAGGGTTCTGTTCTGTCACCTATGTTATTTAACATTTATATGAAACCACTGAGGGAGATTATCGAGTTTTGGAGTTAAGTGTCACCAATATTATGATGATACCCAGCTCTACCTCTCATTACCTCTTCATTCCAAGGAAGGTATTTTGGTGTTCAGCTTCAGTAATGAACTGGATGAGGATGAACAAACTGAAAATAAATCTAGACAAGACAAAAAAATGTTTCTGGTCATTTGAAAAGGAGATCAAAGGATAAGGATGCAGCCTATATTGGATAGGATTACTCTCCCATTGAAAAAGGAGGTGTGCAGCTTGGGAGTGCTCTTGAACTCATCCTTGAACCTAGATGGCCTACCTATTATGTGACTTTTAGATGGATCACTATGCATTATTGCATTATTGAATGTCATAATAATTCCTGTATTTTTCCATTTTTAGTTTCCTTTTTCTTGTTCACATACTATTAGCTTTAATACTGCCTTTTTAATGTTGTAAGATACCCCTTCAAATTCATTGTTATTAAACTAGATTATATCTTAAATGTTCTAGGTTGTATATTGTCTTTCAATACTTTTTCAAGGAGAAAGGCGGGGTAAAATATTCAAAATAATAAATAAAAAAAATTCCCTATGTAGGTTTTCAACAATCCTTCCGGTAACACTGTAAACTAGATATGGGAGCTTCCTAACTTTAGTGTCTATGCATAGAAAAATGAAAATATGTAAAAAGGTTAAATTTTCTATTTTCTGGCTTTATGGAGCTTAGATAAGTATAGATGGCCCTTAATACAATATGGTAAATCCCAAAATGCTTTTGTTTTTATTACTGGAATATAAAGAAGTTTATACTAAATTTACAAAAAACTATTTCAGGGAATTCAAGTCTGATTGTCCTATGGCTTTTCTTTAAATCTACATTCTGCTAGCTACTGTAGAAGAAGCTGAAAGAAATGTAAGGATACCAGAACACACTTAAACTGCAGACATACTGTTACGGGTCAAAAACAGCCAAGCCACCCTGCATGGTTGCTTGTTTGCTTACTTATTTTCTTATCTTTCAAATATAAATTGCAGGAGAATTTGCTCTTTGGGATGTAAGTCATGATTTTGCTGTGAAAAAGCCTGGAAAAAATGAATTAATGTGAATTAGTCTGACAATGAAGTGTTTTTAGATATGTTGTTAATTAGATTTTTTTAAAAAATCAAAATATTGAGAGAACAATGCCTTTGCTAAAAAGTAGAAGGCTTAAATCATGTAATAAGAGAGAAAGTTACAGATTGTTACATTAGGTCATTCAAGATAAAATCAATGGGGAAATGCATAAAAGAAGAAAAAGAGCCTCGTGGCGCAGTGGGTAAATGCCTGTACTGCAAGTAAAACTGTGCTCACGACCTGGGTTCAATCCCCGGTAGCAGGCTCAAGGTTCACTCAGCCTTCCATCCTTCCGAGGCCGGTAAAATGAGTACCCAGCTTGCTGGGGGGGCAATGTGTAGCCTGCACTCTGTAATTAAAATTGTAAACCGCCCAGAGACTACTTGTAGTAGTATGGGGCGGTATATAAGCAGAACACTTTGCTTTGCTTTTATTGGCAGAAAAATACGAGAGACTCGATTCTATGCAACCCAACATAATTGTTTAGACGTGCTGCACTGAAATTTAAAATACTCACAATGACAAGCAGTCTCCCATAGGAAAGGAACACAAACATTTAAAAATAGCAGCAAGATTTATATCATTCCTCTTCAGATTAGATGTTACAGTAAGCAAATATAGCAAAGAGAAGATGAAATGATAAAAATCTCAACTGGGAGCCATAATGTAATTTTCAAAGTGATGATCACCTTCAGTTTTAAAAAGAGTTATTTGTGAATCATGAAATTATAGGGATTGAATAGGATGTATGTGTTGGAGGCAACCATATTACAATTTTGTACTAGGCCCCCAAACATGTCACAATTAGGACTCAAATGCCATAGCACATACAGTCAACACAGAGAAAAAATATATCGTTTTTCCTCACCCTTCCCCATCTCCTCTGATTTGAAAATAATGGTAAGGGTGTAAATTCTCTCACCTCTCATCCTCCCAAACAAAATGAGATATGATAGGCAGTCATTCTCTCTGTAATTTTTATTCTTTACTAAGAAAATATGTTCAGATTGCTCGGTGACTTTATGTAGAAGGAGTGATACAGGCAAGTGACTAGCACATCAGGTCAAAACAAGACATGGGCATAAAATGAACAAGGAAACAAACAAAACCCCCATGAATTGGGCCATTTTATGGTCTGTTTCAGGGTGCTTCAGGGAAATGTGCCTGCCCGGAATGAAATGCAGAATTGTTATCAGCATCAGTGATTCATATGCTTCATTTCTGGACAGATCATCCCTGACCAGATAGTGGGCACCACTCAATTAATTCCCAGGCAATCCTGGTGTGGACCTAAAGAAAACATTATGTAGGATTGATTGTCAGGTTAGGCAGCCAATCACAGAGGCCCAAGTCCACTCTGGTAATATCTGGTTGTACCAGCTCAGCTGGTTTCACCTTTCCAGAAGGTGGTTCAAGAAGATGCCTAGGTAGGGAAGAAAGTAAAATCAATGAAATAAAGAAGAGATCCTTATTTTGTGGCATGATTTTTACATAAGATCGTTGCCAAACCACCATCAAATAACAGATGCATCTATGCCCACAGACTACACCAAAGAAATTTTGGATCTTTTGGCACATGACTTCCCCTTGGTGAAAAAGCCATGAATCTCAAACATGGATCCGCATTATTTCATGTAGTCTTCATGTGAAATCCTCTCTACATCACCCTCAGATCAGAGATCCCATCTCTAGCCACAGTACAACACAGAAATTGTGGGTCCTTTGGTGCTTAACTATGCAGTGGTGTAAAACCACTCCTTAGTCATAAGCCACATTTGTGCCCACACAACACAGCACACGAGCCATGGATCCTCCAGAGCATAGCTTTGCAGTGGCACAAAACACACCCATCCAAGGCATGGATCCTCATTGATCTGCATGATTTTTATGTGGGAACATCCCCAAACAACTGTCCAGTCATAAGCCATATGTATGTCCACACAGGACAACACGCGAATGTTGGGTCCTTCAAAGTATAGGTTTGCAGTGGCACAAACAACCCACTCAAGTCATGGATCCATATGATTTCCCCCTTAGGATTATGCCCGAACAACTGTCCAATCAAATGCCCCATGTGTTCCCACACTCCACAGCACAAAAGATGGAACCTTTAGCACATGGCTTTGCACTTGTGCAAAAACATGGGTTCAATGCACAAATCCTCATGGATCCAGGTAATTTTTACATGTGACCATGCCCAAACTACTGTCTAATCACAGATCCCATCTACCTACAGACTACAACACAGAAATCATGGGTTCACCAGCCCATGTTTTTCCTGTGGTGCAAAACTGGACTTCCAGGTGTGGATCCTCATAATTTTTACATAAAATCTTCCTTGAAAAACCTATCAAATAACTGGTTCTATTTGTATCACAGACTGTACCATATAAACCGTGGTTTCTTCAGCACATGGTATTGCAGTAGGAAAAGAACAAGGATATGAAGCATGTATCCTCATTTCTCCACAGGATTTCCACACTGCCAGCCTCAAACCACTGTCCAATCATCTGTGCCATCTGTGCACAGGGACTTTAATATGGAGATCACATGCAGCAGCAACGATAACAACAACAAAGGATCTGGGACACGTCTGGATCCTCATGCATCCAAATGCTTTTAAAATAAGACTCAGAAACTCTTTCGCAGGCAGCACAGTCCCAGGGTGCCTAAGAAGATGAGAATGAGTAAAACACAGAAGGAATGCATCCTTATGGAGCCATGTGATCCTCACCCAATCACAGGTTTCATAACAGAATGTCCACAGAATAGATTCCTTATTTCTGGATAATGGTATGATAAAATGACATCCATGCAAGGCGAGAATCTTCATGGATTCATCTTGACACATGACCATCCTGAAATCACCACATAATAATAGGTTTCACTTGAATATACAGATTGATTAGCAGAATGTGCACAATGTTTATCTTGATTTAAGTAAGGCCTTTGATAAGGTTCCCCATGACATACAAGCAAAGAAATTAGTAGAATGTCAGATAGATAATGCTACTGTTGGGTGGATTTGTAATTGGTTGACTGGTCATACACAAAGGCTGATCATAAATAGCTTCTCCTCAGCATGGAGAGGGGTGACCAGTGGAGTGTCCAAGGGTTCTCTTCTGGGTCTAGTGCTATTCAAAATCTTTATGAATGACTTCGACAAAGGAATCGAGAGTAGACTGATTAAATCTTCAGATGATACCAAATTGGGAGGGGTGGGTAATTCCCTAGAGGATAGGATAAAAATCCAAAATGACCTTGATAGATTAGTTGGTGTGCCAAAGCAAATGGAATGCATTTCAACAGAGAGAAATGTAGGGTTCTGCATTTAGGCAGAACAAATGAATTGCATAGATACGTAGGATGGGAGACACCTGACTGGAGAATAGTACCTGTGAAAGGGATCTGGGAGTCTTGGTGGACCACAAATTGAACATGAGTCAGCACTGTGACATGGCGGCCAAGAAAGCCAATGCGATTTTTGGTTGCATCAACAGAAGCATAGTTTCTAGAACAAGGTAGGTGATAGTACCACTCTGTTTTGCTTTGGTCAGACTCCAACTGGAGTACTGTGCACAGTTCTGCACTCCTCAATTTAACAAGGATGTTGACAATCCCAAGCGGGTCTAGAGGAGGGCAACCAGGATGGTTAAAGGTCTGGAACATATGTCTTACAAGGAGCAACTTAGGTATCTGCATCTGCAGAAGGTTGAGAGGGGATATGATAGCCATGTTTAAATATTTGGAAGGATGTCCTAGTCTATGAAGCCTCATTTTCCATGGCTTCATAGACTAGGACTTCGGGAGCAATGGTTTCAAACTGCAGGAAAGGCTATTCCATTTGAACATGAGGAAGAACTTCATGACAGAGCTGTTCAGCAGTTGAATATGCTGCCACAGAGGTTGGGGGAGTCTCCTTCTTTGGAGGTTTTTAAGCAGAGGCTGGATGGCCATCTGTCAGAAATACTGTGATGGGGGTTCCTTCATGGCAGGGGGTTGGACTGGATGGCCCTTGAGGTCTCTTGCAACTCTATGGCCATTAGTTCACATCCCTTTCATCGTGGTTTGCCGTCCCGCTTGTGACCGGTATGAAGAAGTGTCACTCCACGTCCATTACGTGACGACAGGTGTTTGTCCCAGCCATGCCCCCTGAACTGGGATTTAAGCGGGATGAGCGATTCCCCTCCCTGGGCTCAGGAATCTGCTCATCTTAGTTCTCGTTCTGAGACGAGTGCCCATGAGGTAACGCTGGTCACGCAATGTCCCATTCTCCCTCTAGTGGCAGGAGTGCGAGGTGCCATTCACCAGTACATTCCCTATGGAGTCAGCAACGCAGTGCAGGGAGATTAAAAGACAAATGCCTCGAACTTAGCTCCATAACACATTGAAAGCAATGTTGAGGAGATTCAAAAGATCGAAAAACGGAAGATCGGACCAAAGAAAAAACCGAGAACGAAGGCTGAGAAGTTCAGATGTTGTCACGAAACAAGGACGTGAAGTAACAGTTATCACGGTACCATCAATCATGCCCGTGGGTACACGGGAGCAGAGACATTACCGGGACAAGACCACGTGACCGCGAGCAACAATGAAATAAATGTCAACTTGGAACAAGGAAGGATGTGAAGTAACTGTCTATGATTATATGATTCTATGACATCACATATTGTTTACTTCACAGTGCCATCATAGCAAAACAAAAACAAAACAAACAAACAAACCCATGGGTCTGAGATCGACATGGAGCTGTAATTTTTTTTTACTAATATTTACACTACTCCATCAAAATCATTGACATTAGCCAGAGTGAGCAAAGAGGGAGAGAGAGCTAGAAGGAATCTCAAGGGGAGAGATAGGAAGGAAAGGCCTGCTGGAAGAAGAGGCAAAAGAAAGGGGGAGACAAAGGCAGAAACTTGTTCAAGGGAACAAAATAAAGGAACGGGAATTCACAGACAAACAAATTAACACCAAAAGCTAACAGGAATTATTCAGGGAAGAGAAACATAAATTGTTGTGACCTGCAAGGTTTGCACAGTTAAGTGTAGCACAGCATACACATGCAGCAAGTGTAAACGTGGCACTGTTAGAAGAAAATGTGAGAGATCTAGAGCAGTAAGTAGCTACACTTAAAGCTATCAGAAAAGATGGAGTACACATTGGAGTACACTCTCTTGAGCACCAGCAGCAGACAATGGAGGCACTGGAGGAGGAAAACCAATGAGGGAAGGCAGAGGAGGAGAATGCTAAGGAGAGGGTAAACATAGTGGAATGAAGGAGAACACTATCTTTACCAGTAGAACTGCAAACCCATTTCAATTTATTGATGAAGAGTCTGGCAGACAGCAAGGGTGTGTGTTCAGTGAATCTGCTTAGCTGAGTTTCATTATATTCCTGTGAGGTTTCTTCTTTGATTTCGTCTCCTTGCTGTCTGCCAGACTCTTCATCAATAAATTGAAATGGGTTTGCCGTTCTATTGGTAAAGATAGTGTTCTCCTTCATTCCACTATTTTTACCCTCTCCTTAGCATTCTCCTCCTCTGCCTTCCCTTATTGGTTTTCCTCCTCCAGTGCCTCCATTGTCTGCTGCTGGTGCTCAAGAGAGTGTACTCCAATGTGTACTCCATCTTTTCTGATAGCTTTAAGTGTAGCTACTCACATTTTCTTCTAACAGTGCCACAAGTTTACACTTGCTGCATGTGTATGCTGTGCTACACTTAACTGTGCAAACCTTACAGGTCACAACAATTTATGTTTCTCTTCCCTGAATAATTCCTGTTAGCTTTTGGTGTTAATTTGTTTGTCTGTGAATTCCCGTTCCTTTATTTTGTTCCCTTGAACAAGTTTCTGCCTCCAAACCCTCCGTGATAGCATTGCTGACCACAAAATTTGCAAATGGGGACACTGCTGCTTCAGAGAGTCCAGATCTGTGAGCACCTGCAGAATCCATGACTTGCCAGTCCTGCGAGCCAGATTGTTACCACCCAAGTGGACAACCACAACCTCAAATGGCAACTCAGAGCCACTCTGGAGAACCAGGTCCACAAAGCTGTACTATATCAAACCCCAATGTCCTCTCCATTCCAGCACAACTTCCAATCCAAGGCCAAGATTCCAACCCCAGCTTGATCGTACAGCGAACTTGGAGGCCCAATATATGAAACTATGCCCAACTACTAAGACTCGCAATTGCTCTCAGGCTCGGACTGCGTCTGTAATAGAATAAAAAAGAGAAAACACCAGAACCTAATACTTGGGCAATGTTCCAACCTAGGAATAACAAGTGGAAGATCACACCTTTTTAATGGCCTCCACGTTGTACTCCATGGCCTCAGCAGTAAATGCAGCCCCAATCCTAAAAGAATGGGTTCCGAACTTCCACCCATCGATGCCTGCTTTCTTTAAGGACAAGGAAGTAACCATCCAAAACTGGCATTTAGTTAATGCTGTACCATCCTTGTGCCTGTACAACTCCCCATCTCCTGAGCCCCTAATTGCTACATATCTTTGCATGGTTTCCACTTGACACAGACCTTCCACAGAACATATTCCCAAGGAAATGGTGCAACCCCAACCCATCCAGTCAATTTTAGACCCATGTAGCTGCAGAACTATATGATCTTCCAAGAACTCCAAATACTGCAACTGAAATGCTTTCCGTGCTTGATCTGCCTTTAAGGAAACCACCAACTCATTGATTTGAAAGGTGCCAAAAACACCACTAGCGTAGCCTCTTTAAATCAAGGTGATTTTGAAGTCATCCTTACAAACTTTATGACACACAGGCAACAATCTCTGTAACAAAGAAGGGGAAATTGGACTCCTTTTGTCCGCAACCCTGCTATGCTCCTTGCCCCATCCCTCAATCATCTTCCAAATCTGGAAGTCAGAAGTATAATCAGATAAACTCTTTGCTTTACTATAAAAGGCTAAAGCCAACATCCTGCCCTAATGGATGCTGGCACCAACTCTTTTTCATGCAAATACAACCTGAACTGTAACAAATGATCAACTGGGGCAGGCCAAAGAAGGCCTAACCTGTCCCAAACCTGAAAGGAGAAAATTTTTCTGTCTGCTAGACACAACCATCAGCTGGCATCAGAGCAATAGCCCTGTTAACTTTTTCCCTCAGAGGTGCCACACTTCCTCTGGCACCACATCAGAAAACCCCTGTACATCTGTCACCAATGCCCTGAACTGCTCAATCTGTTGACGGGACAGGGCATCAGTGATTGAATTGTTCACCCCAGGCACATGCTTTGCATGAAAAACTATGTTAAAACTTAGGCAATGGAGCATAAACACCCACACCAAACTCATCACCCTTACTGATTTTGAAGAAAGTGAATTTATCACAAAACAACTGCCTCATTGTCGTATCAAAAGGTGAACAAAGAATTTTCTCATATCTCCGCCCAAAGCCATAATGCTGCTATGATGGGAAAAAAGTACAAGAACATAAGGTCTCTGGTAAACCCCTATCATGCCGTTGCTTAGGCCAAACACCTGCACTCCATCTACCCCTAAAATAATCTTGGGCTCCCAAGGCGTTGGTATGCACCTGAAAGTCTGCACCAAGACACTGCTTCTCTTTCAAAAAGGATACTCCATTAAACTCTCCAGAACCCGCAACCACACTTACAAGTCTTCCTTCATACCAGCCAAAATTTTTCGCCTATGAAAAGGCTTTGCCAGGCCACACAAAAAGGCCTATGCTGGCACTTCCACCTTAGATGCGAAATTTAAATGCCCAACTACTTCCTGAAGCACTTTCAAAGTCACTCTACACTTGCAAAACAGTATCTCCAGACAAACAACATACACTAGGGAGCTCTTCATTTAGGATACCACCATAACATGGTCTTATATGAGCTTTACATGGGAGCCACCAGGAAGGGGCTCCCAAATAATAGATCTAGCAAGGCCTATGGATAAAACTTTGCAAAATAGCTGTGCAAACACATAGGTCCATAGCTGGCACCCATGGAAAGCTTTTCCAGTACAACTGGGACACCACACAAAGCGAAGCGAAGAAAAGTTGTCTGCTTATGTACTACCCAATAGTGTTTAAAGCATTCACTGGGTGGTTTGCAATTTATTTATGTAGGCAACATGGGGTAAAGACCTGGAACTTGGGCATGGACCCCTAAAATTCTCCTTTGTCTTACAATTAATACAAGAAAGATCAGGACTAAGCTACAATTCACATATTTTGGGCACATGTTCCTCCACCATAATAAAAATTGATTCTGACATATGATAATCCCTTCTGGGGCATTTTAGGTATGCAGTGCTCAGAAGTAATTTTCCATTCCCTTCTTCTCAGGCACCCTTGGGACTGTACTGCTTGCCTGAGGTAAACATGCTGACTCTTTTCCACAGAGGAAGAATGGTGAATTGGTTTCTGCAGTGTTATGTGAAGGCACTGGTGCAAACTATGATTTGATGGAGAGAAACTGGCATAAAATCATGTGGATCCATGAGGATACATATTTTGGGATCTTAGCTTCACAGTGGTTTGTTGAGGATCTCCCATTAAAATCACTTTGCTGCTGAGGATCTGTGCCTAGGTTCCATGTTTTTTCATGGTGCTCAGATTTTCTATATTGTAGTCTGTGGGCATAGAGGTAACCTATGATTGGACACTGGTTTGAAGATGACTCTATACAAAAATCATGTGGATCCATGAGGATCCATTTATCTGATCCAAGTTTTTGCATGACTGAAATCGTGTGCCAAAGGACCGATGATTTCTGTGTTGTAGTATGCGGTTAAAGAAAGTATCTATGATCAGATCATGGTTTAGAGAGGAATTGGTCTAAAATTATATGAAATCATGTGAACCCCTGACTGGGATCCATATTTTTGCACCATTGCAAAGTCATAAAGCAAAGAATCCCTGCTTTCTGTGTTGCAGTCTATGGGCATAAATAAGATCTGTGATTTGATGGTGATTTGGTAAGGATTTCATTTCATCCATGAGGTTTCATTCTACCATTTACCCAGACCCCTTAGCTAGTATGTTCATTGTTGTGTTGCATAAGATTGTCAATTCAAGAAGTATCTGAAGAACTTTGAAGAAAGTCCTGTTAGGACCTTTTATTTTTATTTTTAAAACACCTTTTACAGCTTCTGTTCCCCCTCCACATCTCCCCCCTTTCTGTTCCTATTTCAAGTTCCCCCTCATAAATCACTCATTTTATTTTCCCCAAGCCTACTGAGGGGAGCTGCTTTGGGGACCTATAACTTGGGTGTCTCATATCTAATATTTGGCAAACTTGGAGGGTGAAGGAAGGAGAGGCAGATGAAGACTTGTTGCATTTCTGGCATTTCTAACTCATGTAGGGGGCATTCTGCCATTCACGGGAGTCCCTAACTGCATGAACTATAGAATGATTCATTTAGTCAGAAAGTTTGTGAAAATTTGTGGTTTGTGCTTCATGAATAACAATGAACCACCATGACCTACCATTTCCCTGGTTTATGCACATCTCTGGTCAAAACTGAAAGAAAGAAAAGAAAAATGCTGTGAATTGTTTTCTTCTTTTGCTTTATTATGGTGGTACAGACTAGCACCGTTACCTCTTCTGTAATGACTATGAAAGGCAAGTGTCTAGTCCATCTTAATTTAGCCACCTTTTGAAATAGCATCAACACTGACTGTATTTCCTGCACGCCACTCCCTCCCTCTGTGAACCTTTAGGTTAGGCCAGGGGTCCTCAAAGTTTTCAAACAGTGGGCCGGTCCACCACCACCCAGACACCACTGGGGGCTGGACCACAGTCCAAAAAAAAAAAAAAAAAAGCCAACATGGAAAAAGGGGGAGGGACAAGGGGTTGGAGCCCCCTGCCCCACAATTGTCCCATGATCAGTGAATCTCCGGGCCCCAGCAATGCCCCCTGCTCCGGATCGCTGCCTTGAGGTGCCGCTGCTGGAATCCCTCTGCTGTGCCTCTTCCTCCTCCTCCTCCTCCTCCTACAGTGGAAGTGACTGGAGCGGCTCTCCTTCCTTCCTTGCGTCAGGAAGGAGGTGGCATCCCAGGCAACCTCAGGCCCCTCACCACCTTCTAGGTGGCCACGCAGGATGAGGAGCAGCAGCCGCAGCAACACTAGCACCAGTGCGCGTAGATCCAGCCATGTGCCCTTGCTATCATGCCCTTGCTGTGCCCCAGAGGAAAAGCTGCCTCCTCTCTTGGCCTGGCCTGCAAGTGAGGGAGGGAGGGAGCAAGGGCTGGGAAGGAGGGAGGGGAGGCAGGAAGGCCTGCCCAAAGCCACCTGCAGCCCACGCACTGGCCGAGCCCAGCCAGGATGTGGTGCTCTCTTGGCTCGTCAGCCTGCCCATCACCAACCGGGGACAAATGCAGCCCCGCTAGCCTCCCAGGAACCAGGCCTGGGCGACCGTTGGCCTTCCCTTCTCTTCTTTTCTTTCTCCGCCACCTCCTCCTCGCTGGTCTCTAACCCGGTGATGGTGGTGGCAGCCTCAGACTCTGGCCATGGCTGTGCTCCCTCCTCCTCTCCCTTGCTCCACAGAGCAAGGCAGCAGCTCAGAGGGGGCTGGGTGGGCAGGAAATAACTCCATTTCCCATCAGTCCATCCCTCCATCGGTTCACTGCCATGGCTGCTGTGGCTCAGAAGGCTGGCTGGCGCTGCCTCCACCTGCCCCCTTCATTCCTCACAACTACAATAACACAGGTGGTGACCACACAAGGAAGGCAGATGGGCGGGGTGGAGGAGGAGCAGGGGTGGGGCCTCAGGGCCATAGAGGGAATGGGAGACCTTGCCAAAGCCCTCCCATTTTAAATTGCCCCGCTCGGCTGCAGCCGGTGCCCCAACTATCTTGAGGGCAGGTGGGGGGAGCTGGGTACCTTGCCCTCCCACTTTGAACTGACTCACTAGCCAGCGTGCCGATTATCTGGGTGGGGGAATCAACATAGCCCACCGATTTGAACTGCCTAAGCAATAGAAGTAGCTGCAGTGGCTGGCTTGCTCACGAAGCAGGGGGTGGGGGGGTCTGGAATTGGTCCAGAGGGCCGGATTCAGGACCCTGGAGGGCCACATCCGGCCCCCAGGCCTTAGGTTGAGGACCCCTGGGTTAGGCCAAGGATAAGAAAGGCTTACAGGAAGTCATGGACCTGCTCTCTGACCTGGGCTGCTTACTGGCCTGCACAGCCCACACTGTCAACAGCCATTGTGTTGCAAGCTGCTTATCACTACTGAATTCAGTTGTGTCATGATTAGGTCAAGTTCAAACTGGATTACTATCTCATGGGAGTCTAGAATCTAAAAGTAACCTGTGTGCATCCTATATACCAGGGTTAAATTGTTTAATTAATTTCCAGATGGTTTTGTACCACTCATTTTGATGTTTTGATGCAAAAAAGGACTGGGGGAGTCATGTGTAGAAATCAACAAGAAAATTGGCTTTAAATAAAGTGGTTCCTTCACTCTGCTTGTTCTCAAACTCAAGTTGAAGCAATGCAGAATTGATAAATTTCACCTTTGGCACTAACATTGCTGCTCAAGAAGAGGACAGGGCATTAAAAATGATACACTCTGACAATGGCATATTGCATATTGTTGTATATTGCATATTGTTGTTTATTGTTCTTCAGTATTGTAAGCCACCTTGGATCATTTTCCAAGGAGAAAGGCAGGGTAAAAATAGTCTAACTAACTAACTAAATAAGATGATCAGACATTAGGTCCCAAAACCTTCAGGCAGGACAAAGGAAGTAAGTCAATTGTCTTGTTTGAATAGAATAGACTTTTTTTGTGCAAGCTTAAATAAACTTTGCACCAGAGGGTCAAGTCTATTTTACACATATATTAAGCTGCTGCCAGAGATGGGGACAAATTGAAAAACAAGTCACATTTTCTCACAAATATTGCCTATTCATCAAAATTCATCGATTCATATTCATTGGTGACAGAGACTCCTAACGAATATGAATCAATGATTTTTTTGTTTGCCAGGTTTATTTGTCCTTTCATCATATATTGTTGATTCATCACATCTTCATCATATTCATCCCAATCCTCCAGGTCCCCCTGTGCCAGTCTGCAGGCTGCTGGGGACAATCCGGAGATCTGGGTGACCTTGGGAGGGACCGAGAGACCCCTGGATTGGCATGACAGGCAACCGGTAACACCAGTTGAAAGGACTGTGGGGGATCTTCCTAGTTAAAAGGCTTTATAGAGACTTTCCTCGGCACCCGTTTGCACTTCTCCTTGGAGTCTTGGGTCAGGCAGTTGCTGTGTTATGTTGAGCTGTGCCATGTTAGTTTCACTTCTTAGCTGCAAAGCCAACACTTTTATTTCATTTGGTATGGATTCTTCTTCTGATTCATTTGAATCATTGAGAATTTGGGGAGGGAGGACTTAGTTTAGGCAGGTGCTTTTGATTTTGTGTTGAGGCTAGTTATTTTTGGAGTTATTGGGCAGAGTGAATAGTGGGGATTCTATGTGCTTGAGTTTATTTACTCCTGTCCCCTAATTTATTTCATCCCAGACTACTTGTGTGACTGTATGTTTGTTTTTGGCTGGCTGCTACCTCCAGCCACATATTCAGTTGTCAAATGCCACATTTTCTTGTACTTTTATTAGTGGGACATTGGAGAGGGCTTATTTTCTTTTAAAAAGCATTTCTTTTCAAAGGCTTGTGTTGTGTTCATTAAGGTGGCTATGGTGGGGGACTATTTAATTTTTGTGGGTTATAGTTTTTCCTTCTCCTTACCCTATTACTTTTTAAAATAATAACTTTTAAAAAACCACTCCCAATTCTGACCCCACCATCCTTTTTTATTTCTTAAAAACTAAAACATTATTTTCATCTTATCCCACTCTCTTGTTCCACTCAGTTTTTCCATTCCCTCCCATTTATTTAGTGTGGTGTAGGAATGTATAGGGCAGGCAGTTGATTTGAGATTATGAAGGACAATGAGATCTAAGAGAAGAAGTCTGTGAAGCTGGTGAGTCCTCTGATTGCCTTGCAGCCAGACCTGGAAGCAGAGCTTCCCCTTGTACCCAGGGAACTGCTGCTCTTCTTCCTCAAGGAATTGGAGGAGTTATTGGTCTCAGAATCCACAACCATTCCAGTTCTCTGAACCAGTAGTGGAACAGCAGGAGACAGTCAGGGTCATTGCCAATGAACTCACACCCACACTGCAGGAGTGGGAACCAGAGGGAGAAGTAATCCAAGGGCACATAGTCATGTATGTTAGGTGCAATATGTGGTAGCATTAAATGCAGCGAGCTTTGAGGGCATTGTGTACATGGCGCACAAATTATATCTTGTTGCCCATCATATCATGACCTGGGAAGCACTATCAAGCCTGACTGTGATGCAGGCACCTGGGAGACATGGGCACTCCCAGATGATAGTGGTACTTAAACCTTTCCAAAAGATCACTAATGTGCTGTGTTGGCACACAGCCAGCCTGGGGAAGGTCAACCCTCTTATTTGTGCCCTGGAGGAAGCATGTACCAGGGAGCTGGACAAGTGGAGAATGGAGCTCTCCACTGAGACATGCAGAGTGTGGGGTACTCCATGTGTATGTAGGAAGCCCGAGATGTCAGGGTTTGAGTTGGAGAACAGTCACAGTCAGGGTCTTCCACTGATGAGGGCCTTGGTCCTGATGGAGCATGGTGGTGGCAATGAGTTTGACGCTAGCACCTAGTACAGGAAGAGCTATGTGGCAGCAAGTTTAGAGTTTGAACGTTTTTGCATAGGTGAGGGACTGCAGCATGCTTGGACTGCAGAGCCTGAATTGCTCATACAGTTTGCAGTCTATCTTCACCAGAAAGGTTTGGCTCCTCATTCTATACAGGACCACATGGCAGCCATCACTTTCTGTGCTCAGGCAAAAGGATATGCCCACCCAACCAATGATTACAGAGTCCCCAAGATGAGTGAGGGATGGACCAAAGAGAGGGGTAAGAAATTAGATGGGCAAGCACCCATTTCACCAGTAGTTTTACAGAGGTTTGCAAGGATAGCTATGAGGAAGCCTTATTTAAGTCAACTACATTGGTGGCATGTTTTTGGAGCCTTTCGTGTCAGTGAATTGGTGGTGGCTTCTAAGATGGATGAGTCCCATTATGCACTGCAATAGGCTGATTTGCTAGTCACCCAGGACCAGCTTACATTTACGGTCCAAAACAGATCAGTCAGGGGTTGGGAAATTAATTCAGTTAGGAACTTCTCATATTAGAGAAATTTGCCCATATTTAGCTGTTGCTCAGTTTTTGAAGTTGAGGGGAGGGTGTGAAGGTAGTTCATTTTTGCATCAGGATGGGGCCCCATTGACAAAATATCAGTTCTTCTTCATGGACTCTGTGAATCCACACAATGGGTCTTCATGCCTGCGCGCTTGAGTTCCCGGTTGTTCCAAGCTTAAGGCTTACAAGCCCCTCCCCTCCGTGTGCATGCTCACCCATCTCCCGCCTTGCTGACTCAGTTCCTTTTTGCCGCCGCTGAGTGTGGTCATTTTTCCATGAGCTCCTGCAAACAAAAAGGAAAGTGAAAACTTCATTCAAATATTTAATTTCTTTTATTTCCTTTCCTCCCAGTCACCCCCAAGTTTATATAGTTATTGTTTATTTCCAGCGCCCGCCCTTAGGGCGGAGGGGTTGTATACCCCCTCCCCCCCATACTGGCGGGCGCGAAGGCCGTTTATGGCCGCGGCAGCACTGTTTAAGCAGTGTAAATCCTGCCAGAATAGAATTCCGTTAGCTGACGGACACAGTTTGTGCCTTTTTTGCTGGGCGAGGCTCATCAACCTGAACTCTGCCCGCATTGCAAAAAGCTAACAAAGCTGTCCCTTAAACATCGCCTGGAGCGGTTAAGGGCTTACTTGTGGGGGAAATCCTTCCAACCCATGGAAACTCACTCCGAGGCTTCCATGCCTTCTACTTCCTCAAAATCCAAATCTTCAACCAAAGGCAAAACGATGGAGAAAAGAAAGAAAAAACATCTCCAGCCTGCTCCGATTCAGGAGAAAAGATCAAAGGAAATGGCCTCTGATGTGCAATCAACGACGGCGATGCCAAAACCACCCGCGCTCGTCTTAACCGAGTCACGTGGCGTAGAGGGGGTTCACAGTTCAGCGCAGGTCGGCGCCCAGTCTCCTGATGCCACACGAGATGAGCCTTGGTCCCATGCCTTTGAAAATCAGGTGATGGGTACCCGTGAACCCCCTCATAGCCCTATGATTCTATCGGGCTTACCGCCGGGCCAGCTTGTCCATGACACGGACATGGCCACAGTCAGCTACAACCCGTTGTGGCACCTACAGAATCTACAGGCTGCCTCCATGACCTCAGCTCTCCAGCACTCTGACGCGGAGGAGCAGGGTCTAGATGCCCCCAAGCGTTTGGGCGCTATGCGATCAGGCATCGAAGTGAGAGGAGTCTCTGATGTCGGGCGTCCTGCAAAAGATCAACGCCCAGTTGTCTCCCCGGGCCGGGGCAGAAAGAGGGTGAGGGTAGACTCTCATGATTCCACGTCATCCCCCTCATCCTCTCCTAGGCGTCAAAAATCTAGACGCAGACAGGGCAAGAGGCACCAACGTCATGGATCTTCCTCCTCGTCGTCCCCCGCACAACGTCATAAAAGCAAACCCTGTTCTAAGAAGAAACGACGTCATGCCCGCATGGTGTCCAGCTCCTCAGACACTGACTCTTCTACCACTTCTTCATCCACCTCCTCACAACTTAAAACGCAGCGAAGAGGTAAACCTAAGCCACCGGCCCAGCGCCCTCTGGTGTCCAACACTGACACCATTGCTGGTCTAGCCTTTCAGAGCCATGCCCTGCGAAGCCCCACTGACACCACACCACAAGCAGTGGATCAGCAGGCCCAGCTGCCGGATTCGCCAGCCGCCATGCATCACCCGTTAATGGATGATTCCGACATGGGAGCAGCCTCTCAGAAGTCACATCGGTCCACCCTCTCAATATCTAGACACTTTGAGACCGATATGCCAGACAAACAATCTTCCACCCCAATTGAAGACTTTAAACATTATTCACAGATGATACACAAAATTGCACAAGTCATGGGACTTCAAGTTCAACTCCCAGCCGCAAGTGACTCGTGCAAATTCCTTGGCCACTTGCACAAGTCCAGGCCACCTCCTTTGTGAATGGGCTTTATTCCCTCTATGTTGGAAAAGGCCAAGGAGGCCTGGGCCAAATCCTCTGATTCCAAGGAGAATTGATAGCCTCTACAAAACACATGGTGAGGGCACAGACTTCCTTATGAAGCACCCCCTACCGAATTTGGTGATAGTGGATGCCACGCAAAACAGAGGGAAGTCCCATTCCAACACCACCCCGAGCAACAAGGAAGCTCGGAAGCTAGACCTCATTGGCAGGCGTCATTACTCCCTTGCCTCATTCTCCTTGAGAGCACTAAACCATCTGTGCACAATGGAGGCGTATACCCGTCACCTCCTGCTCACTTTTCCGGACTTCATAAACCACATTCCGGAAGAACAAAGGGCAAAGCACAGGCCTCATACATGGAAGTTTTGTCTCTGATCGACTACCAGATGATAACCTCCATGCACATAACGAATGCAGCTTCTAAGCAACTGACGACTGCTATACATCTCCGTCGTCATGCCTGGCTCAGGACATCCAGTATTACAGATGATGCCAGAAACCGTATAGAAGACTCCCCATTTGATGGGGAAGGATCCTTTGCGACGTCCACTGATGCGTCACTGGACAACATCCAGAAGATGCGTAAGGCTGCAAAATCTTATACACAACAAGGAGACTGGTTCATTGCCCAGACCTACAGGACACTTATTTTCACGTCTCTATAGCCCCTCAAGACCGGAAATACCTCCGCTTCCAGATAGGAGGCTCAACTTACTAGTTCAAAGCCATGCCCTTTGGTCTCTCCTCCGCCCCGCGGGTGTTTACAAAGTGCATGGCACCGGTGGTGGCCTTACTTAGGCTCCAAGGAGTCAACATCTTCCCATATTTAGATGATTGGCTCCGGGTAACACCTACAAAACAAGGGCAGAGAAGGATCGAGAAATCACCATCTGACTCCTAACATCCCTGGGACTTTGTCTCAACGAAAAGAAGTCCAACCTCCTACCCTGCCAGTCAGTGCTGTACATAGGAGCACTTCTGGACGCTCAAAAAGCAATGGCATACTTAGCGCCAGATCGCCCAATAAGAATCAAACAGGCTCTACACCCATTTCAGAGCCCCAACAAGGTATCTGCTCATCAGGCCCAATGCTTACTAGGCCTGATGGCCTCCACTACAGCTATCATAGTGCATGCCAGACTCCGCATGAGACCGCTGCAGACATGGCTTCTAGCCAGGTTTTGACCTCACTGCAACCATCCAAACGGCTCAGAATTACCTCCTCTCTCCTCACCAGCCTAAAGTGGTGGAAGTCCTCCCGCAATCTCAGAGTGGGAAGGCCCTTCAAACAGCATTACCCGTCCATTCAGGTAACGACAGACGCCAGTACCACGGGATGGGGCGCCACTTGCAACCACCTGTCGATCCATCACAGGTGGACACTCAAGGAGCGAGTTCATCATATCAACTATTTGGAACTCCTTGCCATTTTCAA
This sequence comes from Phrynocephalus guinanensis, assembly GCA_037367245.1. Classification (NCBI taxonomy): domain Eukaryota; kingdom Metazoa; phylum Chordata; class Lepidosauria; order Squamata; family Agamidae; genus Phrynocephalus; species Phrynocephalus guinanensis. The sequence continues at coordinate 3,145,673 of CM074735.1, forward strand.
AGCCCTCAAGGCATTCGAGCTCCTCCTTGCCCACCAGATGGTCCAAGTAATAACAGACAATACCACAGCTCTTTATTACTTGAACAAGCAAGGACGTACTCACTCGAAATCTCTCCTGCACCTCGCCCCCAAACTTTGGAGATGGTGCATAGCCAAGGACATTCACCCAATAGCCATACACATCGCGTCATGCAACAACGTCGCTGCAGACGAACTGAGCCACCCCACACACGACAATCACGAGTGGAGCCTATCAGAAGCAGTGTTCCGGATCCTCTGTACCAGAGGGAGAACCCCGACCATGGAAATGTTTGCATCTCAAGCCAACACCAAGTGCAGCTTGTACTGTTCCAGAGCGGGAATCGACAAACACTCACAGGGAGATGCCTTTGCCACCAGGTGGCCAGCCGGCCTCCTTTATGCATTCCCACCAATACCACTCATTAAGAGGATGCTGATGAAGATCAGACACCAAGGAGCCCATGTCATACTTCTGGCCCCGTGGTGGCCAAGACAGCCATGGTTTCAAGTCCTGCAAACAATGGCGATCGACTCGGTCAGGCTGACATCAACGCCCGATCTCCTGATGCAACACCAGGGCCAAGTCAGGCACCCAGACGTCCTGACTTTCCAACTAACGGCATGGTACATCCGCTAACAATTGCAGAAGTACTCACAAGCTCCAGGAAAAAGTCTACTAATACCCTATATGCACATAAGTGGGCATCCTTCCTACACTTCACTCGAGCTAACTCTCAACCCTCGAGTCCAACCAACATCCAGGTCCTCCTGGAATTCCTCCTCTTACTCTTCAACAGAGGACTATCCCTATCTACCCTAAGAGTGTACACTGCAGCCATAGTAGCGCATCAGCCACCTGAGTCTGAGGCTGCAGCTTTGTTTACACATCCTAAACTTAAGAGGTTCCTAAGAGGCATTGCAAACCTCCGTCCACAACACAGAGCCCTGGCACCACAATGGTCTCTCTCCTTGGTACTGAGCTGTCTAACTAAGCTGCCGTTTGAACCCACGGCTACCACATCTCTTTACTTACTTACACAGTATTCCTGGTGGCAATCAAATCAGCCAGACCAGCTTCAGGGCTCGCTGCACTCAGAGCGGACCCACCATTCCTCAAATTCCACCACGATCGAGTGGAACTTTGTCCGGACATCTCTTTCTTACCAAAGATAGTGTCCTCGTTCCACGTGTCTCAGCCACTTATTCTACTAACCTTCTTCCCAAACCCAAGTACTTACCTCGAGAGGAAACTCCACTCCCTTGACGTCAAAAGAGTGCTCCTCTTCTGCACAGCTAGGACAGCTTCCGTTAGAAAGACACACAATCTCTTTATCAGAACCTCGCCACCATCTTGAGGTCATCAAGTATCCCATCAATCCATCTCCAGATGGATTGTCACAACCATCAAAATGGCTTACAGCACTGTGCATGTCTCCCTACCTGTCATGCCTTGGGCACACTCTACAAGAGCAGTAGCCTCATCCACTGCTTTCATAAAAGGATTGCCCTTGGAAGACATATGTAAAGCGGCTACCTGGTCTCAACTGTCTACGTTCCTGAAGCACTACAAACTAGACGTCAGGTCGAAGAGATCAGCCGCATTTGGCAAAGCACTTTTGACAACTGTGGTACCATGACTACCCTACACCGGTAAGTCAGCTTGCCAGCCACCTATTGTGTGGATTCACAGAGTCCACGAAGAAGAAATGCAGGTTACTTACCTGTAACTTAAGTTCTTCGAGTGGACCTCTGTGAATCCACACCACCCACCCGCCTCCTGTGAATCCACACCACCCACCCGCCTCCCCTCTCTCCGTCATGGCTCGTTGTACTCTCTAATGGTCAGCTGCGGACCAGAGGGGAACTGAGTCAGCAAGGCGGGAGATGGGTGAGCATGCGCACGGAGGGGAGGGCATTGTAAGCCATAAGCTTGGAATGACCGGGAACTCAAGCGCACAGGCGAGAAGACCCATTGTGTGGATTCACAGAGGTCCACTCGAAGAACTTAAGTTACAGGTAAGTAACCTGCATTTCTGGCATGTGGCGTCCTAGGGGCTAGAGACCTCTGGCTTTGGCAGGTTGCAATTTGGGACACACTCATTCTGTATTGGTGCAGCTTCTACAGTGGTGGCTTTGGAGTATTCAGGCAAGGACTTTAAGCTGTGGGTGGATGGACATTGCAAAAGTATGAAACTTATGTTCAGAAGCTGCCTGACTGTTAGGGCTGGTCTTTGCTGTTGTGTTTTCTTGTTTTACAGGTTGGCCGCTGTGCTCCATAGTTTGGGTGCTCGTTTGTGGCAGTTTTATATTTTGGGCAACAGTGCAAGCATGGCAGACCAGCTGGGGCAAACACTTGGGCTTGAGCTCATCTCCATAGATCAAGTGGCAAGGTCGGAGGAGCATGCTGTGGGAGAGCTTCCTTTCCCTAGTGATGCAGTGTTGCCACTTTGAACCCCTGTCTATTTTGGTTATCCACCTTGGTGGGAATGACTTGACCCAGCATTCAGGCAAGTCTATCATTTTACCGGTCATCACTGACCTGCGGTTCCTGAAGCATCATTTTACCGAAATGTGGTTGCTGTGGTCAAAAATACTGCCTTGAATTTTTGGTGGGGGGCACAAAATCCCCAGAAGGGCGATATAAAGTTTTGTTGGCCTGAATTGTACAGGCAAGTTGGGGTACATTTATCTCAGGAAGGGCTAGAGGTGTTCCTACAGAGGGAACAAGGGAGCCTGATGGCTGAGTTTGGTTTGCTTTGTGGGGGGGGGCAAGGGGCATACAAGTAGCTCCTTAGCCTTGGCGGGTAGTGAATAGTTTATAGAGACAGTGGAAATCCCGTAGGCATCCAATAGGTGTTTGGTAGCCCTCTTGCTGTAAATAGGTTCGTAATTGATCATAGGTTAAGTAGGATAAATTAAGATTAACCTGGTGGCAGAGGTAAGCCCTGAGGCAGAGGGCAACCCTGAGGTTCATCATGCCTCCAACCTTTAAGGTTGGAGGCATACTGAACAGGTGGGCAGCACGCTTCTCACGGGCATCTCACTAATGTAAATTGGTAGATGGAGCTCTTAATAAGTTTCTGCGCCCAACCTATTCACTATGCAGGCTCCTTTGTTTGAGGACATTTAATAAGTTAATAAAGTTGTGGTCCTATTTAATCCAATGCCTGTTGTCCATCTCTTTATTTTGGTATGGGAGGGCAAAGGCCAATACTTTGGAAAGCTACATTTGAGAAACTTAGGTATGATTATGACAGACCTCTGCTAATGATTCCACTATGATTGGATTTGGGATAACTTTTTCCAGGTAATAAAGCAAATAACCAATTCTGCAGTAACAAATTTTGGTGCTTCTTGGGGGGGGACTTCAGAATGATTGAGACATTTGGCAAGCTGATGTGACAGAATCCTGTCATTCTCCAAAAACACTTAATCTTTTCCAGAAAAAGAAACTTACTTTACCTTGCCTTCATAACTGAAACATTCTTTTCTAAAAGCCATTCAAGAAGGGAATGCACTTTTCTCTCTGTCTGTCTGTCTGTCTGTCTGTCTGTCTGTCTGTCTGTCTGTCTGTCTGTCTGTCTGTCTCTCTCTCTCTCTCTCTCTCTCTTAGTTCTATAGTAAACCAAAATAAATTGTGTGTGTTTTGAATGGAAGGGAGCAGTTGGGAGTGTCATCATCTGGAAATCGGACTGAAGCTCTAAGTATTTGCAGGGACTCTTTTTTTAAAAAAAATCTTGTCCTCTCATGCCCCACATACCTAGGTGCAGAAGGTGCAGCTCTTATCATGGCCGAACAGATTGGGAAGGTAGCTTAAACGCTCCAATGGCAAACTCCATACACCATACACAAAGTACTTTATAGATCTTAAAGCAATGTTTGAGGCACTGCTATTTGTCTCTCTCCAGATATCTAATTGTTTTCTCCTTTGTTTCCTTCACATAAACATACAAACAAACCCAAATTACTTCATCTTTATTGGCTAGGACCTTGGTCTGGGATAAGTTAAGAATATGGTTTTTAATATAAATATATAGTTTTGTCCTACTGGGATGCCTCTGATTATCTTCTTGTATTTGTTGGCCACTCACCTGTAATTTGTAAGAACATACGCATCTAGAAGCTTTCATCTTCTCCTTCTTCCTAGCATTTTCCAGCAGGTGTGGAGTCCACTCTTCAGATTCTTAAATGCCACTTTGCCCAATCAACCATTTCTTCAGGGCTCAGGCTAATAATTTTCACGTCCTTATTGACACTGTCCTGCCATCTCTGTTTTGGCTATCCACATGGCTGCCAAGGATTGATTTTCCATTAGTAGGAAGTTTTAGTTGTGGTGGAAGGTGCTGCTTCTACATGAAAGGACATGCCCATACCAGCAAAGCCAATTTTTTCTCATCTTCTCTGTAACTAATATCATAGGTACCTGCTGTCAGATAGTATCATTTGTGACATAACTGGGAGATACCCATTATTACTGTCCTGCACTCTGTAGCATACACTGCAATAGGGCAAATCAACATTGCCACTGACAAATAAGGAAGACGCCATCTACATTAACTCTTTTTATCCAGCTTGCAAACTTGCAATAATGGCCAAAATCTTGTTCTACGGTTCTGTAACTTACTACAAGCAATTGAGGCTAATTGATAAGGTAGCAGTTTGCCTCTTAGTAGCACAGTTGGGCAAATGACCAAGAGTGCAATGAGGATATGCTTGAGTACCTAATCAATTAGACAGAATTAGCTATAGCAAAGTATGCAAAGTACGGGGACATCAGTAGGACGGTGGCCAGTATTTTGAACTGAGTTACAAGACCAGCAGCTTCAGCTGCAGCCCAACTCTTTGCAGCCCAAAGAGACACACCAATCACAGACAATGCTGCCATACTTTTCACATTGCAGATATCAAAGGATGGGGCAGGAGGCATTGTATTCTATGCTGCATAACACCAGAATCTTTAGTATTTTGGGCATTTGAGTTTGGAGCACCAGGATAGGGGACAAAGAAGAGGAAAAAGAGTCACACATGGAAAAACTGTACCAGAATTTAAGACTCGAATCAGACCTTTCCCCATGTGGTAGATTATTGCCATCCAAACTCATTTGAGGAAGTCCACCTAGAATTATGAAATAATTAATTCTAACATGTTAAAATGTAATTGATAACCACACAGCCCAGAATTACATTATTCTAAATGTAGTAATCAAGGGATGGGGCCAAGAGGAAAACAAGGCAAAAAGGGGATTTCTTTTCAAAAGATATGAGGCCATCTTTAAAGTGAAAAGCCAGCCAGAGGAGATATGAGGAAAGCCACGCTTCCTGCTGAGTACAGCAGCAACTGCTCTGGTTGAATTTCTACCTGTACAAAATGAAAAGAGAGCAGTCTTTAGAAACTATTAAACAGTGCCTGACCCTTTAAAATCAAAAACATTCTCCTTGGTGTGGTCCAGAATTATAAAATGGCAGTTTTTTGTGTTAAAAAACCCCCAGTATTTTTACTTTTAAAAATTCTATTACTGCTGGATGGATTTTCTGAAAATAAAAAGGGGGCTAAGGCAATTACCATTATTTTTTAGATAAAAATGTTAAGTGCTTGAACATATATCAAAGAAGCACAATGTAACAGTAATGGGAGACCTCAGTTCCATGGTATCTGTTGGGAGACAACTTCCGCCAAATATGGGCCTTCCAAGAAATTCCTGGCAGGTGTGGCTGATAATTCTCTCCAACAAAAGGTGGAGGAGTAAAACAGAGGAATAGCTATCCTGGCCTTGATACTAACCAATACAGATGACTTGGTGGAAGGAGTGGCAGCAAAAGGACCTCTGGGGAAATTGACAATATTGTACTTGAATTCATGATTTCAGAAGAAACAAAAGGAGAGTGTAACCACATGCATATACTGGATTTCTGGAAAGCAAAATTTAATAAACTCAGAGCAAGGACAGGTAAGGCCCTGTAGCAGGAAATCCCAACAGGAAGCTGATGGCATTCTGTCAGCAAATGAGAAACTGCTAAAATAGTGAATCATAAACTTGTAGAATAATTGAGATAAAAGGGACTTTTATCCTAGTATTCAGCCCAAATCTGACTTCCTGTTACATAAGCCCATTATTATGTGTCCTGCACTCTGGAATAATCAAAAATAGATCCTGTCCTTCCTCTGTGTAACTACATTTCCAGTATTTGAAATGTGTTATATCTACCCTCAGTTTTCATAGAATCATAGAATCATTGTAGTGTTGGAACGGACCTTACAGTCCAACTCCCTGCCCAATGGAGGAGACCACATACCACCCTGGACAGATGGCTGTCCAATCTCTTCTTGAAAACCTCCAGCAATGGGGCACTCACAACTAGAGATGGGCACGGCTCAAAAAAATAATTTTTCGTTTTTCGTTTTTCGGTTAGGGGTCCGTTTCGGTTCGTTTTCATTTTTCGGGGGTTTTTGAACATTTTTTGTTTTCGTTTTTGTTACAAAACGAAACAAAAAAAGAAAAACGAAAATGAAAAATTTTCATTTCGTTAGCATTCTTTTCAATGCAATGTGTCTGCCGTAACGAAAATGAAAAACACGGCAAAATTTTTTGTTTTGTTTCCGTTGTCGTTTTGCTTCTGAAAAAAAAATTCTTTTTCGTTTTCGTTGCAAAACAAAACAAAAAAATGAAAACAAAAATGAAAATTTCGCTGAGTCGTGCCCATCTCTACTCACAACATCAGGGGGCAAGTTGTTCCACTGTTTAATGGCCCTCACTGTCAGGAACTCTCTATTTCCAGGTTGGCTCTCTCTCTGCTGAGTTCCCACCCATTGGTTCTTGTCATATCCTCAGGTGAAATTTTTCTTCGTCAGGCTATTTATTTATTTATTTATTTTCAAATTTATATGCCGTTCTTTCTTCCCAAACGGGAACTCAGGGCGGTTCACATAAAAATATAAAATATTAAAAGGTGGCAAAGAACAGTAGCAGTCACAGTAACAGTCCAAACACACATAAGTAGGCCAGGGCAAAAGAGGAAAGGGGAAAAAATAAGATCCCTAGTCATTGTTAAAGGCCTTTCTTAAGTGACGCCAGCGACGGAGCCTGCCGTAGGTCGCTCGGTATGCTGTTCCAAATGGACGGCCCCACCACTGAGAAGGCCCGCTTACGAGTGCTCGTTTTGCGGGCCTCCTTCAGAGGGACGGTCCGGAGCGAAAGGGCCAAAGATGAATGGGTGGGTCGGGCCGGATCTAATTGTCGGGAGAGGCACTCTGGCAGATAATCAGGGGCCAAGCCATGGAGGGTTTTGTAAACCAAAACCAACACCTTGAACCTTATTCAGGAGGCAACGGGCAACCAGTGAAGGCGAGCCAGGATGGGTGTGATGCGGTCGAAACAACGCACACCAACCACCAACCTGGCCGCCGCATTCTGGACCCGCTGCAGTCGCAGAAAAAGGTTCAAGGGAAGCCCCATGTAGAGAGCGTTGCTGTAATCCAGCCTCGACATGACCAGTGCCTGTACCACTGTCCTCAGGGAGCTCTCGTCAAATTACGGGCGAATATGGGCGATAAGCCTTAGATGGTAAAAGGCCGACCTGGTCACGGATGACACCTGGGACTCCAGGGTCAGATTCGGATCCAGGACGACACCCAGATTCCTCACTCTTTGCGCCAGCTGGAGGGCGGACCCACCCAGACTGGGAAGAGGGCCACAGTACCCATCCGGGCCGCCCCCGAAGAACAGAACCTCGGTCATTCCAGGGTTGAGCCTGAGTCTGTGAGTCCTGGTCCAATCCAAAACTGCGGCCAGGCAGCGATCAAGCGTCTGGGCGGCCTCCACTGCACAGGTGGAGAAGGAGAGATAGAGCTGCGTGTCATCAGCGTACTGATGACAGCAGACTCCAAAACTCCGGTTGATCTGAGCCAGCACCTTCATATAGATGTTAAAGAGCATTGGGGAGAGGGACGACCCCTGAGGCACCCCGCAAGAGAGTGTCCAGGGAGCCGACAACCCCCTCCAAGCTCACTCACTGGAAGGAACGGAGCCAGCCAAAGGCCAGACCCCCAATCCCCACCTCCGAGAGCCACCCCAGCAGGATACCGTGGTCGACGGTATCAAAAGCCACTGACAGGTCGAGAAGGACCAGCAGGGTAGAGCAACCCCCGTCAGCCCTCCTCAACAGATCATCGTGCAGAGTGACCAGAGGCGTCTCAGTCCCATGACGTGGCCTGAACCCAGATTGGAAAGGATCCAGGACATGGTTCTCCTCCAGGAATGACTGGAGACGCAGGGCGGCGACCCGCTCGACCACCTAGGCTAAACATGCCTAGGTCTTTTAGTCATTCTCCAGTCCCCTTATCATCTTGGTAGCTCTTCTCTACACTCTGTGTCTTGTTTGCATCATGGTGACCAGAAATGGACACAATATTCCAAATGTGGGCTCATTAGGGCAGTATAGGGTGGTACTATAACCTCCCGTAATCTTGATGTTATCCCCCTCTTGATGCAGCCTAGGACTGTGTCTGCTTTTTTGACATTTAAGTAATTTTATTGGATTTGGGGGGGGGCAGAGGAGGGAGGGTGTGGGGGAGGGGGAGGAAATGCACTATAAAAATTACATTTAGTATATCAAGCCAAAAATAATGGTTTAACATGTTCACAAATCACCAAATAATATCACAATACTAATAAGTTTGTTACTTCTTGCCATCTTCTCCGGGAAATCTCATCGCAGTCTCCCTTTAGAAAACCAGAGAGTCTGTCAATTTCAATACATTCTCTTATCTTTTCGTGGAAGTTTCTCTCTGTTGGCACTTCTGGTTGTTTCCAAAATTTCGCATACAGTATCCTTGCAGCAACTATTACATGATGAAGTACATATTTCAGGTCATATGAGATATTAACATCTACTATATTTAATAGAAAAAATTCTGGTCTAAGCTCTACCTTAATCTTCAAATATCTTTCTAAAAATAATTTTACCATTTCTAAAAATAATTTTACCATTATCCAATATGCCTTTGCCTCTTTACATGTCCACCATATATGATAAAAGGTACCACTGTCATGTTTACATTTCCAACATTTGGGTGAGCAATTATACATCTTAGATAAACGGTAGGGGGGAAAATGCCATCTATAAAACATCTTGTAACAATTTTCCTTAAAGGCTATAGATTTAAAGAGTTTAACTGTATTCCACAAAGAGTCCCATTTGTTTCAATGAATAGAATAAGCAAAATTTTCTGCCCATCTTATCATATTATCTTTGACCAGTGTATCAATCATTTTTTCATTTAACAAAATACTATAGAATTTACTGAGAAGCTTTGAATCACCAGAAGATAGTATTTTGTCAAGTGGAGTGTCATTAGTCATAAATCACCCCCTCTTTAGTGAGATTTTTAAAGTGTGAGTATATTTGTTGGTATTTCCACCAGTCTAACTTGTAACCTTCTGATACTAATTTTTCTAGTGACTTCAAGGAGAAATCAGCATTTAGAAGTTGTCTGTAGGTTAGAGATTTAAGGCTTGCACTTGTATGAGGATTGGTAATCGCTCCTAACGGAGACAACCACGTTGGTGCTTTAGGGTAAAACTGTTTTTTTATGGATAACCATATTTTAACTAAGGCATTCCTTATCCAATGCTTTTTGAAAAGGGTAGGTATATTACCCTTATACCATACGTAATGATGCCAACCTCTGTCCAAATTGTGACTCTCAAGCTGCAGTATTCTATTATTTGTCATCAAAATCCAGTCTTTGATCCAAGTCATAGCAGCAGCCTTATAGTACAGCACCAAGTTGGGCAGGGCAAAACCACCAGTTTTAGTTCTGTCCTGTAGATAGACATTTCTAATCCTTGCTTTTTTCTTTTGCCATATAAACACACGTATACTTTTTTCCAAGTCTGAAATAATCTTAAAGTTAGGTAGTATAGGTAAACATTGAAATAAAAAGAACAATTTAGGTAAAACAGTCATTTTAACTGCAGCAATTCTGCCCATTAAAGATAACTGAAGTCTTGACCAGGTTTCCAGGTCAGCTTTGATTGCTTTTATACCATTAACATAGTTATCTTTAAGTAAAGTGTTACAACGGTTGGACACAATAATACCCAGATATTTTGCCTTACTAGCATGTTGGAAACCCGACTGGTTAACCAATTTTCCAATCACAAGTGGGGTCGTATTTTTTGTGAGCAACAATGTTTTTTCTCTATTAACCTTTAATCCTGAAATTCTTAGTAGTTCTGGAAGAGAGGTCTGTGGGTCCTCCATAATAACCAACAGATCATCTACGAAGGCTTGCACCTTATAGACTTCTCCTTTGCTTTGTAGACCTTGAATACCTGGGGTATTTCTTATAACACGGAGTAGTAATTCTAAAGTTAAAATAAACAACAAGGGAGAAAGAGGGCATCCTTGCCTGGTACCTTTATGTATCTTGACTGTGTCTGTAAGGTAGCCATTAACTACAATCCTAGTGTTTTGGGCGGAGTAAATTTGTTCTATAGCTCGTAGCATTCTGTGGCCACACTGTAAATAATCCAACTGGGTTTTGAGTAAAGACCAAGATACATTGTTGAATGCTTTCTCAGCGTCAATAAATGTGAAGGCTACTTGCTTCTCAGGGTGACATTCATAGTACTCCAACGCGTCTAGGAAAGTTCTGATGTTGGATTGGAGGCGTCTTTTTGGAAGAAAACCATTTTGATCGGGGGATATCAGAGACAGTAGAATCGTCCGCCATCTCTTTGCCAAAATAGTTGCAAATATTTTATAATCCACATTTAGGAGAGCAATTGGCCTGTAGTTCTGTATCAGGCCTCTGGGTTTCCCTTCTTTAGGAATCAATGTTGTATGAGATGATTTCCATGAATCTGGTATATCTTCGCCCTCTAAAATAGATGTAAAGAGATTTTTCATATTTCCAGAGACCAGCTCAGAAAATTTTTTTGTAAAATTGTGCCGCTATTGAATCGGGTCCAGGGACTTTGTTCATTTTTTGGTGATTAATGGCCTCTGTTATTTCCATCATTGTAATAGGGGCATTCGTCAAAACTCTCTGTTCTTCAGTAAGATTTGGAAAGTTGGCTTGTTCTAGGTATTGGAAGATGGCATCTTTATTTTTTGTCTCCGGCTTGAACAGATTCTGATAATATGCCTCTATGATTTTTTGGATTTGAGATTGATCCGTCTGGTTTTCCCCAGTTTTATCTTTAAGTGTTAGAATTAGTTTTTGAGATTGTACCTTTTTTAGCTTGTAGGCTAACCATCTTCCTGGTTTGTTTGCATTTTTGACAAAATTCAGTTTGGCCAATTTAATCTTATGGGCTATGTCTGCTGTTAAAATCAAATTAAGTTCATGCCTACAGGAGGCTAAGTCTTTATTCAACTGCTCATTGTGCGGATCATGGATTAAGTCCTTTTCTAACTTTTTCATCGTATTGAGGATGGATTCGGATTTCTTCTTTCTCTCTTTGTTCCGTCTTGCCATATATTGGATGACAAAACCTCTAAAATAAGGCTTTGAAGCATCCCACACCATTTTCAGTGGGGTGCCCTTGTTCAGATTTAATTCAATGTATAAATTCAAGTCTTTGGCTGCCTCTGAAATAAATTCTTTATCAGTCCACAAAGCTGAGTTGATTTTACAGTGTCTGGGCTTACCCGAAGTTTTCAATGTCCACAGGATAGCATTATGATTGGATATTGTTCTCGGAAGAACTTCTATGTCCCTTGTATTTAGTAAAAGATCAGTTGAGGCCCAGCACATATCAATACGGGAGAAGGAGGCATGTTGTCTTGAATAAAAAGTGAAGCCACCTTTTAATGGATTTTTCCTTCTCCGAATGTCTTGGAGTTCTAAAATGTCGGACATGTCAAGAAAAGATTTTGGCAGTATGGAGGACGAGGTCCTGGGTTTTTTCCCCTTTTGGTATTTTCCTATCCACAGATGGGATGTGTACAGCATTGAAGTCCCCCAGTATCATTAACTGATGATTTTCATATTGCAAGAGCTTCTGAGCCAATTCTTCAAAGAAAACCTGTCTTCCATGATTGTTATTTGGGGCGTATATACCAACAATAATTGTTTTTTTGGATTGGATATTTGCCTGGATGAGGATCCATCTGCCTAACTGATCTTTTTCCAAAAGAGTTGGAGAAAGTTCTGGTTTGATATATAATGCCACCCCATTTTGCTTCTTTTCTTTATTTGAGGTGGAAAACAGGTTCCCCAATCTATTTTGGATTAGGTATTGTTCATGTTTTCTCAGTACGTGGGTTTCCTGTAAACAGATAATTGCACATTGTTGTTTTTGGAGGAGTTTAAATGTCTTATGACGCTTTTGCAGGGAGTTCAATCCGTTGATATTCCATGTTAGAATTTTCTGAGCCATCTTGTTTTACTTCCAGTGGTGTTTCCTCCCTGGTTTAGGCCTAAGTTGTCTTTTCGGCCTGGTGCCTCCCACTGCACCATTATCTTGATCTTGCTTGGGGGTCCCTTGTTTGGGAGCCTGATTGGCTTGGCTATCATCTTTGGTAGCGGTTTGGTTGTCAGTTGAATCATCACCCTCAGAGAGGGATGATGAAGAGGAGGAGGGGGAAAATCCCAACTTTTCTGCATTTTTCTCAGCGAAGATTCTAGCTTTCTTGTAAGAATCGATTTTCTGTGTTTTCCCTTCCCATTGAAAGGTCAGACCCTGGGGGTAAATCCACTTGTATCTTATCTCATGCTTGAGCAGAAGTTTGGTAAGAAACGTATATTCTTTCCACAGTTGACGGACCTCCCATGGGACGTCTTTCAATATTGCCAGTTTGGATTCATTGATTTTCACCTCTTTATCTCGAATAACTTTGAGTTTGACTATTACCTCTGGAGGGAGCTTGTTTTTTCTGGCGTAGGCTGTAGGTTGACAATAGATCACATCAACTTCACAGAGAAATTCTTCTACGGGTGCCTCAAGCAGAGCGGCCAAACCTTCCCCAACTGAAGTGTAGAGATTTTTGTCTTTGTTGAAAGTGAGACCTTGAATCCTTAAGGTTTTGGATGAAGATTCAGTTTCTTGCATAAGAACCGATCTATTAGTGGATTCCATTGTGGCTTCTATCTCTTCTAAACGGAGATCAGTAATCCCCATGTTGTCCTCCAATGCCTGTAGTCACCCACCAAATGAATTCATCTTGGCATCTACATTGGCAAAACCCTCTTTCATTTCAGATATTAACTCAGAGAAGGCTGTGGTTTGGTCTGAGATAAGCTTGATCTGATTGATATTTAACTGATTAAGCATATCTAGAACTTGGCTGGTCTGGCTTGGTTGTTGAGTAATCACTGGGAGGGAGGGATGGACCAGAAAGGTGGAAACAGTCTTTTTTGTTACAGATGGAGTTTTGCTCATTTCAAAAACGTTGCAATATAGAACTACTGCAGACAGAGGAAGTCCAACCAAGAGCGTGCTGTGGTTACAATAGAGCCTGTTTACTCGTTTCCAGAAAGTATGCAGAAATCAGTTGTTAGTAGAGGAGAATCCAACAGATATCATGCTGTATTCACAGGGCATTTATACACGACCCCTAAGCTCCGCTGCAAATGGCTGCAAGCTCCGGAGCTTAAAAATGTTTCCCCACTAGCTCCGGAGTTTGCAGACAATTAAGTGCGACCCCGCCCACTTTAGTGCGACCCAGCGCACTTTTCTTGTACCTTCTCTTTGGAGGTGAAAAATCTTTGATGCGGTGCAACGATAGTGAGTGCAGGGCTCTCCTGGCTTCTGTTTGCTGCTTTTTGGCTCCCGCTGCTTTAAGAGCTACTTTTACAGAGACGAGAGGCAGAACGAGGTGAGCGACATGCTTTTCTTTCTCTTTTTCTCCCTCCCTCATGCAGCCAGCAACCAGGAAGTGCGGAGGGGGGTGGGGACAGAGGAAGAGCGACGAACCCCTAAGATCTCTGGTCTGAATTTAAGTGGCCAGCGGATCTTAGGGGTCGTATAAAAAGTCCCACAGTAGATTTGACTTGCTCCTTTTCAAGATAGCAAATAATGCAAAAGCAGCTGCATACAAAGAGAAGTCCAGCAGATGGCGTGTTATATCCACATTTGAGCCAACAGGAGCAGAATAACAAAAGTGAAACTAGAATTTTGGAGTTTTATCTGCCTTTAAATGGAGAAATAAAAGCAGCCCTTTCCGAAAGCAAATAGCGAGGGGGCAGGCAAATAGGTATTTAGAAGAGAGCAGATTTTCTTTAGGTGAGTTTTGCTTGATTTTATATCTTTAAAAGGGCTATCTGATGGAAAGAAAGCCACTCACTTGCGGGGGGGGGAGCTTCTTCACCGTCCGGTTCTCCCACGGTCTCAGACGCACGAGTGATTTATTCCCAGGGGTATTTACCCTCACAGAGGAGGGGAACCACACCCGGGATGCCTCAGAGCGAATCTGGGATGTCTTCTGCTCCCAGTGGGTGATCGTAGGCTGGAAATCACCCTCTTGAGACCTGGAATGCATTGACGCTGGCCAGGGCTGCTTCAGCTAGCGTCTGTGCTGATCGCCGCCATCTTGCCCTCCCCTGTGTCTGCTTTTTTGGCACACTGCTGCCTTGCCCTTAGGTGGTGGTCCACCAGGACACCTACTATATTTTTCATTCTATAAGACACACTCCCCCCTTCATTTGGACAACAGGTTTGATTGTCCAGATTTGTAATGGTGTGCCTTTGATGGACAAGGGTTGTGACTTCTTCTAGTGTCTTCCAGAGTAAGCCTTTTGGCTGTTTTAGATGGTATGAGGGGAGATGTTGCACAGCAGTGTAGCAAGGCTTTGGGGGACCTGGGGACAAAGTTGCTTTTGCGCCCCTCTGGCCCTCCCCAATCCTATTGCATCCACCCAGAAAGGGGGGCAATCCTGTGGGTGTGGGGTGGGCGGATGCATGTGTGGTAGCTTGCATGCATGTTACATTTCCAAAGGTGGCCCAGAACAAGGCGAGGAAGAGATGGAGGAGGAGGAGGAGGAGGAGGAGGAGGAGGGCTCTGCAGCTACCGCACTTACACGCCTTCCTGCCTGCTTGCTTTGCCACTCGCCTGGTGCGCAGAGGAGGAGGAGGTGGCTATGATGGAGTGGGTCCCATCCCAAGCCTGAGGACTGCTGGCGGGAAGGTGCAGGGCTTCCTCCTCCCCTCCCCCTCCAGGCGCCCACAGATTACAGCAATCGGGGCAGATGTACCTTTCTGCCCCCCCCCCCGATACACCACGGATGCTGCAAATTAGTGAATTCATACTGACCAACTTCAAATTGGTACCATTAGGTATTTGAGGTTGTCAGTAGAGGGGTCTGTTGTGATCTGAGGTAATTAGGTAAATGAGAGAATTAAAGATTAATAGAAGGCAATAAAATAATCCCAGAGATCAACTGGGGCCAGACCCACGAGACTGGCGTAGGTGTGCTCACTGAGGGTGGCCACACCCAGGGAGGCATGGAAATCACGTACGCGTGACCGCGCCTTCTCTGTGGCGGGCCCTATGTTTTGGAATCACCTCCCCAGTGAGCTGCGCCTAAGTGAGTCCCTGCCCGCCTTTAAGAAGGCCCTAAAGACCCATCTGTTTAGGGAGGCGTTTGGCGACCTTTCATTTTAGGTTTTTTTTTCCCCGCCATCTTTGCCTTCTCTTTTGCCACCTCCTGTGCTATTTTATTGTGTTTATTGTTTTACCTTTTTGTTGTTAGCCGCCCAGAGTTCCCTCCTGGGAAGATGGGCGGGATATAAGCTTCAAAAATAAATAAATAAAAAATAAAAAAGAGAAACACTAAATATGAGATGGGGTGACTCCACGAAGTCTCCTTTTTTCCTGTTTGGAGGCAATATTCCTTGTGGAAAGAGGGAGAGTTCTATATATTGTGTTCTGCACTATCTGGTTTTGAAAATTCAAGCAATACGTTCCAAAGAAGGGGGGGAAATATATCTGGTTTGCTAACACGAGCTGCTTAGATAATAGAGGTCTTTGAAGGAATTACACAAGCTCTGATGATCAGGCATATATCTAAGACAACAGCAACATTTGTCTTGATTAACTTAAGTCTGTGTAGAAACAAGAAGAAAAACAGCAATAAAATTCCTGTTTGGGGGGGGGGTAATATCTGTTTTAGAACCTTCTCAAAATGTTGAACATTGCATTTTTAAGTGATGAAGAATAAAAGGGAAGAATCACACTTTCTGAATTTCTGAAATGTTACAGGGGCCTTCATTCTTCTACCTTTCTCAGGATTCACCATTTCATTGTGCTACATGTATATAGTTTGTCTCAGAAAAAATGCCAGAGTTGCTTGTTAACTTGAACATCCCCAGGGTGAACCACAGATGGTCTTTTGAAAAGCTTGCCTTAGGGTCATCAGCCTTCTCATGCATGTTTGACTTAAGAAACAAAGAATGGGTGGGAGCAGCTGAGGTGCCCTTGGGGAGAACTCTTGCCAAAAGCTGTGTGCTTATACAAACTGGAGAAGAAGGGCTTCAATAGACCTTTGTTTTTGTTTAGCCTTGCCAAAGGAAAGGACAGCAGCTGAATTATTATTATCATTATACCGTTTATTAGATTAATATACTAGCTACAAAGGCATTCTGGGTGGCTTGCAACAGCGTCATCATAGAATAGTGTAGGACTAAGAGTGATGCTGATTTTGAGGCAGCATCATGGGATGTGCTAGGTGCTTAGCTCTAGAGATCAGATGGAACCCCTTGAATATCTTATGTACATAAACAATTTATCTTTGTACCCGTTAACTCCACTATTTATATCCACTACTTACTTATTTAGTTTATTTATATAATGTCCTACCCCACTCTTCTAGTGGACAGGGCACTACTCTGGGCAGTTTACAATATCACACCATACATATACATAAAATAAAATCCTATGATAAACATCAAATTAAAAAACAAACAAAAGAGAACCACTCCTGTACTAACTATAAATACAAGATACTAATTATTGCTGCTGCCACCCACCTTCTCTCTGAGTCTGACAAAAAAGAGACCGTAGGTAAGCATTGCTTATGGAGAGCATCTCTGTCAGCACAAAACAGCTGGCATTCTTCCCTAGAGACTCCACCTCGCCTCAATTTTTGCCTTAAAGGGGCACTTGAAGCAGGTAGATAGTGTGGATGAGGTGCCCTGGAGGCTTTACTGTGCTGCCATGGCCCAAGTAATATCTACAGTGTCTTGCTTGGAGGGGGAAAAATCTCCTGTGGGATAAGGCAAGGCTTTCGGGCGCCTACTGCCATGTCAGTTTCCCATCTTGGCAACAAAATGGAGGGTTTTTGTTTTCTCACTTACCTTTTTTCCCTTCTTTAAATTTTACTCCCTGGATAATTTTAGATGGAGACAAGAATTACTTTTGCAACAGAATCATTACTATTTGCATAGAACAGATTTTCATTTAGTTAACAATGCACATTTTTATTACAATTCCCCTGGAAAATGAACACTTGAGATTGAAAGATAGAAAATAACTTATGAAAGTCCCCGTAGTTTGGTTGAAACCAACTTTCTTGCCAGTCACTGCTAGAATTCACAGAATTCACAGAACTCAAAATACTAAGATGGGTGCCTTGTGCTTCTACCACCACTGAAGAGCATCTGAGGCTATAGCCAACTCCACAGATATAGAGATGGACATGAAATGCCAAAATAGTGTTTCACTTCATTTTTCATTTCATTTTCCCCCATTTTTTTAAAAAAAGTTCATTTTGTTTTTTGTTCCATTTTGTTTTTTACTTATTTTTCTTTTTTGACAACTAGTTGGGGCCCTGCTTGCCAATCGGCACTTTTTTTTTACAAGCGCCAATCAGCTGGTGTGCAGGGCCCTACCAGTGATCACCTTTTTTTTTACAAGCTCTGATCAGCTGGCACACAGCCGTGCCAGCACTTTTTATTTTTACAAGCGGTGATCAGCTGGCGTGTGGGGCCCTGCTGGCCGATCTGGACTTTTTTTTTACAAACGCTGATCAGGTGGCATGAACTCCCACATACCAGCTGATTGGTGCTTATTTTTATTATTTATTTTGACAAAAGGAGAGATTTTTTAAATAAAAATATTTAAAAAGCAAAAAACAGAACAGAACAGAACAAAAAAAATTCCATTTCGCTTCATTTCATTTTTTTAAAAGGCACACCGTTTTTCATTTCATTAGGAAACAAAATGAAAAATGAAAAACAAAACAAAACATTTCGTACCCATCTCTATATAGATACCAAGCATTAAATCCTACTCAGCCCAGGATGGCCTATTTCCAGGTAAGCCCATATAGTTAATGCATTGTTTGTTTAAATGTAACCTGTTTTTTGCTGTGCAGAAGTAAGAGAATTGAATTTGGAGGTTCCCTCACAGGATTAGGCCAAAGGAAACAGATCCAGGATTGCTCTTGCATATTGCTTGTGACTTCCCTCTCTCGATGGCACCAAAGCAACACCAGCAGCTGTTGGTATTGATATTCCACAACTCCAGCAAAGTCTTTCAAACATGGGTGAGGAAAATTTATTTTGCTTAGGGCCACATTCCTTTAAGGCAATTTGTTAGGGGACATATGCTCCTCACAAGTCGTAGTGGAGAAGGGAGCAAAATAAGATTATAATGGAGAGAGGCGAGTGCGAGATCTGTGGAGAAGGGAGAAAAGCATTGATGTCATCAGGGCGAGTGCCAAAATGAGTTGAATCTGCTTCTCTCTCTCTCTCTCCCCCCCCCCTTTCTCTCTCCCTCTCCAATTCTTTTTCCTTCAGGACTAGAAGGGACTTCTTGCAGCTACCTTCTGAAACTAGGCAAAAGCTGAATGCTAGCCTTCTTTAAGTCAATGTCTCTGTCTTACAGTGTATAAAGAACAGAGGCACGTATGGGTCCCCATTGCAAGCTTCTGGGAGGGATTTTAAATTCTGCATAAAGGCCAGAATGGGCTATAGACAGTGGCAGGGTCAGGCACCCCTTGTCTGGACCACAGGTGGTTGCACATGTGGATTAGAAGCTGTGGGAAACAACTGTTGATCTGGGGGCTCCAAAAGTCTATGGCTTAAATATAAGTTCAGCGGGACTGCCACAAAAATTTTTCATGCCTGAGGCAAAGGGATATACTCCACAATCTTCTTAGAATCATAGAATCATGATGTTGGAGGGGCCTATAAGGTCACTGAGCCCAATGCCACAGTACAAATCAAAGGATATTTGCAAGGTGATTGTCTAAATTTCTCTTGAATGCCTCTGGTGTTGATGTACTCACCATCTCTTGAGGTCATGGGTTCCATGGCCATACTGCTCTAACAGTCAGGATTTCCCCCCTGATATTCAACCCATATCTGGCTTCCTGGAACTTGAGCTGAATCTGATTCAACATTTCCATGAGGACAGGGTTCTCCTAGACACCTGAGAAGACAGGCAAGTTTAGAGGTTGCATGGCACTTTCCAGCACCATGCCAGCACTTCCAGCCTCTCATCACCTGCCAGCGGAAGCAATTGCCCCAATCTGCATAATGGTAGTGCCAATTCTGCATCTCTGTAATGATTTTCTCACCTTGTGATCTTAGTCAAGCTATGGCTTCAATGGAAGATTCTCCATGGCTGACATCGACGTGTTGAGACCAGCATATTTTTCAGTTAGTCTGACATCAGACATCCCTCTCTTTGGCGTCTAGAATGCTGCCATTGTAAAGTGTGCCAGATCCCCACAAGTCCCTTAGGGTCCTGCATAATTCAAATTAATAATTGAGGAGACAAGCTATCTAAATTTCCTCACTAGGCTAGGCTAACATGGAATTTGGGAATTCCTCTTAAGCAGCTCAAAGTCCTAAAGTATGGATTAACAACAATTAGCAATTTGCCCAAACCAGCATAAAAGATGAGAGAAAGCTATTTTTTTCTGTCTTTTTTCTAGAGAATGGACATCCCACTACAGCTTGTGTCTCTTAGCATGATGCTGGAAAGATACAAAACACTGTGCAGATATAATTGATCTTGAATTTGACACCATTCTGTGTCAGAAACAAAAGAAGGATCTTGAATAGGAGAAGGGATTTGTTACAGAAAGAAAAGAAAAATAAATGTACTTCAAGCATATTTGTGTTTCTGCTGGAAAACGTCTCAGTGTTAACCAAAGTATGCATTTTTAACATACAGCATGCTTAATAGAAACCAGTAAATATCAATATATACTCAAGTATAAGTTGACCCAACTATAAGTTGAGGCCCCTAATGTAACCCCCCAAAAACTGGGGAAACTTATTGACTTGAGTAGAAGTCTCGGGTGGGAAATGCTAGTACAAGAGATAAAAAGAGACCCTCCCCGATTCCACTCATAAACATAAAGGCTCAAGAGGAAAAGTACCTTGACTGGCACAACACTTCAATGCCATCTCTGCTTAGTACCAAATGAAACAGAAAACAGGGGATGAATGAATGTTTACTTGTCAGAAGTGGAGGGCATGTACTCTTTTTATAGCTAAGCTGGTGATGTTGACATTGCAGTTCCTTTTGCAATCTAGCTTTGTTGTTGTTCAGTCCTTCAGTTGTGTCCGACTCTTCGTGACCCCATGGACCAGAGCTCGCCAGGCCTTCCTATCTTCCACTGCCTCCCGGAGTTTTGTCAAATTCATTTTGGTTGCATCGATGACACCGTCCAACCATCTCATTCTCTGTCGTCCTCTTTTCCTTTTGCCTTCGATTTTTCCCAGCATCAGGGACTTTTCCAAGGAGTCCTCTCTTCTCATGAGGTGGCCAAAGTACTGGAGCCTCAGCTTCAAAATCTGTCCTTCCAGTGAACATTCGGGGTTGATTTCTTTCAGAATGGATAGGTTTGATCTCCTTGCAGTCCAGGGGACTCTCAAGACTCTCCTCCAGCACCACAGCTCAAAAGCATCGATTCTGCGGCGATCAGCCTTCTTTATAGTCCAGCTCTCACTTCCATATATCACTACTGGAAAAACCACAGCTTTGACTATCCTGACCTTAGTTGGCAAAGTGATGTCTATGCTCTTTAGGATGCTATCTAGGTTTGCCATTGCTTTCCTCCCAAGAAGCAGGCGTCTTTTTATTTCGTTGCTGCAGTCCCCATCTGCAGTGAACAAGGAGCCCAAGAAAATAAACTCTGTCATTGCCTCCATTTCTTCCCCTTCTATTTGCCAGGAGGTGATGGGACCAGTGGCCATGATCTTAGGTTTTTTTTTATGTTGAGCTTCAGCCCATTTTTTTTCACTCTCCTCTTTCACCCTCATTAAGAGGTTCTTTAATTCCTCCTCACTCTCTGCTATTAGAGTAGTATTATCTGCGTATCTGAGGTTGTTGATATTTCTTCCGGCAATCTTAATTCCGTCTTGTGATTCATCCAGACCTGCCTTTCTCATGATGTACTCTGCATATAAGTTAAATAGGCAAGGTGACAGTATACAGCCTTGTCATACTCCTTTCCCAATTCTAAACCAGTCAGTTGTTCCATATCCAGTTCTGACGGTTGCTGCTTGTCCCACATATAGATTTCTTAGGAGACAGATAAGGTGTTCAGGCACTCCCATTCCTTTAAGGACTTGCCATAGTTTGTTGTGGTCTACACAGTCAAAGGCTTTGGCATAGTCGATGAAGCAGAAGTAGATGTTTTTCTGGAACTCTCTGGCTTTCTCCATAATCCAGCGCATGTTGTAGATTTGATCTCTAGTTCCTCTGCCCCTTCGAAATCCAGCTTGTACTTCTGGAAATTCTCTTTCCACATACTGCTGAAGCCTGCCTTGTAGAATGTTGAGCATAACCTTGCTAGTGTGTGAAATGAGTGCAATTGTGCGATAGTTGGAGCATTCTTTGGCATTTCCTTTCTTTGGGATTGGGATGTAGACCGATCTTTTCCAGTCCTCTGGCCACTGCTAGGTTTTCCAAATTTGCTGGCATATCATATGCATTACCTTTACAGCATCCTCTTTTAAGATTTTAAAGAGTTCAATTGGAATGTCGTCACCTCCACTGGCCTTGTTGTTTGCAATGCTTTCTAAGGCTCACTTGACTTCACTTTCCAGGATGTCTGGCTCCAGGTCAGCAACTACGCTATCTTGGTTATCAGGGACATCCAGATCTTTCCGATATAATTCTTCTGTATATTCTTGCCATCTCTTCTTGACCTCTTCTGCTTCAGTTAGGTCCCTACCATTTTTGTCCTTTATCATATCCATCTTTGCACAAAATGCCCCTTTAATATCTCCAATTTTCTTGAAAAGATCTCTGGTTTTTCCTTTTCTGTTGTTTTCCTCTATTTCTTTGCACTGTTCATTCAAGAAGGCCGCCCTGTCTCTTCTTCTTTGGAAGTCTGCATTCAATTTTCTGTATCTTTCCCTTTCTCCCTTGCATTTTGCATCCCTTCTCTCCTCCACTATTTGTAGGGCCTCGTTGGACAACCACTTTGCTTTCTTGCATTTTCTTTTCTTTGGAATATTTTTCATTGCAGCCTCCTGTACAATGTTACAAGCCTCCATCCATAGTTCTTCAGGTGTTCTGTCCACCAAATCTAGTTCCTTGAATCTATTCTTCACTTCCACTGTGTATTCATATGGGATTTGACTTAGGTTATACCTGACTGGCCCAGTGATCTTCCCTACTTTCTTCAGTTTATGTTTGAATTTTGAAATAAGAAGCTGATGATCTGAGCCACAGTCAGCACCAGGTCTTGTTTTTGCTGACTGTATAGAGCTCCTCCATCTTTGGCTGCAGAGAACATAGTCAATCTGATTCTGGTATTGTCCATCTGGTGATGTCCATGTGTAGAGTCACCTTTTGTGTTGTTGGAAAAGAGTGTTTGCAATGACCAGCTTCTTCTCTTGACAAAACTCAATTAACCTTTGCCCTGCTTCATTTGGAACTCCAAGGCCAAACTTTCCAGTTATTCCTTTTATCACTTGACTCCCTACTTTAGCATTCCAATCCCCTAGGATGAGAAGAACATCTTTCTTTGGTGTCAGTTCTAGAAGTTCTTGTAAGTCTTCATAAAATTGGTCAATCTCAGACTCTTCAGCACCGGTAGTTGGTGCATAAACTTGGATTACTGTGATGTTGAAAGGACTGCCTTGGAATCGTACCGAAATCATTATATCATTTTTAGGTTGTATCCCAGCACTGCTTTTCTAACTCTATTGTTGTCTATCAGGGCTACTCCATTTCTTCTATGGGATTCTTGCCCACAGTAGTAGATATGATAGTCATCTGAACTGAATTCACCCATTCCTGTCCATTTAAGTTCACTGATGCCCAGGATGTCAATGTTTATTCTTTCCATCTCACGTTTGACCACATCCAGCTTACCCTGGTTCATAGATCTCACATTCCAGGTTCCTATGCAGTATATTTCTTTGCAACATTGGACTTTCCTTTCTGTTCCAGGCACGTCTGCACCTGAGCGTCCTTTCGGCTTTGGCCCTGCCACTTCATTAGCTCTGGAGCTACTTGTACTTGTCCTCCGCTCTTCCTCAGTAGCATGTTGGACACCTTCCGACCTGAGGGGCTCATCTTCCAGCGTCATATCTTTTAGCCTTTTGTTTCTGACCATGGGATGTTCTTGGCAGGGATACCGGGGTGGCTTGCCAGTTCCTACCCCAGGAAGTCTTATTACAGGCCTCATTGTCACCAGTGTAATTAGCCTTACAATGATGAAAGCACAGTTCAGCCTGTTTTATTTTGTAGCCTCACTGATCAACTGGGACACAAAAAGTAGAAATGTGCCCCATTTATAAGATATCCCAGACTGAGGCAAATCTAGCTTTATATACAGTAATAATAAGTATGATGAGGCTGTTGTGGTCTTCACTGTTCCTGGTGCTGCTCCTGCCTGTCCTTGGAGGGGGACAACTCAGGGCCGAGAGGGGGTGCAGGAGCCGGTTTGGGTGATGGTGGTGGGGACAAGATCTCTCCCCCCCCCCCGCCTCCCTTAATGTCACTGAGTTGCCATTCATAGAGGGAAGGTGGGAGGGAAAACTAGAAGGGTAGGAGCTGTTTTCCAAAAGAGTCCCTTTCTGTGCCTCCTTTTTCATCGTTTGGAGGGAAACACAGACTTGGCTACAGCTCCTTTCCAGGATTTGTTTTTTTTTGGGGGGGGGTGGCCCATCAACACACCCCAATAGATCCTGGAAGTGGAGGTAGAAGGTAAGCCCCTAATCCCCCCCGGCTTTAAGGGGGCATGGAGGAGGTGGAGGAGGGTCAGGAAGGGGGAATCCCCCAAAGAGCCGCTCTTTATGGACGAAGAGAATGAAGGAGGGATGGCAACTCCAGATCCCGGGCACTTCTCCTGCATTGTGCTGCTGCCAGGCACCTCGGTGGTGGGTGAAGCAGGGTGAAGATGTGCAGCACCGGTTCTGCCTCCCCAATCCCCCCAGTCCCCCACCTCTCCTGCTTCACTTCCACAGCTGCCACCGGTCATCTCAGTGGCCGGCAAAGCGGGGAGAAGCCACCGACCACCAGTGCTGTCTCCCCCATCCCCATCTCCCCCATCTGCTTTGCTGCTGCCACCACTGGGCAACTCAATCAGTGCCACCTCATCCCATCCCCCGGGCCCCACCTCTCCTGCTTTGCCACTGTTGCCAGACACCTCAGTAGCAAGTAAAGTGGGGCAAAGCTGCACACCAGCCATGCCACCTCCCCCCCATCCCCCACCCCACCTCTCCTGCTTTGCCGCCACCACCGGCAGGCACCTCGGTAGCAGGCGAAGCCACACATCACCGGTGCCACCACCTCCATCCCACCTCTCCTGCTCTGCAGCTGCCACTGCTGGGCACCTCGGGTGCCAGATCCCCTGTGAAGTGGGGCGAAGCTGAACACAACCCATGCCACCTCCCCTGATTCCCCCAGCCCACCCCCTTTATATTGACCTGAGTAAAAGTTGAGGGCCTTTTTTTTTCAGACAAAAAGAAGGGCTGAAAAACTCGAATTGTACAGGAGTATGTTGTTGTTGTTCAGTTGTTCAGTTGTGTCCGTCTTTTCATGACCCCATGGACCAGAGCTCGCCAGGCCTTCCTATCTTCTACTGCCTCCCGGAGTTTGATCAAATCCATATTGGTTGCATCGATGACACCGTCCAACCATCTCATTCTCTGTCGTCCATTTTTCCTTTTGCCTTCAATCTTTCCCAACATCAGGGACTTTTCCAAGGACTCCTCTCGCCTCATGAGGTGGCCAAAGTACTGGAGCCTCAGCTTCAAAATCTGTCCTTCCAGTGAACATTCGGGGTTGATTTCTTTCAGGATGGATAGGTTTGATCTCCTTGCAGTCCAGGGGACTCTCAAAACTCTCCTCCAGCACCACAGCTCAAAAGCATCAATTCTGCAGTGATCAGCTTTCTTTATAGTTCAGCTCTCACTTCCATACATCACTACTGGAAAAACCATAGCTTTGACTATCCTGACCTTAGTTGGCAAAGTGATGTCTCTGCTCTTTAGGATGCTATCTAGGTTTGCCATTGCTTTCCTCCCAATAAGCAGGCGTCTTTTTATTTCGTTGCTGCAGTTGCCATCTGCAGCGATCAAGGAGCCCAAGAAAATAAACTCTGTCATTGCCTCCATTTCTTCCCCTTCTGTTTGCCAAGAGGTGATGGGACCGGTGGCCATGATCTTATTTTTTTTTTTGATGTTGAGCTTCAGCCCAATTTTTTCACTCTCCTCTTTCACCCTCATTAAGAGGTTCTTTAATTCCTCCTCACTTTCTGCTATCAGAGTACAGTGGACCCTTGTATAACAAACAGCTTGTATGACATAAAATTTGTACAACATAAAAAATTCCGGAGATAGGGAAAATTTGCTTAACATAATCACCTATAGGGAGAATCCGTACAACATAAAATGGGATCACTCTGTTTTCAATGCATTCCTATGGGAATTTGTATAAAGGAAAATGTCAATGGAGTTTTCACGGTACTAAAAAAATTAATAGCCACAACAAAATAATTTTGAAAGGTACATTGACTTGCATTCATTTTCTGTGAAGTTGCTGTGAAGTTATACAGGTTTCTTTGCATCTCTCCACAATAACTGTATTCACAGACAGAAACAGGGAATTTTCAATGCACCAGCAGTTGCCATCTGCAGCGATCAAGGAGCCCAAGAAAATAAACTCTGTCATTGCCTCCATTTCTTCCCCTTCTGTTTGCCAAGAGATGATGGGACCAGTGGCCATGATCTTATTTTTTTTTTTTGATGTTGAGCTTCAGCCCAATTTTTTTCACTCTCCTCTTTCACCCTCATTAAGAGGTTCTTTAATTCCTCCTCACTTTCTGCTATCAGAGTACAGTTGACCCTTGAATAACAAACAGCTTGTATGACAGAAAATTTGGACAACATAAAAAATTCCGGAGATAGGGGAAATTTGCTTAGCATAATCGCCTATAGGGAGAATCCGTACAACATAAAAATGGGATCACTCTGTTTTCAATGCATTCCTATGGGAATTTGTATAAAGGAAAATGTCAATGGAGTTTTCACGGTACTAAAAAAATTAATAGCCACAACAAAATAATTTTGAAAGGTACATTGACTTGCATTCATTTTCTGTGAAGTTGCTGTGAAGTTATGCAGGTTTCTTTGCATCTCTCCACAATAACTGTATTCACAGACAGAAACAGGGAATTTTCAATGCACCAGCAGGTGTTACAGGCAAAAGGGCCCTGCATACAAGATGAGAAGCTTGTAATCATTGCTTTCTAATGTAATTAGTATGTCAGTCAAAAACAAAACAAAAATAAAAAATGTATAGAGGACAAAAAGTGGTGGCACCTTAAAGACTATCTTATATTTTAATGTGAGCTTTAGAGATGGGCACGATTCATCGAAATTTTCATTTTCGTTTTCGTTTTTTTGTTTCGTTTCGCAACGAAAACGAAAACGAAAAATTTTTCAGAAGCAAAACGACAACGGAAACGAAACGAAAAATTTTGCCGTGTTTTTCGTTTTCGTTACGGCAGACACATTGCATTGAAAAGAATGCTAACGAAATGAAAATTTTTCGTTTTCGTTTATGTTTTTTCGTTTCGTTTCATACAAAAACGAAAATGAAAAATGTGCAAGAAAACCCTCAAAAAAAGGAAAACGAACCGAAACGGACCCCCTAAACGAAAAATGAAAAACGAAAAATTATTTTTTTGAGTCGTGCCCATCTCTAGTGAGCTTTTGTGGACAAGTCTATTTCTTCAGATATAATTAGATCCCATTATCTTTCCACAAATTATAAAGAATATGTCTTGTTTGTGGGGCTGTTTGTGTGAGAATAAAAACAGAGAAAATCAAGGAAGCCAGGTGAGGAATAAACCCAGGAAAGATGCCTTGGTCTTCTTTCCTCTGCAGGTAAATAGAGACAGGAAAAGTCTTCTTCCACTTGAGACAGGCAGACCTTGGGAGAAAAAAGAAATGACCGGATTTTTCGTACCCTGTTCCTGGATATACACTTGCTTCTGCCTGTTTTGGGGGGTGGGGGGAGAAGAGTGGAGGAGGAAGGGGTTTGTGTGTGTGTGCGCACGCACACACACACACACACACACACACACACACACACAGGCACTTTGCCCTCGTGAGGCTAGAGGTCAGAGAAAAGATGTGAAAGCACACACTCACTCTCTTTTGATGCATTGGTTCAGTTGATCACATGTCAGAACTGAAATGAAAAGATTCATTTTTTTTTCAAGACGTCGAAGCCTAGAGGATGAGAGGAAAAACTTTCAATTAAGAATAGGGAACTCCAGGATGATTTGCATTTCCCTTTGCATCATGTAGTGAAAAGAAAAAAAGAAAACACAAATCAGCCCTCCCAAAATCCATAGTATTTCTTTTAATATTTTTCGCTTGTTGTCAGGCTCTTGAGGCACAGCCCCTCTGGAAAATAACTGCCTTGAGTTGAAACAAAGGCTAGCAAAAGGAAACTGCAACATCCATAATACATCTTTTGTCCCTACAGTTCATTTATCTTTTCAAGAGTGGTAACCAATGTATAGCAGAGTGCTTTTGGTAAACAGCATGTTGTGCCTTTCTTTTGTTGAAACAATATATCTGACACTAGAATAATGTTTTCAGTGGCTTTGTTCTTCAGCATGAATATAATCCATCTGCATTAATTGACATTATAATTCCATTTGCACGATGATATGTGAATAATGCAAAATGAGGAATTAAAGCAGGGGTGTCCAATTTTTTTGCAAGGAGGGCCAGATTTGGTGAGGTGAAAATGTGTGGGGGCTGACTATTCAGTCACATTTGGCCCCTGGGCTGGACTTTGGACAAGTCTCTAGGACATGCAAGGAGGCGGGGAGGATGCTGAAACAAACGGAACCAGAGGTGAGTAGTCTGGGCAGATGGCTAGGGGGACAGACAGAGGCAGGGGGGACAGGCAAACCGTAAAACTGCAAGCTGACATCTGCATCCGGTATGGGGAGGGGCCAGCTGGCAGGAATGCATGACAGACTGAGCCAATGGGGAGAAGAGGCTGTGGCCACTCAAAATTTGAAAATGGGCTGTATTAGGCCCCCAGGCCTGACTTTGGACATGCCTGAATTAAAGTAAATGCAAGAAATTATGTTGACAATTGTTGGGATAGTTTTTGGAAACAAAATGAGTTTCTTGAAATGGCATCCATCTCATCTTGCACAGTTTTTTCTTTCCTCTCCCTGATATGTTAAATTATAATTTATGAAGGTGTGGAAGAAGAGACATCGTCAGTCATCTGGACAGGAAAGTGTTAAACTAACATGTTTTCCCCACCACCACCACCGCTTTTTTGTCTGCTGATGTGGCGAGATAAAGGAGCAGTTCTAATTCTAGGTGTAAGTTAAAGATTGGTGGTGGGGGTGGAAAAAAGTCAGCATTAATCCTACTCGGTCTTTGCTGTCATGCATCGTTTTGCAGTTTGATGTAGCATCATTTTGAGGCACTTCTTACAAGACGAGGCAGCTCCCAGTGGCAGCTGCTAGGTGATGATTTTGCCTTCTCTTGCAGATTCATTTATTTTTCAGCTATTTAATCCTGCCATTCTATAAAAAAGATATAACAATAAGCATGTGATCCTTTTGGGCGTTTTCTAGGTAGAGAGCACTCAGAAGTGGTTTACCATTCCCTTCCTCTTGGGACACCCTTGGACTGTGCAGCTTGCCAGAGGGCACATAGGCTGGCTCTTCTGCAATGCACAGTGGGGGACTGAACTCCCGGTCTTTGCCTCTACAGCTAGATACCATACTCACTGAGCTATTTGACCAGCAATTTTATAACAAAATATACAGATATTAAAAACATTTAAAGACAAAAACAGCACCAGTCAAAAATGCATCTGAGATCACCTATAGCAGCGATGGCGAACCTTCAGTATTCCAGATGTTTTGGACCCACAACTCCCACAGTCCTTTGTCATTGGCAATCTAGGCTCAGAATTCTGGGAGTTGTGGTCCAAAACATCTGGAGTGATGAAGGTTCACTACCACTGACCTATATAACATGTGTTAGCTATTTTAGAACTTTTGGGGGTCAAAATGAAGGGAGCATCTTGCAGGATTTCTACAACTGTATCTTGGGTGAAACCAAAGTGAATATATATTAGAAGCCTCCCACCAATGTTTTCAGGCTGAAGAAGCTACCTTGATGGGTAGTGAAACATTTGGATCCCATAAGAAAAGAAGTCCAGTTGCCATGACTAAACTCCCAAATAACCTCACCTGGATGACTGAGAATCTCCACAGACATCTCATTCTGCAATGTAAGAGTTAGGTATCCTTTTGCAAAAAATTGCAAACATATTTGGAAGTTCCTTCCTTCCTTTTGCTGCCATTTCTACAGAATTGTGGCCCAAGGTACTTTATCAACCAGTTTCAAACAAAGATGGAAATACAATGAAATAAAAAAGATGAAGGTGTTTTCACACATAATACAAAGTTTTTATTTAATACGTGCTTTATATTGGGTGCTGCAGCTAATAATAAAAAAACACAGAAAAATACTAGTCAGTGATCAGAAAATTTCTTTGGTGGAATGAACCAGCTGACCTCCACTGCAGTCGTACCAGCACCTTTCTGGCCCCTGTCAGCAGAGCAGCAGCAGAAGAAGTAATGTTTAAGCTTTATAGGAGCAATGAAAATCTGCGACTTAACTTTTAAGAAATGTAAACACAAAACAAAAACAAAGCAACAAAATCTAAAACAAACAAAAAAGCCCACAATAAGAGATTGGCACAAAATGAAAAGTGACATGCTGTTTTGTCATTTTGTTACGTAACAAATTGTTCCATTACGAAATGAAATGAAACTCTTTCAGCTCGAACCAAACAAAGCCACAGTTTTTCAGTTTGGAAAGTGAACTGGGGGAGCGTCTTTGGACTCTTCCCTGGAAGTTTCCCAACTTTGGAGCAGTTTGGGGTTCAGTGTTTTGGACGGTGAGGGGAAAGGTGGCAGGCTGCAGCGAGATCTGTCAGCTGGAGTAAAGCCACGCTCCCCCTGCCCCCCCCACCCAGCTGGCTTGGACAGCTCAGGCTGTAGGGAGGGGCGTCGGTGGCTTTCCTCCAGCCCATGGATCTCGCTGCAGCCTGTTGCCTGAAGCTATATCCGTGGGCTGAATTAAAGCCCCACCACCACCACTGCCCCCAAGCTGTTTCTGACAGACTGAGCTGTGGGTAGGGGTGTGGCAGCTTTACTCCAGCCCATGGATCTCGCTTCAGGCAATCACACCCAATAGCATAGCAGACTTCCAAGGGGGCCTATATAGCATACTTTAACCTGCTCCAACTGAGCAGACAAGCCTTGTGTGCACAACTTTAAATTTGGGATTGCCTATTCCTGAAAGGGTGGCAGAGAAAACAGTCTTACATTTTTAAAAATACCAAAACCCCTTTGCCCAAACTTTACGAAGTTTGGTAAGAGACCAGAACAGATGTCCGCTACCACTGTGCCAAATATGGTGCTGATATGAAGCCCAGTTTAAAAGTTACATTTTTGTTTAGTCTGCCTCCTTCTTGTAGTGTATAATTTGAAGAACCCAAGGCACTATTATCATTGCATTCTCATATAACATTAAAATTTTGAATCTTTCTTATCAAATTAACACTTCAAAAATATATTACTGAGAAAATTGTTGGATGTGGACCCCCCACTCCCACCCCAAATACTTGCTCTGGCTCATCCATACAAAGACGGCTGGAGCTGGGGCTGATCTTTGCTGGATCTTTATTTTCCAAAGTAGAATATTTAGTGGAATCGCAGTGTTTTACATATTTTGTACCTTCAAATCTTGGAGCTATTTGTTATCTTTCTGTGTGACTATCTAGATTCAATCTGTTTCTACTTGCAATGAGAAGAAATCCCATCCTCACACTTCGAGCAAGAGCTGAGATCAGATGGGTTATGTCAGCCAAATGTTATAAAATATTTAAACACACTGGAAAGCTTTATGTACAGATTGCCTTCAGATGGGGTTTGCCATCTGATCTCACTAGACACCAACAATCATTTTCATTCCTTAGTGGTGCTAACTATCCTCCTCTTTGCAGTTTGTGTAGGTTTGCTTAATTTGTTCAGATCTTATTTGTGATTTATTTGCAGGGATTGGAGCCTCATACAATACACGAGAACAAGTAATATATAAAAGTATACAGTATAGAATATTGTAAACAAAAAAATCGTTCTATACTGTTTTCATCTGGCCATCAAAAACCAGATTTAAAAAAAATCATCTCATTATATTTCTTAAACATGCTAAGTCCTGTGGATGACTTATAAACTCTGTAGCCCTAGTTTTTGTTCCTAAAACAGACTACCATTTTTCTAAGACATTCAATAAAGAAATAGATAGGAATAAAGAGAAACAAAGCAACTGGTGATGATGATACTGCAATACAGAAGATGAAACAAAGAAGGAAAGCAACGGCAGAGGAATTGAAATAACCAAATAGACACTCAAAGGATTAAGGAGAGTCATGCCATATATTAGAGATGGGTATGGGCTCCATACCCAGTTTATGCCCAAATAAAGGGCACACTGATTATTGTTGACCTGGCCTGTGCCTTTTTATTACACTCTGTCCTAATACAGGTACTTGTCCAGTCTATGGCTATATTTACAGTATGTAGTTCTCCTATCTCATGAAAACCATTTCCTGTAAGTGCAGAACACAAATGACAAGTCCAGCTCATAAGCTGAGTGATGCAGGGAAAACAGAAGAGCTGCAGTGTTGGTCTGCTGATCTGAATGCTGATCCCCCCCTCCCCTGCTTTTTTCCCCTAACAACCAGCAACAGAAAAGTATTATTGGTTTGGTCGTTCCTATGGCAACTGCCAAGAAGAGAGTGCGCGTCTTTTAAATGGGCATTGCGCACAGTCCTCTTTGATTCCTTCTTTTTTTAAAAAATTTTTTTTTATTTTTGAAACTATCAAAGTAAAAACAGATACATTACTTATCTCCTGCCGTGTTACATATATTAGGAGGATTTCCCCCCAATAAATTGGCCTAGTTGTTTCATATTTCTCTTTTCACCTTAAACAAGATTATTTCATATTTCCATATTTACTAAATATTTTTCCATTAATGTTGTTCTAGTATTCTTCCATCAATATTATGTTCGTTTTTACTTATCTCTGTCTTCAGCTAGTACAAAACTACAGATTACAATATTGTATTAGCTAGTTTAGTCTTAGCAATGTTCCCAATCATAAAACTTAATTATTCATTTAATTGAACAGCTTAGATAATATTATTGACTAATTCAATATATAGAAGGTATATGCTTACATCTATTTTTGTCTAATACAAAAAGTGATGAGAGTAAAGTACAAAGTTAAGCTATTCTGTCTAGTCTACAACATTAGATATAAAATAGACACCATCAACTCATTATATTTTCTCTGTTCCCATAAATTTTACCAAGTTTTCAAAACCTTATATGTCTAAGATTAGTACTTAATGGGTGATTAAAAGAAAAAAGAAAGCATTACATCTTGATCTCTCTGTTTCTTGTTGTATTAAAAGGAAAAGTCCCTTTGTTTC
This sequence comes from Phrynocephalus guinanensis, assembly GCA_037367245.1. Classification (NCBI taxonomy): domain Eukaryota; kingdom Metazoa; phylum Chordata; class Lepidosauria; order Squamata; family Agamidae; genus Phrynocephalus; species Phrynocephalus guinanensis. The sequence goes on from CM074735.1 coordinate 3,178,669, forward strand.
TTTGCCTGGCTAACATTTAAAGATCTAACAAATTGGCATCTCAAGCTGGTTTCCACATTCCATTTTTCATTTTTCATATCCAAATATTCAATTAATTAGATGTTCCATAAACGAAGAGCAAACTTCTATGTTAAACTGGCCTGTCTAGTTAACAATAGTTAACAATGGTCTTATCTGGTCTTCACGGTGCATTGACTGACCACTTAAAATATTTTCTCGTTAATTTAGTAAATAAATGATATTGTAGGCTATTTTCATATTTAACAAATAGCTTTAACATTGAGCAACACTGAACAAGACCATCAAATCTTCAAACTCTTAACTTGAATATGTATATTTCCCTCATTATTGTAAGCCACCTTGGATACTTTTCCAAGGAGAAAGGTGGGGTAAAAATATTCAAAATAAATATATAAAATAAATATGCTATTTATATCCGTAAAGAAAATAAAAATGATCAACTATTTGTGGAAAGTATTTTCCTTTTCCAACAGTCTCATAAAAGTTATGTTCAGCACTCTTGCCCTTTGCAGTTTTCTGATAACGGTGATTAGAAGAAAAGTTGTTAATTTATTTAAATATTATCATTTTAAACTAAATTATGCTGAAGAGTACTTTGAGAACAAATTGTTAGTGCTGCCCTGAGATGTAACACATTCTCAAGAATGTTAATTTGTAACTACCTATTTTTTCCAGATCATTTATTTTCATTTGTACAAAAGATTTCAGTTTAAAAAGAAGTCATAGAATACAATATATAAGCAAACGGCTTTTTTTTTAAAGCTAAAAACTGCATACAAACAAAACAGGCTCATTTATTAAGCAGGCACTGTCAATGTTTATATGACCTTTGTTTTCTAAGAAAGCAGACTCCAGAGTGAAATTATATTAGTGGAATGGAGGGCTTGCAATTAAAATCTGGGATTGTTCTGTGTTAGAAAGAAAGCAAATATTTCATTCTGCTAGAATTTAACAGGTTTGTACAATTAAAATGAATGTAGGAAGACCAATTAAAAGATAAAAATGATCTGTGTTTTGAGTGAATTAGTTTGTAAATTCCTGTGGATGGCAAGGGGAAGGGCAAGAGTTAGAAGAGACCCATTTGTATGCCAAGCACAGAGGAAGGTCTGCTCTGATTTGATGCCAATGCCATCTACATGGCATGTCAAGTCAGCCCCAGCAGCTCTCCGTGGAAAACTAAAGAGGGTGCTGAGCAGTAAATGGCTGTTTCGCCCAAAGTTTTTATACATATTGTATATAGACCAGACATGTTGGAGCGAAGGGCATTTTACCAGAACACAGAGAACCAGGTGCACTTACTTTCTTCCCAACCCAACATGGGCTTCCCCATCAACATTCAATCCACTTCCCCACTCGACGTTTCTGCCTAAATCACGTCCGTTCTGCAGGGACACATGCTGTGTAGGAAGCACATACCTGTACTTTGTTTCTCAGTGGAATCATTTTCCTGGAAGGGCACTGGGAGTACAATCTCTTTCTTCAAACCTTGTCTCTCAGTAGAGGCACTGGAAATTTGGCAGTGGCAGGAGGCCATTGGCAAGGAAACACAGAAGAGGCAAGGGATCCACGTGGCTTCCAGGCTGTAGACGGCCTTTGAAAATGATACCGGCCCAAATGTCTTTCTTTCTTTCTTTCTTTCTTTCTTTCTTTCTTTCTTTCTTTCTTTCTTTCTTTCTTTCTTTCTTTTTGGCTTGGGGCTCTCTTGACAGAACAAGGCTCCTTGACAAGACATTTGAAAATAAGATTCATTGCCTGCCAGTCAAGAATGAGACAAAGAGTTCTCTCCTTCAAAATTAACTGTAAGTTGTGCCAAATGTCTGTAGGGTTCTTTCAATTTGAGAAGCAAAACAGTCATATATTCACTTGGACAAACAGAACATTAGTGGATTGTCAGCAAAGACACAAACTCACATAAAGCTTCAAATTCTCAAAATAAAGCTGCAGGGTTTTGGTTTTGGTTTTAGTGCAGGACAGATTGTATAATTTGCTGGGAAATGGCAGGTGTTGCTAAAAAGTTCATGAAAGTGCAAGAAGTCTTCACCTTGCTAGGACGAATGTTACAGCCTTTTGTCTTTGTATGTGAGGATGACAGAAGTGAGACTTGGTATCCCTAATAATGCTCATTCCATTGTAGATCATCCGTGAGCATATTTATGAATCTGTTATTTTCCTGGTACCTGTTATTGAGGTGTAGCTGGGCATTATTGAAGCCAATAAGAAGGCATGTTAGTGGACCTCACAATAGACCACATGCATTATCTAAGATGGAGATAATGAACTAGTGGTTAAGTAACAACTGGCTGTTTGAGATACAGACTGTATGCAATCACAACATGGTTTATCAAGAACTGTAAGGCCCAGAATAAGATTTATCAAGAGTCACCTGGTGGGAAGAACAAAGCACCATGGAATAGAGTAGAAACCAGTACTGCAGAAGAGATTACAGACCCAAAATATATGTGCATGCCAAAGAGATGATGTCAGTTCATATGGGTTAAAATTGGGCCACAATCTATTCATCACAAATTATCTTTAATCTTTTAATCGCTAAGCCTTACCTCTGACAAGGGGGCAAGAATGTTGAGGAAGCAGGCAACTGGGTGAAAGGGAGATCGGGCATGATCTAGCAACTTTTATAACCTGCCTAGCCCCTGCAGGGCAGCCCCGTACATGACAGGATCTGGGCGAGCAGGCAAATAAAAGTAGAAGTGTTGGACTGTTTGTACCTTTTTTCCATCAGTCATCCAGCCCTTATGTGTTTGCTGTCCATTTTAAGCGGGAAAGACCCTAGTTTTGCACTAAGACATCTTGCACAAAATAGAGAACCTCAATGATGAAAGAAACAATTAAAAAAAACATTTTCCAATCAGGTGCTGCTTGGGGGGGGGAGGAAATCCCATCACCTGCTTCCCTCTCCTCCTTTTCCTGGGCTAATGATTGCCAAGCCTTAGCTGGGGAAAAGCAGAAGGGGGAAGCGTGCTATGGATGTGATGCTTGAAAAAAAATTGCCTCCTTGGTGTTATCTGTGCACTGTGTGGTTTGCACAGGAGAGCCTTGTCTGGGAGATCCCTTGAAGAGGGTGTGAGAAAGAGGGATCCTTCTCCCCTGCCCTGCTTTCCCCCCAGGATTGGGCAGCTGGGAAGGAGGAGTAAAATTGACTTTGTGTTTGGGCGCTCCAAACCCTAGCTACGCCTCTGCCTACTGTTGACATCCTTCTCTCTTCCTCTACCACTGCTGCTTCTGCCACCTTGCTTTCAAATTATGATAATTATTTAGTTAATTTTAGGTCTCTGTGTAATGTTTCTGTCTGTCAGATCTGAGTTGAATTTATTGTGTACATCATGTTTTGTTTCAATTGTTGCTTTGTGTGTGATGGTAACCATCTAGAGTGGCCTTTGTTGCCAAATGAGCAGTATAGAACTCATATATATATATATACCAAATAAGCACAAGCAGAGGCTGGATGGCCATCTGTCGGAAATATTGTGAAGGGGTTCCTGCATGGCAGGGAGTTGGACTAGATGGCCCATGAGGTCTCTTCCAACTCTATGAATCTATGATTCTATGAATTAATATTCCATTGTTATACCATGGTAGCCCAGTTAATGAGGATTTAAATGACCCTGAAAGTGTCCTAAACTACTAAATCAGGCAGGTGTTGGTATATAATATGTAGAAATGTGACATTTACATGTAATAAATAATTCATGAGAAGTGTCTGTACTGATTGGTGGGTGTATAGACCAATGAGAGAGTCTGCGGAGTGGCCTGAGGGGATTTAAGGCTCTGCACAGCACTGATTTGATCAGACAGGGAATCTGCTAGAGTCTGAGAGAATCACATTGGAATAGATTAGGGACCTACACTTACCGGATAAAAGATAGAGAGACAAGAGATAGGACTTTTAGAGTGTCTATGAGGAAAATTAAGTGTCTAGACTTAAGAACTGGATGTGCATATGTTCTACTTTATTAGTTACTAAACTTAACTGGATTTGAGCAATATTCTTTTTGTTTGTACTTCAACATGTTACCCTTAATGATTTTGATTCTACTTTGTAATAAATAAATTCTTTTATTTTTATTCAATGTAAAACAGTCTAAAGGCTTTAATTTACTAGCGAAGCTAGTTGGTGGCAGTGAAAGAGAAAAATTAGAAACGGTATTTGTCAGCCTGTGAAAGGGCCGGGGCAAAGCACGGTGACGCTACTAGAAGTTCTGCCACATTTCAGTCACAATGAATAATTATTTTTCTTTTTCCTAAACACCTGTCCCACTTGGTGGCAGGGTCTGCTGTTCTGGTTTTTGTCCTCCACTTTGCACAGTCATGGGCTAGGTCTGGGTTAACTTGGGGCAACTTCATGTAGTTGTCAAGCGTGTTCATTCAGCACTCTTCTGGTTGTCTATTCGGTTAGGATCCACTGACCTCCAGGATGAGACCCTATTTGGCCCGAGACATGCAAGACGTGTCCAAACCAGCACAGTTTAGTTTCATGCATCATGCTGGCAATAGGTGCAATGCTGTATTTAGATCAGATGTCATTGTTACACTTAAGACCATTTTGTCTGAGGCCAGAGGTCCATCATAGCATCTTTGTCTCCATGACACCAAGGTGGCATTCGCCATCTTTAGTTTCCAGCCAAAATTCTGCATCATAAAGTGCAAAAGGTCATATGCAGTAGATCTTTGACTCTAAACAGTCACTGATCTTTTTGTTGCACATGATGTTGATCCTTGATATGACGTCACACTTCAGACTCCCATTGACTGTCATCATGGGAATGAGGTATTTGAAGAACTCCTCAGTTCTCGGTAGGTCAATACCATTGATTTGGATTGCACCCATTCATCTGGATACTCCATCTTCCTCGAATTCAGGCACAGGCCAAACATCACCAGCCAGTCACTCCATGCTTGGACTTGGCATGCAGGTTCTGGCTTACTCTCTGACGCTGTCAGCATAAAGGAGCATCCAGGGTGCCGGCTTCTGTAGCTCACAATTGGCTGCATCCATAACCAGAATGAAAAGAAGTGGGGAGAGTGCCAATCTTTGGTGGACCCCGTGAATAATTATTAAGTAAAATTTAAACATTTTTATGTGTGATTTATCTATTTTTTATCATCTGGTTTGCATATATTCAATAATATTTCATTGAATTGTGTAAAAATATTACAATACCCTCACAATCAGTCTGAGTCCTCTTGGGATCTAATTGGACAAAAAATGTCAGATTTGCATTGCTCATTACCATGGTTACCGTGGCTAATAATTTTACTAGGATAAAGCTTCCCTCTTTTATTGTTCTGCCTCATTTTTCACATTCCTATGAATTATGTCTGAAACAAAAATTCTGATTTATGCAGGATGCAGGAAATTAATAAATATTATGAAGAATTGAGCAGTTTGCTCAGTTGATCCAAAAGTAAAGATTCTGCTTGTTTATCTAAAAATACTAACTACTAGATAGGTTGTTTGTATATTTCTTATCCATCAGCTACCCTTCTATGCTTGCTGGATATGTGACCTTTGGTTGTCAAAGGAAGAAGACATTGCAGACATTTTATGAAAATTACAGCTATCTTGAGAGAAGAAGAATGCTTTGCATCATCCTTGGCTTGAGATGAAGGATCTTGAAGCACTTTAAAATTTTCCATCAAGTTTTCTCACAATGTAGAGAAATGTGGCTAAATCAACAAGAATAAAGAATGTAGTGGGTATTCTTTTCATTCCTGTGGTATGCACACTCTACACGGTCCATGCAGCTCTCACTTCTCTAGATAACACTTTAGAACAGCTGGCATATTGGGTAGTAAAGCTGCTTCTAGAGCCTGGTTCCATTTCATCCCCTGAATTGGACTGCTATCACATCACTTTCCTCAACCTCTGTAGCCATCATCTCCACATCTTTTTCCTCTCAATTCTCCCTCATTAAGTCTCAGGTGCACATAGTAATAATGTGGATTTAAAACTAAACAAAACAGAAAGCTGGAGGCTGTGCACAACCCCCATGTCCCCATCCATTATGACACAGTATGTACAGTGGCACCTTGAATTATGAAGTTAATGCATTCCTCATGAAATTTTCATAATTCAAAATTGAATGGGGCGCAATGCACCCTTGGAATGGAAGACTTCTGCCAAATTTTCACACCTCGAGGCATTCCATAGGAAAAATTTTCATATCTCAAGGTTTTTGAGGAAGACTTCCATTCCCAGGGTGCATTGCGCCCTGGATGGATTTCCCTTCATATTTTGAATTTTTCACAGATAGGAGCATTCATCGAGGCACCACTGTAGTTGCTGAAGCAGATCGTTTATGGGAGAAACGGAACTTTTAAAAGGACAACTGGGCTTGGTGGGGGAGTTTTGCCCCTACAGCCTTGATAGGGAACCTTTGAGAGACTGAGTGCCCAAACTGTGATTCAAAACCCAATTATTTTTCAAAAAGTACCAATATGGTAATTTAACCTGAATACAATGGTACCCCGGGTTACAAATGCTTCGGGTGCTACCCTTCGGGAAAGCGAGGATTGAAGAGCAGGCTTTTGAATTTCCTCGCTCTGGCCATCTGCCTCTCTGCGCCCTGGGCATAGAGGCAGTTGGAAGGCTACATAATTGGGAAAGCCAGGGGGGAGTGGTGATGATGGCTTGTGAACTCATTCATAGCCCCCAGTTTACTCTCCAGCCATGCCACTCTGGGCATTCCAAAAGTGGCATGGCTGGGGAGTATACTGGGCTATGAAGGAGCCCCCAAACTGCTGCCCCCCCCCTTGCCTGGCTCTCTTCACGGTTCCATTTTGATAGTACTGAAATGGCTCCGTGCAGAAAGTCAGATGAAGGGGATGCAGTGGTTTGGGGGCTTCTTCATAGTTCCAGTTTACTCTCCAGCCACACTGCTTTTGGGATGCCAAGAGTGGTGTGGGTGGAGAGTAAACTGAGGCTACAAAGGAGCCCACAAGCACAGAGGGGGGAGTACTGTGGCCATGAGGGGGAGATGTCGTGTGCCCACAGAAAGGGCTCTGTATGTCACTTTTGGCACCTGTGCCATAGCCAACACTGCTGTCTAGAGTCTTCTCACTAGGAGCAGTGGAGCTCCACCTTCTCTATCAGTTCAGTGACACCTCACAAGTGTGCCAAGCACAGGATGACACAGCAAGGATACTGCATGGTGCACTGCCAGTCAACTATCATTGGAGGCAAATGGCAAAGGCACCTTCCCCCACTACACCTCCCAGTCTGAACTGCCGTATGATGTCCTCTTGAGAGGTGCAGCCAAACTCCAGCCATACCAGGGTAGCGTGGCAGGGAGCAGGGAGAAGCAGGATGATGGTCATCTGTGTTTCCATGGATAGGTTGATTGGGAGGTCTCTCCAATGAGGCCACTTGCTCTTGCTGCTTCCACTGCTGGTGGCAGGCCCAACCCTAGTCCTCCAGCTTCCATGCCTCCCAACTGGTTGATAACAAGTTCATTGGTCCATATTACTCAGTCCTCTCTTTACTAGGTACCTGGAGCCTCTGGACTAGTGGTGGTGAAACTTCGGCACTCCATATATTTTAGACCACAACTCCCATAGTCCTTTGTCATTGGCAATCTGGGCTTGGAATTCTGGGAGTTGTGGTCCAAAACATCTGGAGTGCTGAAGGTTCACCACCACTGCTCTAGATTTTAGATTGGATATGGTTTGCAGGCATTCCTCACCCAGCATGCAAACTTATGTTGCTTCTTTTTTTGCTTCCTTTTTTAAGCCTGGGAAACTGTTGCATGAAACTGAATTGTGCATTCCAGCTGAAGAAGCTGTTGCATATAATTAAGCTATGGTTTGCAACCTGACAGACTGTTACAAATAACTGAATGTGCTTTGCAAGCATAAAAACTGTTATGCTAGAACTTATTCCTGGGTAGACACACATTCTGATCAGTGATTTGTATGTTTCATGGGGAACTGTCCAAACCATCCCTTCTGCTTTGTTTTGGATCTGTTCCAAGCTTTTAGTCAATTTCCTTATTGAAACATGGCCCCCTTTCTCAAATGAAATTTTGCCCCCAAGCCAAACAATAATCCTCACCCTTTGTTTTCAATGATAGATAATGGTATTCTAAGTTCTGACATAATTCTTTTGCTGCCCATGGAATTGTTACAGAAACTACAGAAGGTCCAGAACATGGTGGTCAGGTTACTGAGTGGAGTGAATAAATATCAACATATCTCCCCAACTCTTTCTCCGCCCCAGCCCCCCAGCACTGGTCCCTGTCTATTTCCACACCAGTTTCAAGGTAGTGGTTCTATTCTAACTTTTATAAAGCTCTAAACACTTTGGGACCTCGGTACATGGCAGAATATCTACTTCCAATCAGATCTGCCTGTCCTACTTGAACATCCCAATCAGAGGGCCTTTTCACACGACCCCTAAGGTCCGCCGCAAATGACTGCAAGGTCCGGACCTTAAAAATGTTTTCCCACCAGCTCCGGACTTTGCAGACATTTAAGTGCGACCCCGCCCACAAACCGTGACCAAACAGCAGTTTTCTTGTACCTGCTGGTGGAGGGTGAATTTCAACCTGGTCCGGATTTAATCCGGCAGGTCACCCTCCACCGGGATCCCCGGTCCTGCTGCTGCTCCTGCTGCTGCTGCGGCTGGGGCTGGGGCGCGCGCCTCTTCTTCTTCTTCCTCCTCCTCCTCCCCGCCGGGCCTGGTGTTTCTCTTCAGCTGCGGCCTCCAGCCCAGCAGAGCCTCGGCTGCCGCCGCCCTGTTGTAGCTGGGGTCGCCCCGGCCGCCGCCGCTGCTGCTCCTCCGCCCGCCGGCGCGCGGAGGACGACGACGCGGCTCCTCCTCCTTTCCCGGGACATCAAAGGAACGCGGCGTTCCATCCGCTCCCTCCGCATTCAAAGGAACGCCGTGTTCCTTTGATGTCCCGGGAAAGGAGGAGGAGCCGCGTCGTCGTCCGGCGGGCGGAGGAGCAGCAGCGGCGGTGGCTGGGGCGACCCCGGCTACAACAAGGGGGCCGGCAGCCGAGGCTCTGCTGGGCTGGAGGCCGCAGCTGAAGAGAAACACCAGGCCCGGTGGGGAGGAGGAGGAGGAAGAAGAAGAAGAGGCGGCGGGGCGCGACCCGGCTCGCGCCCCAGGCCCAGCCGCAGCAGCAGCAGCAGCAGGAGGAGGTGGGAACATAGGAAGAGCGACAAGCCCCTAAGATCGCTGGTCCGAACTTAAATGGCCAGCGGATCTTAGGGGTCGTGTAAAAGCGGCCAGACAGGCTGAGGCCACTAACACCAAGAGAGGCACAGAAGGAGGGAAGGAGAAAACAAGTGGTCTTGGCTGTTGCTTCTCCACTTGTGGAATAAATTGTCTACTTTAAACTACCAGCTGTAGTTTGCCTGGCCCTTTCACTGACAATTTTAAAGAAATCTTTTTAAAAAATGTGTTATTTAGGCAGGTGTTTCAAAATAACCCAACTGTGGTGCTTGCTGATCCTTTTTAGCCTAACCTGATCTAATTCCACTGTTGTAATTCTCTGTTCTAACATATTGCAATTTAATGTATTGTTTATTTTTTACTTTACCACTAGAGATGGGCACGACGAGGGAAAATGACGTTTTCGAGTTGTCGTGTGTCGGAGGCAGTCCGTTTCGGCTCGTTTCCGTTTTTCGCGAAATTTCGCAAAAATTAGTCGGTTCATTTTTTTGTTTTTTCGTTGTCATTAGTACTGGTTTGGGGGGGTAGCGGGCTCCTGGAGGGAGCTGCAGGAGTCAGCCAGAGCCACAAGTGACGGACTGGCAGACTCTTTGCACCCACTGTGTCTCACGTACTTGCATGTAGTGCAATGCAAGTAGATCTGGCTTAGGGTTAAGACGGGTTAGCGCAAGGGCTAGGGTTAGGCTAGTTACGGGTGAGGTTAGGGTGAGTATTGGGGTGCACCTCTGGGTGCCTCTCTGACCCACTTAGAAGGACAGTGTACTGGCGTATGGGTTAGGCTTATGGTTCGGGTTTGGGTTACGATTAGTGGGCTGTTTATGCCCGATTGGCACATCCCAGAAGTCTCTGTGGTCAACCTGGCCAAGTGGCCATGCGATTGGTGGAAAATTTGCATGGTCTACTCCCATGTTAGATCAGGTTAGATCTAACATGGGAGTAGAATTAGATCAGGTTAGGCTAAAAAGGATCATTGCAAATGTACAAAAATAAAATAAAATAAAATAAAATAAAATAAAATCAACGGAGACTTTTTTTGCAAGAAAAACCCACTGCTGCTACTGTAAAAATTCAAGCATTTAAAATAGCTAATTTTTGCATGTTTCTGTGGTGCTTTGGTGGGGTTTTGGGCAACAATTTCAAAAAATATATTGCGGTCACCATTTTGGATCCCCCGCACTGCATGGCAAATGGATGCGCCCTCCCAGCCTGGTACCAGCAGCGCAGCAGTAGCAATAGCCAAGGAGAGGGGGCGGGGAACCCCCCCCCTCAAATAAAACACCCTTCTGGCCTGGTAGGTGCCCTCAGACAGTTTTCGCCTACTTTTAGGGCCGGGAATCGTTGTTTTTTTTTTACTTTTAAAAACTTTTTTTCTGTGCCGCTTGGCATTGTGCGATCGCCGCGATGCAAGTAACGAGCACGACAAATCAGACCAAATTGTTCGTTTGTCGGTTCGAGCTCGAATTCTGGCGGAGTAATTCCCGTTACCGTTTCCATAGAGTAACGGATACGAGTAACGGAAACGGAAACGGGAATACCACTAAGTCGTGCCCATCTCTATTTACCACTGTTATTTTAAGATCATTTCACTCTGTATTTTAGCCATGGTTACTGTGTGTTTTCTGTTGAGAAGTATCCAGAGTGGCCTTTGGCCAGATTGGAGGTATACTAACTAACTAACTAACTAACTAACTAACTAACTAACTAACTAACTAACTACACACTCACTCACTCACTCACTCACTCACTCACTCACTCACTCACTCAATCAATCAATCAATCAATCAATCAATCAATCAATCAATCAATCAATCAATCAATCAATAACAATGTCATGAAAATACCTTAAGAATTTTTTGCCTTCCACAATTTATGAAGGCCTATGGCCATTCAACACTTGTAAGAAGCATTCTGCCTGTTAGGAATTATGCAATTATTGCAGCATATAACCTAACTAGCTTGAGATACTGAAGGATAGAAGCTGGGGAAGAGGTGAAAATTCACATATTAGCTCTATATTAGTTCTATGACTATTAGGGCAAAAAACTAAAGAAAATTACTGTACAGTTAGAGAACAATAATTTGTGCATGGTTGCATTGTAAAAAAAGTTAAAGAACAATGTGTTAACTAATCACACACTCTGACATGTTTACATTACTGCTACCAATTGTACAATACCAGGGTGATGCGACTGTCACTGGAACACCTGAACGATCGATTCGGGGGAGATGGGAGGGACACAAACTGGTATCATTTAAATAATAATAATAATAATAAATGCAAGACCAGGTTACTGTTAGCTCCTTTGGGGGATAATTTAAATAGCTGACTTTGTTTAAGAAGCTTAATTGGTTGTGTGCTGGCTAGTAGCCATTTTACAGAAACTGTCTATGTCACACTTAGACTGCTACTGTATCTCTGCTGAATTTATAATGATAAATAGGACCTGATTACATAGCATTTTCAATAGCATTAATTTACATATTTGTGGAAATCTGTTGAGATTGGATTTCATAGCTTCAGTAATTTGTAGGCTTTTGACATTACTTTGGGACAAATTTTCTAATTGCCTTCTTCCTCCTGATCAGAGTGGAGCATTGCTTGAGACTAATACAGTGTTGTGCTAGTCACCATGCTTCACATTTTTGCTAGACAGGATTTGGTCTTTTTCATGCATGTCCCACTGACGGTTATTTCATGTCCCTCTCATCGCGGTTCGCGGTCCTCCTTGGGACTGGTATGAAAAAAATGTTACTGCATGTCCATTGCGTGATGATGGGAGTTTGTCCCGACCACGCCCCCTGAACTGGGATTTAAGCGTGATGAGCCATACCCCTCCCTGACCTCAGAAATTCTCTTGTCTCAGTTCTTGTTTGAAGACGAGAGCGCGTGAAGTGAGGCTCGTCATGCAACGTGTGTATTCTCCATCTAGTGGCAGGAGTGTGAAGTTGCATTCTCCAGTACAATCCAAATGGTGTAAACAATGCATCACAGAGAGGGAAGAAGGCATAAAACCTCGAACTTTGCTGCTTAACACATGAAAGGCAAAGTTCCGGAGAACTGAAATAGCGAAAAGTGGATGGTTGGACCAAAAAAAAAAAAAAAAAGAAAATTAAGGCAGGGAAGTACAGATGTTGTCACAAAACAAGGACAGAAAGTAACAGTCATCACGATACCATCAAACACACCCATGGGTAAACGGAAACAAGGACAGAACTGGGACAAGACCACATGACCACGAACGACGTTATCATGAAACAAATGTAATCTCAGAACAAGGAAGGACGTGAAGTAACTGTCTGAGACTGGCCCCTTGTTCCGTGTAGTTAACTCTTCACATATTACAAAGAACAGGATTTGTTGGGAGGATGAAATAAAAAGGATGAAATAAATCTTCTCCCAGCAAGATGGCGGCTGGCGGCTGCAATTTGTGGCCACCCTTAGCCTTGTTTTTTTTTGTTGTTTTTTTTGTTATTTAGTTTTAGTTTTAGTTTTCAAGCATTTGACCTGTAGTGAGCAGGCAGGAGGTTCAGGCGGAGTCTTTGCAGTGACACGGGGGAGAGTTGAGAGGAATGGAACTCACTCATTGCCCCCCAGGTGATGTCAATCCACCAGTCTTCAGCAGCCATTGCTCCTCACTGTTGTTTGACCGGGCGTTGCTGCTGCGGCGGCTTTGCCCAGCTCAGCTCAGGGAGAGCAGAGTGGTGTGCTGGAGGCTTGTGGTGGGCTCGACATTCCTTTCGGCTGCGGTCGCGCCTGGTGGGTCCGTTTGCACCTTGCGGTGTGTGGGACCCTGCCGGCTGCTGTATTTGGCTGGCCAGCTGGTCTGTCTTGCCTGGCTCTCCCAGGCTCACTGGCTGAAGGAGGAGGCAGAGCCCTGGTGAGTCTCTTTGATATGGTGATGGCATGTCTTGGTGGGTTGACCTGGTGATTCCAGAGGATATGGAAGGAGGGGCAGGAGTCCCCTGATGAATTCCATTGGTGTGGGGCTCATGCATTCTGGCAGTCAGCTTGGTGGCCCTGGAGTGCTTGTTTAACATTTGTAGGATGGTTAAGGTCATAGAGGGGCATGTGCCCCCTCCTCTCCGGCTGGTGGCAATGGTCATTATTGCAGGGGGAGGCTGCTCCTCTGGTCCTCTTACCATCTTGGCCTGTATTCTGGTTGGCTTGCCATTGAAGATGGCTGATTCCAGACCTGGACTTTTTTTGAAGCAGGTCATCTATCACCTGGTATACCAGCCTCTGCAGGGGTCTATGCTCTACCTCTTTGCTAGAGGGGATTTTTCCATTTGGAGTGGTGGAAGGTAGTCCTCTCTCTAGCACTGGGAATGGAGATAGCATCTTTCCGGGCTCCCTGGCAGTTTAAATCTTTGCCATTCCTGTTGGCATTGTTGACTCCATGCTTTGTGATCTGCATGTTCAAGCTGACATCTCCTTCTGGTTACATTGAGTTCCACCTGGCTGGAGTCTGCTGTTTGCGCTCCCTGATCCCTGTTGTTCTGCTGCTGCATGATTGCTTGCCTGTTTTTTGTTTGGTTATTCAAAGTTTGCTTATTAATTTGCTATTGTATACAGTGTTGTTTTTAATCTGAGTGTTTTAACACTCTACATGGGGCTTCCCTTGAACGTTGTCTGGTGATTGCAGCGAGTTTAGAATGTGTCAGCCAGATTGGTGGTTGGTGTAGGTCATTTTGACCACATCACACCAATTCTGGCCTGCTTGCACTGGTTACCAATTGCTTCCCAGATAAGGCTCAAGTTACTGGTTTTGGTTTACAAAACCCTACATGGCTTGGGGCCTGAGTGTCCAACAGAGCAGATCTCCCAAGGATCAGCATCGATCCAGCCCACCAGAGTATCTTTATTGTTTTCACTCTGTGTGGCCACCCCCTGGGAGGCCCCTAGGGTTTTTACCTGTAATTGGGCCTTTTCAGTGGTTGGCCCCACTGCCTGGAATAAACTTCGTTGCAAAATCCACCAAACTGAGTCTCTCCCAGCTTTTAAAAAACATTAATGACCTTGCTTTTTATGGAGGCAATCAGTGATCGGTAACCTGCTATGTTGAGTTTTCCCCCTGGTTGCTATTTTTCTTTTCCCCAACCTTTAGTTATTTTTTCTTTTTGCCTCTTGCCGGATCTTCGTATATTATTGTGTGATTTTCTAATTTGTCTTGTTTTCATTTGTTGAATTTATTTGTAGACTATTTGTTTGCATTTATGTAAATAGCCCAGAGTCCCTTCTGGGAAATTTGCACAGTAAAAAATGCAAGGAGCCCTGGCAGTTGCCGCACCAGGCAGCGGGAGGCCTCACCACTGCCTCCGGAGCCCTGGCTGCAGCTGCGCCAGGTGCTGGTGGACCACCCTGCCTCCGCCTCTGGAGGCCCAGCGCTATTTATTATTATTATTATTATTATTATTATTATTACAGCACCAACCATGTGGCCCCAGGGGCCAGGTTGGCACATGTTTTGTTTTTTACAGTGCCGACCCCAGGGACCAGGTCAGTGCTTTCAAAATATTTATTATTATTATTATTATTATTATTATTATTATTATTATTATTATTATTATTATTATTATTATTATTATTATTATTATTATTATTATTATTATTATTATTAATTTTAAAAGTCCCCGATGCTAGGGGCATTTTTTTCACAGCTGAGAGGTGCTAGCTGCTGTGTGCCCTGGTTTTTTTTTTTTTTTAAAAAAATTCTCCCGGTCCGCTGGCTTGTGGGCTGAACCAGCTGACTCATGGGCCGGACCGTCTGGCCTGTGGGCTGGAGGGACTTTATTAATTTATTTTATTTATTTTTTAAAATCCCCGATGTCGGGCTCCCCCCCCCCCCCGGCTTACTGCTGGAGTTCCAGGTGAGGAGGCTGGTGGTGACAAGGTAGGAGATTGGGGGGGGGGGGGACAAAAACCAAAATGAAACAAAATGGAAATTTCCATTTTGTTTCATTTCATTTTCCTTTGATGGGCTGGATCGTTATTCGTTTCGTTAGCTAACAAAACAAATAACAATTAACAAAATGAATTAAAAATTAATTAAAATTAAAAATTCATTTTGTGTCCATCTCTTATGGCTATGCATTGCAGCCCCCAGGACAGGTAAATTCAGTGACATTCCTATATCTCTCTGGGAGATGCTGCCCACGGATTCAGCATCCCTCCAAGTTCTAGGAATCTGCTGAACCCAGCGCAGCTCTCAATTTCATGTCACACATTCTTATTTAACTTTATCTATGGCTAATCCTACGCTTCAGACTGATGATGTTTAATTTTAACTTGACAGCTACATGGGAGCATATGGGTGCCTTGCCAAGGGGCTTACCTGAATTCTGATACCTCTATCACTACCCACCAAATTGTGAACGGTAGGTTTACTCACATATTGGAGAGGATGTGAGTGACAGTCAAAAATTCCAA
This sequence comes from Phrynocephalus guinanensis, assembly GCA_037367245.1. Classification (NCBI taxonomy): domain Eukaryota; kingdom Metazoa; phylum Chordata; class Lepidosauria; order Squamata; family Agamidae; genus Phrynocephalus; species Phrynocephalus guinanensis. Next base: position 3,194,310 of record CM074735.1, read on the forward strand.
TCTGGCCCTGAATGCAACCAGAAAACCTCATCCTCTCTGTATAAGGGTGGGTGAGCCAGGACAAAGCATTTGCCGAGAAAGAGGCCACTGTTCTGCTGGGGTAGCTCTCCTCCCAGCTGTCAAGGTGTGGGTTTTTGTGCTGACATCTTTGGTCAGGCGGCCAAGGAGCTCAGCCTGCAACTACATCCTATGTTGGAGCAGCCATTTTCTGAGTGACTGACTACACTTATGTGATTCTTATATGGACAGTTATGTAGCACTTATGTTACTCTACTTTTAGTTTTCCATCTCTTGGAGTGGCTTTTCTTCTTTGTTTACTTATTGATGTTAGTTTTAATGTTGCTTCTTAATGATGTAAAATGTCTCACAGTCTTTGTTCTTAGCCTTGAATTTTGTCCTTAATGTTCTTGATAAATGTTCTGCAGTCACTGTCTCAAATTTTGTATAGTGTACTTCAATGTTGTAATGTTGTAAGCCTCCTTGTGTTCTTTTCAAAGAGAAAGATGAGGTAAAAATATTTTAAATAATAAATAAAATAAAATTTCCAAAAATCAGAAAATCTGTGTTTTGTTGAAAATACATCTTTCTTTAGCTTGCCCATCTATGATTATGTGATCTGAAACATCTTTAGAAATGTATGTCAACAATTTATGAGATTCTGTTTCGCGATCTGATAACTGTAGTAGTGGGTATGTACTATTCCTTAAATTGGCCATTTTCTTTCTTGCGAGTGCATTGATAACATTGCCTTATAGGTGTGTGTGTGTGGGGGGGATCCACTTTCCTAGTCTTCTGCCCTACATTGAAAAGAATGGTGAATTGAAAAATCGTTTTTTCAAAGCCAAAGCCAAGTTAAATGTTTAACTCTTTTATTTGATGCTCATTCAATAGTACTTTTGTTTTTAACACTGAATATTTAAATTGACAGAAAGCACATAATGACTGTAAGTTTATTTTTACCAGTAAAATTCCCAATATCTAAGTGAGTAAGGTAGATTCAAGGGTGAAATTGGCAAGGGGTGTTGGGAGTCTGAGTGATCACATAGTGGGAACTGTGGGACTAAGAGAATGGCAGTTATCACTTAAACTTCCTTAGGAAGTAGGTAACTGGAACAATGATATCACAGATATACCTGCCTTCTCATGTTATACATTCAGCTTCAATTAAATTGAAAGTGACATATTAACCTTATGCCCTTAACAGATATGTTGGGTTAGTGCCTTTTTGAGAAGGCCTGTCCTTGCCAAAGTCCCCTAGCACTCTGAAAATGTGAATACCAGAATCTTCTAACACTGCAGCTGTTGGGGTCTTCTAGCAACTACTGGAAAATTCAGAACCTACTACTGCCAGTTCAGGTAGGAAGATCATTGGGGAGTGGGACATTCAATACACCAAGACACTCCATTATTTTCCCTTGTTCCAAGTTAAATTATAAAACTCAGACCCATCACTTGAGCAAAGTGATTCCAATGAGGGAAATTAGGGATGAGGTGGATAGAAGTGGGAAAGTTCCACTCCGCTGTTCATCCACTGAAATCTTGGAGAATTGTGCTAGATCATCTTGCTATCAGATAGTGGATGAAAGCTGCCCTATGATGGACTGACCTGCCATCTACAATCTGCACTCCTAGGCTGGACGGAAGATTAACAAGCCAACCCAAATCCTTTCAACTGGGATTTATGGAGTGTAGTCTAGGTCCATATGTCCAGAATAACCTAAACTCTGACATTTATGAGTTGTGCTCTACAAAAAGCAGGGCTCCCTCTGACAGATTTCTTAGATCATAGTGAGTACCAGTTGGAATGGAGCCAAAATGGGGACACTGCGAAGAGTGAGGGGGATGAAGCAGTATAACACATGGAATTTCAACATATGCAAAGGCAATACCTATTTTTTAATGTTATATTTTTAAAAATATCTGAGGAGACAGCTCTGGGAAGAATACAGTGAAGCATGAATATGTTACAGGTATCCATGGGATGGAATGGGGTTGGGTTGGTTGGTGAATCTGGAAGGAGAGCATAACTGGCTGGCTGGAACCCCCTACAACAGCCATCCTGTTAGACCAGGGGTCCTCAAAGTTTTCAAACAGCGGGCCGGTCCAACATGCCCCAGACACCACTGGGGGCCGGACCACAGTCCAAAAAAAAAAAAAAAAAAAAAAAAAAAAAAGGCCAACATGGAAAAAAGGTCGAGGGAGTGGAGGACCTTGTCGTAGCCCTCCCACTTTGAATGCACCACTAGCCAGCATGCTAGATCAGCATGCTGATCATCTGGGCGGTAGTTGGGGGGAGTGGGAGAAGCGATATAGCCCATTGCTTTGAATTGCCTCAGCATTAGAAGCAGCTGTGGAGGCTGGCTTGGTCACAAAGCAGGGGGTAGGTGGGGGGTTGCAATAGGTCCCGGGGGGCGGATTTAGGACCTTGGGGGGCCGCATCCGGCCCCGGGGCCTTAGGTTGAGGACCCCCGTGTTAGACAGTGAAGACATAATGCGATATTGTGTTGCAAGCTCACCGTAGTAACAAGGAGCTTTGGGGGACAGTGCACTTCTTAAGCATCCTCTCCTGGAAATTTTATTCAGATGGATTTGTATCTATTTTGTAATCAGCAGTTTGATCAAATGCCTTGTTACCTTCTTTAGTGAAACATTTTACCCTTTGGGATGTGTGAACTGCAGGATTAAACTGCTGCTGTTCCTCTCCACCTTGATTCTATGCTGAGATGGAAAAACGGATGCAGTTCTATTCTGCATAAAGGAGTGACGCTCTAGATATTTTAAAATCAATTTTGCTTCCCAGTACTACTGAGCATGCTCAATCTTCTTTTTCCACCAGCAAGGTTTGCAGTACGGGTTGAGGTTCCTCATCCGCACATGCAATGATGAGACAAAGATTTACCCTCTTGTTGCTAGGAAACATGAGGCTGGTTTTTAGAACATACAGTAGACCCTCGTATAATGGAGGGTTTGTACAACGAAAAATCCGTACAACGGAAAAAATCCGCCCCCTCCCCCCCTGCGGCCATCTCTGTCCACCACCTGCGGCCGCCCGGGAAGAGGACCGGGGGGGGCGGTCGGGGAAAGAGGGGAGGGGAGGGGAGGCAAACATGGAGGGGGCAAGCCAGGGAGGGGTGCCCTTACCTGGCACCTGCGCAGGGGTCCTCCGCTTGCCGCCGCCGCGGATGCTGAGGTTCCTCCCAGCGGGGCAGGCCGGCGGTGCGCCCTACTGCCTGCCTCCGGGGCTCCAGCAAGAGGTGAGGGGGGGGGAATTCCCGGCGCGGTCCCGTCCAAGGCCGCCCGGGAAGAGGACGCGGGGCGGAAGGGGAGGGGAGGGGAGGGCCAAGTGTGGCGGGGGCTGCAAGGCGGGGGCAGGGGCGGTGGCTCCCAGGGCGGCCCCACGAGGCCGGTGAGGGGGGCCGCGTCGGGAAGGGGCCGCAAGGCAGCGTCGGCGGTGGCTCCCGGGGTGGCCCTGCGAGGCCGGTGAGGGGGGCTGTGTCGGGAAGGGGCAGCAAGGCAGCGGCGGCGGCGGCGGCTCCCGGGGCGGCCCCGCGAGGCCGGTGAGGGGGGCCGCGTCGAGAAGGGGCCGCAAGGCGGCGGCGGCTGCTGCTCCCGGGGCGGCCCTGCGAGGCCGGTGAGGGGGGCTGTGTTGGGAAGGGGCAAGGCCGGCGAGGCCGGCTCCTGGGGGGCTGTGTTGGGAGGGGGGCCGCGTCGGGAAGGGGCCGCAAGGCAGCGGCGGCGGCGGCGGCTCCCGGGCCGGCCCCGCAAGGCCAGTAGAAAAGGCAGCGTCCGGCGGGGTCCGCCAAGCAGCGGCAGCGGCAGCGGCTCCCGGGGCGGGATCCCCATGCCGGTGAAAATGGCCGCATCCGGCCGGGGGCCGCAAGGCGGCGGCGGCGGCGGCGACCCCCGGGGCCGCGGAGCCGCAACAACCCGAGATCCCCGCGCCGGCGGGGAAGGACGACGAGGGGCCGTGGGGCAGCGACATCCAAAGGAGCAGGCCACACCGCAGCCACGCCGGGACCAGTAAAAAAGATGGCAGGGAAGTCTGAGTTTGAGGGAAAGGGGGAGTGGTGGGGGACAGATTAAATCTGTTTTCAATGTATTCCTATGGGAAATTTCAATTTGTACAACGTAAAATTTGTATAACGTAATTTAATTTGGAACGAATTAATTACGTTATACAAGGTACTACTGTATAGATCAATGTCAAAAACTAGATGGAATCTCAACCAAAACTGCACTCCAATGCTCCTTTTCCTTCTTCCACGTTTGACCAGTCTGGAATCATTTATGAGATGACATCACATGGTTATCTAGCCAATTGGATTCATCTGTGTGTACATCACACCAGAGGAAGTTAAAGCATTTGAAATGAAGGCAAATATGAATAGATGTGGGATCTCCGTTGCCATGTACAAAGATTTTTTTAAAAAGTGTCGTTCAGCCCCCCATGGCCAGCTGATAATAATAATAATAATAATAATAAAAAACAGCACTGACAGCCTGAAGGCCAGCTGATCAGTGCTGGGGGAAAGAGAAATTTAAAAATTAAATATAAAAAGCACCAACCAGCCCCAGGACGAGCTGGTCAGGGCTGGGGGGGGGGGCAGAAAACCAGATCATATGCAAGCTCCCATGGACTTCTGGCTCACTTTTTTTTTTACTGGAGCAAAATATTCCCAACTTCTCTGGTAAGCAGACATGGGCACGGAGCGGCGAAATTCTCATTTCCATTTTCGGTTCTCGTTATCGTTACGTAACGGGTAGCGGTAACGAGAATTACTCTGCTCCAGCTCGAACCCGAACCAAAAAAGAAAAATTGGGTCTGATTTTTCGATGTTGTTCATGGCATCGCGGCGATCGCGCGATGCCAAGCAAAAGCAACATAGAATTTTTTTTTTTAAAAAAACCCCGATTCCCGGCCAAAAAAGCAGCCGAAAATATGCCTGCCTCAGTGAGGGCACCTACCAGAGAGGGGTGGTTTCTGGGGGCGTCCCTGGCCTTCCCCCCCTCTCCTCTCCTGGGCTGCTGGTACCAGGCTGGGGGGCCATCCTCATCATCTCCATTTGCCATGCGGTGTGGGGGGGGATCCAAAATAGCGACCACAATATTTATTTTTAAATCATGGTCCAAAAACCCACCAAAGCACCACAGAAACATTTGAAAATTAGGTATTTTAAATGCCTGATTTTTTTATAGTAGCAGCAGTGGGTTTTTCTTGCAATAAAACGTCTCCATTGATTTTATTTTATTTTATTTTTATTTTTATTTTTTACACCTGCACAATGATGGGCTGGCCATGGGATGGGACCATGCAAATTTTTGGACCCATTCCACCAATCGCATGGCCAGGTTTTGACTGAGACTTCTGGATGTGCCAGAGGGCATAAAAAGCCCACTAACCCTAACCCTAACCCTAACCTAACCCTAACCCTAACCCATACGCCAGTACACTGTCCTTCCTATTGGGTCAGAGGCACCCAGAGGTGCAGCCCACTAACCCACCCTAACCTTAACCGTAACCCTAAGCCTAGCCCTTACCCTAACCCCAACCCTAACCCAGATCCGTACGCAAGTACACTTTCCTTCTTAGTGGGTCACAGGCACCAAGAGAGGTGCCTCCCACAGCCCACTATCCCCTACCCCTATCCCATTCCCTAGTACGCTCCCCTTCTTAGTGAGTCAGAGGCACCCAGAGAGAGAGGTGTCTCTGCCACTTACCCCCCCCCCATCCTAGCATTATGTAATGTATGGTACGCGGCGGCTTCGCGTTACGCTTCCCTTCCCTTCCCTTCTTAGTGGGTCAGACGTCAGAGGCACCCAGAGAGGTGCCTCCCAGAGCCCACTTACCCCAACCCTAACCCCAACCCCAACCCAAACGACAAACGACAAACGGAAATGACAAATTTTTGAGAATTATCGCGACAAACGGAAACGAGCCGAAACGGACCCGCCCTGACAAACAACAACTCGAAACATCATTTTTTCTCGTCGTGCCCATCTCTACTGGTAAGTCATGGAAAACTCACTAAAGGGGGCATAGCTAGTTTTTTTTTTTAAAGCCCGGTGGGGACAATATTTTTGGAAATGATTTATCTTCAAATTTAATCAGCATTTTAAAGGACGTGTGATAGAGCCCATTATGACTAATTTAAAGAGAACTCTGCATTTTAGAGTAGTTGACATAAAACTCTAATTTGTTCCGCCAAATCTTAGCTCAACATTGGCATCAAACTCTTAAACTCTCACTAGTATTAATTGCAGTTGTTTCTGACACAGGTAGAGGCTGTAGGATGCAGAAGTGGATTCCATGAATGATTCCTTTAATCCTTATTGATACTTGGAAAGCAATTTGCTCTTGCCAGCACCAGTGATATCACAATATTTCAGGAGAGCTGCATGGCCCAGTGCCACCCTTCAAGGTGCTAATTTTCTTTCTTGCCAGTGTGCAGCAACAGTAACACCATCTGCTCAACAGCAGCTCACCTGTAGGAGAGCTAATGCCGACAAACAAATTTCATTCAAGACCAGCAAGGCTGAAATATCCTCTCACTGATTAACTATAATAGTAGGGTAAAGAAGCAAACCCAATTTCAGGCGAGTCGGGATGTGCCTAATTAAATGATAAAGGGCACATACAAATGGAGCCATAATCCCTACTTCACAAATCACACTTCGGCACTCGTATTCATTGTACCCAATCATTTTTATATCTCTGTTTCAGTCTATTTACTTGCATTATCAATAATCTGGCTTAGCCTCTTATCACTCTGTTGCATTCCCTTTAAAGTCTATTGCTTTAAATTACTGGTCTCATCTTGCAATTTGGTTTAACTCAGTGTCTTATATTATGTTCTCCGTCTTATCAGTGCAATGCAAAGACTGTGTCATTTCCAAGAGCAATCTTCCCGCCCTAAGATCCCCGGTGCTAATGGAGCAACATGGCCAGAGAGCCATTTATTTTATTTTATTTTTGAATTGTCAACTGCTTCTTGACCAGAGCCAATTGTGCTTCATATTATAGGGTTGCTGGAGCAGCTGTATGTGAAGGCTGGGTCACATGAGACACTTTTTTGTCATTACAAGCATTAGTCCACTGGGAAAGACAGTAGCTTGTTTATTTATAGATTTTGAGTCAGATGGGTCACATTCAGCACTTTGCAGGATATTCTCTAGACACTTTTCCTGTAGTATTTGCTTGGATTAGATTCTTTATTTTATATTGTTTACTGTCTTTATCATTTGTCTGACATATTGCCCTCTGTTTGTGAGTCCCAAAATTATTTTATTTTTTTAGCAGGACATAAAAGTAATTTAGAGCTATAGGTTAGGAGTGCTTCCATCACAGGGGCTGGATTTGATAATTCATAGGTTCCTTCCAACTCTGCAGGTTTAAGATGATGATGATGATGATGATGATGATGATGATGATGATGATGATGATGATGATGATGATGATGATGATGATGATGATATAATTTGCTTTTGCACTTCATTTTGGTACCTGGTTTTTTTAAGTGACTAGTCAACTAACAGAATAAATGTGATGCATGCTTGCATTAGAATCTTTTCAGGATATTCTTCTGCTTGTTATCCTGCTTTTGTTTCCATTCAAAGACACAAGGCAGCTTACCAAATGGATGGAGTAGAAGTATGTATGTGTGGATACGTATATATTATATGTGTTAGTAGATATTAAATATATAATAATAGCAAACAATCATTAACTTAAATTAATTTTATAACACTGAAAGCAAATACACAAGCTAATCAAGAAAGGTGTTTTTTTTAAAAGAGAGAGAGAACTGCAGCACCACCTTTAAAAACTTTTGTCTCTGTAGCTTGTCCAAAAAAGCTTGCCTGAAAAAGAAGGAAAGTGGAATGGTAAGTAATGCAAGTAACTAAAACCATATTGAACATCTGAAATGAGAGCACATTGATCAAGCCAGTAAAAGAAGGTAATTTCTCAGCATTTCCTAATGTTCAGAAAGGTAGCCATGTTAGTCTGTTTCAGCAAAACCAAAGCAATATCAATGGTGGCTAATGGTTTTTGTGGAGTAAAAGTCCCCTTCTTCAGAGGCAACTTCTCCACGTGTATCTGGATTACTATCCACAAAACTTCACATTGAAATACGTTTGTGTGACTGTGACTGACTACCAGGGAGACTGAAGAGATTGCTGGGAAGATGCCAGATCTACCTCAGAGGCAGCAGATATTCATCCATTCCTAATTCCAGGTAGAAGTGGAGAAGATGTACCTCTGAACCCATGGGGACTCACTGCCAGGTATTAAAGATAACATTGAGATAGATATGCCAACAATCTGACACAGTTTAAAGCAGTTGCCTTTTGTTTCTTTCTTTTGTGGTATGTCTGTTGATAATGTTTTCCATAGTGATATAGAAAACACCAACTACTGAAATTACCAATTGAAAGTATTTTCCTGTAGAAAAGCACAGGACAAAACCAGTGGCAAAACAAACACTGTATATAAGGTATGAAGAATTGGAAAGGCAGCATACCTTTTTTCCAAAGAAGGTTCATCTAGGTTATTTCTTGATTTTAATTTTGAATACATATGCATATTCTTATCATTCACTACAAACAAAATACGTTTCCTTTTGCATCTGGTTTTCCATCAGGTTTCTCTAGCAGAGGTTAACATTTGTCATGCTGCTGGAAAAGCATGGACTACAAAACAACACAGAGAATTTTCAGCACAGGGTGTGGTAAGGCAAGCAAAGGAAAAACATAAAGACCTCAGTATTCTTAATTTCTCCTCTCCCTGCCCACACACATATAACTGTCAAGGCATCTCAAATAAGTGCCTAGAGAAAAAAAGTCCAGAGTAATTAAGGTCCAGTTGTGTGGAGAGGTTGCAAACCTCAGTGGCCTTGAGAGAGAGGCCAGAGCTTCAAGATCTAGAAAGCATAGGTAGAAGCGAAGGCCAAGAGTTGAGGCATATAGAGATGTACACAGGTGTACAAGGCATGACCTAGGTAGTGAAAACAGCCAAGGTGATCGGAAAATGGGGATTGTATATACTGGTTAAGCAAGCACATGTCGTTTTTGCTGTTGGATGTTTGATTACTTGATAGTTTGACTTTTTGGATGTCAGATGCTCTGTTCTCATTGCTGAAATTGTGTACTGACCTAGAATTTTATATTCTTGAAAAGTTCTGTGGAAAGAAGGAATCAGTTCCAGGTACTGCTATATATATTAGAGATGGGCACGACCAGGAAAAATTACGTTTCGAGTTGTTGTGTGTCAGAGCCGGCCCGTTTCGGCTCGTTTCCGTTTGTTGCAAATTTTTTCAAAAATTTGTCATTTCGTTTGTCGGTTTTTCGTCTGTCGTTAGTACTGGTTTGGGGGGGCTCCTGGAGGCACCTCTCTGGGGTGGGTGCCTCCTCTGGCCCGCCATGAAGGGAAAGCGGGCTCCTGGAGGCACCTCTCTGGGGTGGGTGCCTCTTCTGGCCCGCTACAAAATGGCATGCATAGCCAATTGGATATGCATACCAAGTTGCAGTAGCAGGCAGAGGCACCTCTCTTTCGGGTGCCTCTGTGACTCACTGCCTGCCGGCATACGGTGCACTTGGGCTGGGGAACAAAGTGAGAGAGGACCTCTACAGGCGCCCTGTGACTCACTAAGAAGGGAAGTGTACTTGCTGTAGTGCAATGCGAGTACACATCTGGCTTACTGGTTAGGGGTTAGTGCAAGGGCTAGGCTTAGGGTTACGGGTAAGGTTAGGGTGAGTTACTGGGGTGCACCTCTGGGTGCCTCTCTGACTCACTAAGAAGGACAGTGTACTGGCGTATGGGTTAGGGTTAGGGTTAGGGTTAGGGTTCGGGCTAGGGTTAGTGGCTTTTTATGCCCGACTGGCACATCCCAGAAGTCTCGGTCAAAATCTGGCCAAGTGGCCATGCAATTGGTGGAATGGCTCCAAAAATTTGCATGGTCCACTCCCATGGACAGCCCATCATTGCGCATGCACAGGTGTAAAAAAATTAAAATAAAATAAAATAAAATAAAATCAATGGAGACGTTTTGTTGCAAGAAAAACCCACTGCTGCTACTGAAAAAATTCAGGTAGTTTTAAAATAGCTATTTTCGCATGTTTCTGTGGTGCTTTGGTGTGTTTTTGGACCACGCGATTTCAAAATAAATATTGCGGTCACCCCATTTTGGATCGGCCACCGAGAAGTCCCGGTTCCTCGTAGAAGTTTTCCGGGCCTCTCTGGGGGGTGGCCACCCGAAGCGAGTGCACCCGCACTGACCAGATTGGACGAGCCGAAGTTGATTGCTGGGCGATCCACTCTGACAGGTAGTCTGGTCCCAAGCCATGGAGGGTTTTATAAACTAAAACCAAGACCTTGAATCCGATCTGGGACGCAACGGGAAGCCAATGCAAGCGAGCCAGGACTGGGGTGATGTGGTTGTGACGGCGCACACCCGCCACCAGCCTGGATGCCGCATTTTGCACCTGCTGCAGGTGCTGGAGGAGAATCAAGGGCAACCCCATGTAGAGTGCATTGCAGTAGTCCAGCCTCGAGATCACCAGCGCTTGCACTACAGTTCTCAAGGAGTCACCGTCCAGGTAAAGGCGGATCTGGGAAATTTGGCGAAGATGGTAAAAAGTGGTTCGGGTCACAGCAGCCACCTGGGCTTCCATAGAAAGGGCCAGATCCAGAACCACGCCCAGGTTCCGAACCCTGTCCGCCAGCTGGAGGGAAACACCCTCCAGACTGGGGAGGGGGCCTCCATATCCGGACGGGGAACTCCCGAAGAACATCACCTCGGTCTTCTCAGGGTTGAGTTTGAGCCTGTTGGCCCTGGTACATGCCCTGACCACGTCCAAGCACTGGTCGAGGGTCCGGACAGCTTCCACTGCAGAGGTGGAAAAGGAGAGATAGACCTGCATGTCGTCAGTGTACTGGTGACAGCAGACTCCAGATCTCCTAATGACCCCAGCCAGCGGCCTCACGTAGATGTTGAACAGCATGGGGGAGAGAGACGACCCCTGTGGAACTCCACAAGGGAGTGTCCACGGGGTCGACAACTCTCCCCCATGCTGCACATACTGAGGCCGGCCCTCCAAGAAGGACCGGAGCCAACTACGGACAGTTCCCCCGATACACACTCGGAGATCCCGTCCAGTAAGATACCATGGTCAACGGTATCAAAGGCCACTGACAGATCCAGGAGAACCAACAGGGTAGAGCAACCCCTGTCAGCTCCCCGGATAAGGACATCTTGCATCTTTTTACTTATTATTGTTTTATTTTCTCCTTTTCTTTTTTCCTTTTTAATTTTTCCCCCTTGATTTTTGCTGATGTCACTTTTTGTTTTACTGCTTCTGTATCCACGATACAAACTGCTAGGAAATAGCCCAGTGTTGCTGTACAATATCATGTCTGCATTGCCAGCAGGAAAAAAGATGCCAAGCTTTACACAGCAAAGGGGAGTCTGAGTGTTGACAGTCACTAATTGCAGCAGTCAAGATGGTCTAATAAAGAATACTCTCTTGAGCTCACCACAGCCCTAAAGTGACAACAAGCAAAGGGAAAATCCCAGAAGCAGACTCCTGTTTTCATCAGTTTACTACTTCTCACCCAAACAGAAAGCAATTGCCAAGAGTTTGCAAGAACTGAATAGGACTCCTGAATATAGAACATTTTGGAGATTTCCAATTTATAGGGTCATCATATATCAGAGGTGACTTAAACAACATTTAATGACAAGTCAAATTGATGAACGCACAAAAGAATGTTACCATGGGTGGGGAAAAGCTGCACTGTGGTTTCTTAGTGTAATTTTTACACATATGTCTGACTGTGTTGTGTGCAGCAGTGGAGGCAGGGAGCTCTTTGGCCAGAAAGCAGGCAACCAGGGATGTCATTGCATCTCCATGTGGCTTGTGGGGGCAGTGTTAGAGTGCTTTATTCAAGATGCCCCCACTTTGACTCAAGCCTCTTCCAAAGCATGCAGCCCACCTTCACACCCTTGGAACCCAGTGTGAAGCGAGCTGATTCCTTCTGACACCATATAGGAATTTTGGCCTATTGGTCTCCCTTACCCAGAGACTCCAATGGGTACAGAATGAATGCAGTGGCCAGACTGGTGGTGGGTGCACGTAGATACGATCATATCTCCCCAGTTCTGGCACGTCTGCACTGGTTGCCCGTGGTACTCCGGATAAGGTTCAAGATCCTGGTTTTGGTTTACAAAACCCTCCACGGCTTGGAACCCTAATACCTGTTGGAGAGAATCTCCCCAAGGTCAGCTGAGGCCTGACCCACTAGAATGTTGCAGGCGCTCTCACTCCGAGTGGCCACACCCAGAGAGGCGCAGAACTCGCTTACACGCAACCGTGTCTTCTCTGTGCTTGGCCCCTCACTCTGGAACCATCTCCTGAGTGAGTTGCACCTTGCTCAGTCCCTGCCCGCCTTCAAAAAGCACTTAAAACCTTGCTTTTTGGGGAGGCATTTGGCAACTTTTAATTTAATTTATTCCCCCCCTCTTTTTGACGCCTCTTGCAGATGATTTTTACTTATTATTGTTTTATTTTCTCCTTTTATTTTTTCCTTTTTAATTTTTCCCCTTGATCTTTGCTGATGTCACTTTGTGTTTTACTGGTTCTTTTAACCTTTAGTTCCCAGAGTTCCCTGGGAAGACGGGTGGTATAAAAAAAAATAAAATAAAATAAAATAAAATAAAATAAATAATATTTACCTGCTTGGCAGATTGGAAAAAAGTGGAATGGATTTTTGTGTATCTCACACTGGTGTACTTATGGGTTATAACAGACAGATTGAGTGGGACCATTTATAAACTGGTCACACGGGTGAGCAGTGCAAAAGGAACAATTATTGAGTTCCCATAGAGCACCCAGGAGATGTTAGCCCGTCTGACCTCCCCAAGCTGTGGATCCTGAGATTATAGTGCAGGGGATGGAGATGTGAGGTATGGCCTCCAAAGGCTGTGGCTGTCTAGGATCAAGAAGTTGGGTGGATAGCACACTAGGGGGTTCCCTAATCATTGGCCAGTTGTCTTAAAACCAGCATAAAATGTGGGGCTTGGAATTTGCCTGTATAAAGTTAGAGAGGAGGTCAGGTGAGTCTCCTGGCTCCAAATCTGTATTCTTCATTATGGCAGACCCCTCCCTTGTCCTGGATGAGAAGGTTCAAGTTAACGTTCAGCAAAATATGGTCCTGGTTTTTACCCCGGGTCTCATGTCTTTTTTCCAGGCTGGGTGGGCAATGGCACATGCTACTGAGATGCTAAGGTACATAAGAACATAAGAACATAAGAGGAGCCCTCATGCTGGATCAGGCCAAAGGCCCATCGAGTCCAGCTTCCTGTATCTCACAGTGGCCCCACCAGATGCGTCTGGGAGTGCATGAGACTAGATATCTGTCTCCTGATACCACTCCCTTGCATCTGGCCCTTGAAGTCCCCTGGTTTTAAGCCTGGAGATTACACGTCTCCATCATGGTTTGTAACCTGTGATGGACTTTTCCTCCAGGAATCTGTCCAATCCCCTTTTGAAGGCATACACGCCAGATGCCATCACCACATCCTGTGGCAGGGAGTTCCATAGACTAACAACGCACTGGGTGAAAAAAGTATTTTCTTTTGTCTGTTCTTACTCTCCCAGCCCTCAATTTGAGTGTATGTCCCCTAGTTCTGGTATTTTGTGAGAGGGAAAAGAGCTTCCATCTATCCACTTTACTCATGCCCTGCATTATTTTGTATGTCTCAATCCTATCCCCCCCTCAGACACCTTTTTTCCAGACTAAAGAGCCCCAAATGTTTTAGCCTTTCCTCATAAGGGAGGTGCCCCAGCCCCAGTAATCATTTTAGTCACTCTCTTCTGCACCTTTTCCAGTACCACTATGTCTTTCTTGAGATGTGGTGACCAGAATTGTACACAATACTCCAGGTGCGGCCTTACTATTGTTTTGTATAATGGCATTATAATGTTGGCTGTTTTATTTTCAATCCCCTATTTGATAATCCCTAGCATGGAATTGGCCTTCTTCACTGCTGCCACACATTGGGGAGACACCTTCATGGAGCTGTCCACCAACACACCAAGATCTCTTTCCTGATCCGTCACGGATAACTCAGAGCCCATGAGTTGATAGATAAAGTTTTGATTCTTTTGCCCCAATATGCATTACTTTACATTTGGCTACATTAAAACGCATTTGCCATTTCTCAGCCCATTCCCCCAGTTTGGAGAGATCCTTCTGGAGCGCTTCACAATCTTCTCTGGTTTTTACCACATGGAAAAGTTTTGTGTCATCTGCAAACTTGGCCACCTCACTGCTTATCCCTGTCTCCAGGTCATTTATGAACAGGTTGAAAAGCTCCAGTCCCAGGACAGATCCCTGGGGCACACCGTTTTTCACCTCTCTCCATTGTGAAAATTTCCCATTGACACCTACTCTTTGTTTCCTGGATCTCAACCAGTTCTCAATCCATAAGAGGACCTGCCCTCTTATCCCCTGACTGTGCAATTTTCTCAGCAGCCTTTGGTGAGGAACTGTGTCAAAAGCCTTTTGAAAATCCAGATAGACTATATCCACCGGTTCACCCAAATCTACATGCCTGTTGACCTTTTCAAAAAAATCTAAAAGATTTGTCAGACAAGACTTACCCTTGCAGAAGCCATGCTGATTTTCTTTCAGCAAGGTTTGTTCTTCTATGTGTTTTAAGATTTTCTCTTGGATGAGGCTTTCCACCATCTTCCCTGGGACAGATGTAAGGCTAACTGGCCTGTAGTTTCCCAGGTCCCCCCTACAAACACATGTAAGATTCAAGAGGGAGAGTGGAATGATCAGGGTGGAAGTTTGGGCCCAGCCTTATATGGGTTACTATTCCTTCCCTTAGCCATGAGACATTATGCTCCTGACTACTTGCACGATCTGGCTGCTCCCAATGATAGATTCTCCCCTGTTCTTCTGAGCAAGACAATAAACAGTGAATAACAGCAATGAGAGGACAGGGCAGGGCAACCATGCCAGATGAGTAGCACAATTTGATGTGAAGGCACTTTTTACTCTGCTATTTTTGGCCCTTACACCACACACTAATCTTTCATGGCTTCTGAGACCATTGTTGAATATCAATGACAACAGCTGGGGCTGATGCAGCCTCCTCTGTGACAATTCATCAGAGTGCTCAGAATTCCTTTCAAGCGTTTCTTGGTATTTATATGATAGCAGTGTTGGGACTGATTAACATTGACTTTGTCCAGGATTGTCAGAGTGGTAAAGGGTACGCCCTTGAATATAGTGACTAGCTATCATATTCATAAAAATGGTGCACACTTCTATTAGCAGGTAGCAGGGAAATTCCAGTGTGGCTCTTTCATTTTTTTTTGTCTTTTTTATCTGCCCCTATTTTTTAGAGACAGAACTTTGCAGTATATGATGCTTATGGCTATGGCAAAAGCTTCCCTACCTATATTTTGTGTGTGAAAGATGTATATTTGGACAATGGAGGGGTCAGATATGTTCAGTGTTCACCTTCTTCCCATTGAGTCTTTAGGGTTCCGTACCTCCTAAGCAAAATTCACTGGCAGATTGGCATCTACTTTGGAAAAAAACGCTGCTTTGTCCGAGGAATCAGGATTTGACCAAAATCAACATTAATTGACTTTCTAAACATGCTTCATCTGCAGCAGAATTCGAGCACTGTCATTGCCTCTCCTTCCTTGTGCCTCTTCTGACGCAGCCAGTGCAATATTCCTGAAATCCACAAGTGAAACGTTAAACCATATGAATCTAATTTAGGGTTTATTATATGCAGATGTGAGCATCTTCAACACTGTGTTCACCTTTATAATATACAGTATCACCCATTGCTCATAGGCACTTGTGAACTTTAATTTTACATGGACTCAATTATTGTTCAAGAAAATTACAAATGTTTTAGTTAAACTCAATACATCAATTGCTTTCATGTCTGTATTTAATTGGGCCTTCCACGGATAGAATAATACATGTTGTTCATCCCCTTCACCCATCTGCCCACAGTTCTATCTTTTTAGCATTCGTATTTTTAATTCAAAGAGGAAATAAAGAGAGCTGGCTTTGGAAAAACCCCAGTGAAGTTCACTATTTTTAAGTCCTATAAATTTTAGTGAGAGAAAGGGAGCTATCTCATGAGCAGTTTGATCCATTTTTTTTTTACTTACAAGTAATCTGGCTCAAAAATATGTGTCCCCACAACCATTGAGATTTTTTTAAAAAGAAAACCCAGTAACGCCCCCTTCAGTGGGTTGAACCGAGCTTTCCATGACCTAGGGGTGATGTTGGGTATTTTTTAACCCGGTTATAAATGCATGTTTTCCAACCTCACATAGGTATGTGGGGGTGCTGATTACCTGGGGTCCCCCCCTTTCTGTTTCATCAGAAAGGTTCTGTATAGAGATGAGCACAAAATGCTAAAATTAAAAAAAAGTTTAAAAATTGCTCCTTTCCCCCCCCATCGGATGGAGTAGGGGGGAGGAGGGATTTTTCAACTTTTTTCTCCCTGAGTCCCAAGTGCTGTAGCGCAGGATTGGAGCTGTCAAAAAAGTTTAAAAATTGCTCCCCCCCCCATCTGATGGAGTGCTGGAAAGGAGGGATTTTTAAACATTTTCTTTTGCCAGCCCCAAGCCCGTGCTACAGCTAATGGATGTTTGGGGGCTCAGCCCCCCCAAGAAAGTTTGCCCATATAAAGATTAAAAGGCATTTGTGATTTATTTATTTATTTTGCTAAGCCCCAAGCGCACATCAGCTGCAGCACAACTGGTTGAGGGTGCTTTTTCTAAAACAAAGCCTGCAGCGCTACAGCTGATCGGTGCTGCCCGTTTGGAAGCCCCCTCTATGGGGGGCTGGTCAGTGGCAGCACAGAAATGGTGCAGTACAGCTGTTTCATTGTGTTTTACAATTATACAAGTAATTTCACAGCAAAAAATAATAAATTTATTCCAAAAAAAGGCAAACACAGCTTGGGAAATGTACCTAAAACGTGCTTTTAGGACATGGGAACATTAAGATTCATTTACTAATGCCACACCCATGAGGACACTGTAACCAAATCTTCAATCATGTGACAACTTTAGAGTACAGATGAGCACAAAATGAACTTTTATTTTGTATTGTTATTTTTTATTCATTTTGTCAGCTAATGAAACAAATAATGAACCAACCCATCAAAGAAAAATGAAACAAAATGAAATGGAAATTTCTGTTTCGTTTGCTTTGTTTTTCATTATCCCATCCTACCCTGTCCTTACCACAGTCCTCCTAGTCCTGGCGGGGGAAGATAGGCCTGTAGAGGTGCTGCCTTCAAGCCAGCACCTCAAAAAGCCCCTAGCTGGGGACTTTAAAAAAAAAAGGAGCGCCAACCTGTCACCAGGGGCTGTGTGGTCAGCGCTCTAAAAGGAAAAAATTAAAACAAAACAAAACAAAACAAAACAATGCCAACCTGGCCCCAGGGACTGCGTGGTCGGCGCTTGAAGGAAAAAAACCCGAGGTGCTGGCACCAAGCCTGCACCTCAAAAAGCCCCTGGCTGGGAACGTTTAAAACAAAAAATGAAAAAAAAAATTAAAAAGCAGTGCCGACCTGGCCGCAGGGTCTCCATTGTCAGCGCTCTAAAATGAAGAAAAAATAAATAAAAAGAATGCCAACCCGGCCCCAGGGGCCACGTGGTCGGCGCTTGAAGGGGGATTCGTTGCAACCGGGGCCAGGATCTCCTGCTGCTGCTGCTGCCGCTGCCACCACAACCCAGTAAGTCGACCGGAACCGGTTCAGCTCATTTTGGGTTCGTATGATTTTTTAAAAAAAATTTAATACCCAAACCGAACCGAACTACTCCTGTGTCTGCGAAGTCTCAGAGTCTTGGCAGAAGAGCCATTAGCCTCCAAGGACTTTACAAATCGTTTCGATCGGAGAGAGAATCAACAGGCTGTTAAAAGGCTAATTAGAAGATAAAGATCACACCCGAAAGAAACGTGAGTTTGCTTGTTAGTTTCGGGATCTGTTCGGAGCGTGGTGGAGAGCAGCCGTAATTTCCTTCGTGAATGCAAATCGAAACTAAGCGGTGGGGGCGGAAGAGATACCCCTTCATTTGCAAAGTGAGTTTAATTTAATACTTAAATTGAAGTGGAACAATATTGGGACCTGGAGAAGCCTGATCGTGAAGTCTGTAGTTCAGACTGGTGTTTTGAAGTCACCCCCCATTTTTTCTTTGTGAAGAGACGGAGTGAATAGTGAATAGAGGAGCGCGTGGGGGTGGAAGGGGGATATTTTTTTTTATAAAAAAAAGAACTCTGGTGTTTGAAGTTATTCTCCCCCTTACTTGACTCTATACTTCCAAAGATTTTTGATTAACGAATTCCCCCTCCCCCTTTTTTTTTTTTTGGTGGAGGACTGGATATTTAGAGGGATTTGAGTGGCGGACAAGGTGGTGTGATTTTACATTTCAAAGGATTTCATCAGAGCCGGCTGGAAAGCCAGCCCCCCTTTGAGAGGAATGCTTTGGAGTTGTTTTTTGGGAACAGCTTAGGAGCTATTGCAAATTGGAGTTATTGCTATTTACTTTTCCCTAATTGGAGTAGACCTTGTGAAGAGGTTGAAGATTTATATATCTTTTGGATGGGCAAAAACTTTGTTAAACAACTCTTTGTTACAGAAAAGTAAACATTTGGATTAAGCTGTGAAGAAGCTGAAGAATTGTTCCAATTTTTTTTCCCTACTCTTAATTTTCAAAGGTTTTTCTTTTGGTGGGTCTCATTTTGTCTATTCGATTGCAGTGAAAACGAATTTAAGTTGCTGCGTGTCTTCCTTTGAGGCTCCCTCCCGTCTCAAGGACATAAGAGAGTCATAACAACAAGATAAGGTTCGTGTTGAGAATTGGATTGAGAATCCCATTCCTGAGGTTGGAGCGCCATCTGGTGGATTTTAAAAATTATTGTACTGGACACTGGTTAGAAAATTCATTTCTTATGTTAGAGCGCCATCTGGTGGATTTGGATAATTATTGCATATAAAATTCAATTTGAATGCTATATTGAATGGGAAAGTGTTTGACTATATAGAAAATTTCTGTTATAATTTTATAATCTTGTTATAAATTTGATATATGGATAATTTAAAGTTAGAGAGGTCAAAATGAAGTTAGAATAAGTAAATTAAACATCACTGATGGTAATTGTGTGAATATTAATCAACATCAATTAAGGGAGTATTAAGAGATTAACTCGATTGGTTGAAGGTTATTGTGGTTTATTGAATGAATTAATTTTAATACGTGGTTAAATTGTGTCCTGTTGGAACAGAAGTTAATAAAATTGTGATGGCAGAAAAAAAAAAAAGATGATGACACCTGCAACACAGCGGAGGGATTCTAGACAAGAAGAGGGTAAAGAATGGGAAGGATTAATGATACATATAAGGAAAGAATTTGAAAAAAAGTGAACAAAGTATGGATCAGAAGTTGTCAGAACTAAAGGAAGACATGCAGAAACAAATTAAAGAGGCAGTAGGGGAGCTCTCAGCCCAAGTGAAAGACTTAACGGTGAAAACAAAGAATATAGAAGCCAAAGTGAAGAAAGTGCAGACAGAGGTTAAACAATGCAGAGAAGAAACAGAGAAGAATAGAACAAGAGTGTCAGAAGTAGAAAATACGCAAAGGAGAATGGTTGAAGAGCTTGCTTTTCTTGAAATGAGACAAAGGCAACAGAACCTTCGTTTCCGCTTGATTCCATGGGAGGAAGGAGAAGATATCAAGGCCAAAGTAATAACAGAACTGGCGAAGTGGCTTGGATGGCAGGAACAGGAAGTAGCTGATGCAATCTCTCAAGTGTTCAGAATTGCAGTTAGATCAAAGAAATTGAGAGTGAAGAAGACACCAGGCGATGTTATTGTATCATTGACATCTATGGCCGTGCGAGACAGAATCTTGAAACATAGCTATGATAACCGGTTTGTGATTGATGGACAACAGATTCTGATATATAAGGAGATTCCTCTCCATTTTTTGAGAAGAAGAGGAAGTTATAAATCGCTGGCAGAAACGCTGAGAAGAAATGGTTTGAGATTTCGCTGGGAGTTCCCAGAAGGCCTATCCTTTACTTACAAGATGAAAAGATTTAAAATAATATCTGAGTCGGAAATAGGTAAATTTCTGAGAAAATATGGAGAAGAGCTTGGGTACAGGAAACCATCGAAAGAGGGTGATAAATCACCTGAAGAAGAAGAAGAGGTAGAAGAGGAGGAGTTAGAACTCTCTGAGGAGGAAGAAGATAAAGCGGATTTAGCTATGGCCAATATTTGAATAGAGATTGATAAAAATATATTTAATTTCAAATTTACAATGGCGCTGAGAGTACTGACTTGGAATGTTAATGGTCTGAATGAAAAGGCCAAGAGAAACAGGATTACGCACTTATTGAAGAAAGAAAATCTGGACTTGATTTGTTTACAAGAAACTCATGTTGCAATGAAACATATGAAGATTCTAAAAAACAAAACTTTGGGACAAGAATTTGCATCGTCTGATAAATTGAAGAAAAGAGGAGTGGTGATATATGCAAAACATAAATTGGAACCTAAGTTGATTATGAAAGATGAAGAGGGAAGATTTTTGATGGTACAAATCACTTGGCAATCTGAAAAATTTTTTATTGTAGGCATTTATGCGCCAAATGAAAGGAAATCTGAATTTTACAGAGAGTTAGAACAAAAATTGTTAGATTATATGGATGAAAAACTCTTTCTGATGGGTGACTGTAATGGTGTAATGATGCCAGATTTGGATAGGTCTCAGAAAAAAAAAGGTTCAGAAGGGAAATTACCAAAATCTTTTTATGACTTAGTTGAAAATTTTGGATGGACCGATATTTGGAGACTGAGACATCCAATGGAAAAACAGTTTACCTTTTTTTCTGAACCGAACCAGAGTTGGGGGAGAATTGATTATATATTTGTTCCTAATGATATCTCATATAGAGTGACAAAAGTGGAAATTTTACCTAAAACGATCTCAGATCATAATGCAATGGTGATGGAAATTAAAACAAAAATGCAAGGATTACACCGTTGGAGGTTGAATGAAAGTTTACTGGATGAGACTGAGACACTGCAGATAGCGAAAAAAACCTTCAGAGACTATTTGAAAAATAACTGGAGAAGAGAAACACCAATAAATGTGGTATGGGATGCTAGTAAGGCTGTTATGCGAGGCCTCTTTATTCAAAGAAATGCGTATCAGAAGAAGCAGAAAGAAAAGAAGCAAAATGAGATTTTAAAAGAATTGGTAGAGATAGAGAAGAAATTGGTGGAGAGGCCAAAGGAACAGAAATGGATTCAAAAATTAAAGATGCTTCAAACTCAGTTGTCGATGATTATTAACCAAGAAATTGAGTGGAAGGTAAAGATGATGAGACAAAGAAATTTTGAATCGGCAAATAAAGTAGGGAAGTTATTGGCTTGGCAGCTGAAATGGAAGCAAAAACAAAAGGTTGTGAATAAATTAGTAGTAGACCAAAAATTAGTGGAAGATCCAAGAGAAATTGTAAAGGTGTTTCGGAATTTCTATAGAAATTTATACACGAAGAAAAAAGAGAATCCGGAACAGATTGATAGATATTTGAAAAAGAATGGATTGGAAAAAATCTCAACAAACCAAGTGTCAATACTGAGTGAGAAAATTACCCCACATGAAGTACAAAGTGCAATAGAGAGGGGAAAACTGGAAAATCACCGGGCCCAGACGGTCTGACTGCAAAATATTATAAAAAATTGTCAGAAGAAATGTTACCAATAATGGTGGAGGTTATGAATGAAGTTTTAGAAAAAGGAGTCATACCCAACACCTGGAAGGAGGCGTATATAACACTGATTCCAAAGGAGAACGCAGATACAACAGATGTTAAAAATTATAGGCCCATTTCCCTTTTGAATGGAGACTACAAATTATTTGCCGATGTTTTGGCTAATAGATTAAAAAGGGTTTTAAATGAGTTATTACACAAAGATCAAGCGGGGTTTCTTCCTGGCAGACAGATGAAAGATAACATGAGAAATATAATTGATATAATAGAGTATCTAGAAGTCAGGAAAGAGAAACAAGCTGCCTTGATATTTATTGATGCTGAAAAAGCCTTTGATAATGTCTCTTGGCAATTTATGAAGAAGAACCTGGAATATATGGGAGTGGGAATAAAGTTTTGGAACGGTGTTAATGCAATATATAAGGAACAGAAAGCAAGTTTATTGATTAATAATGTGATAACAGAAAGTTTTCCGATTGGGCAAGGTACGAGACAAGGGTGTCCATTGTCTCCATTGTTATTTATTACTGTATTGGAAGTATTGCTAGTCAAACTGAGGGACATGGGGACAATTAAAGGTATATGTGTGGGGGATAAAGAGTATAAATTAAAAGCGTTTGCCGATGATTTAGTTCTGACGTTAGAGAATCCAAAAGAAAGTATTACTGAGATGATGAAAATAATTGAGGAATTTGGTAATCTAGCCGGTTTTAAATTAAATAAGAATAAAACGAAGGTTTTATTGAAAAATGTAACAAAGAAAGATTGCGAAGAATTTGAAAAGTTGTCCGCCCTCTCAGTGGTGAAAAAAGTTAAATATCTGGGAATCAACTTATCTCTTACGAATTTAAATCTCTTTGAGGATAACTATAATACGGTATGGAACTTGATTAAGAGAGATCTGGAAACATGGAATAGATTGAATTTGTCGTTGATGGGAAGAATTTCGGTGATAAAGATGAACGTGCTACCAAGGTTGTTATTTCTATTCCAAATGATCCCAATACTTAGAGGAATAGGCCACTTTAAGGAATGGCAGAAGACATTGTCCAAATTCGTCTGGCAAGGTAAAAGACCCAGAATAAGATTTAAATTACTAACAGATGCCAAGGAAAGGGGAGGATTTGCCATGCCAGACCTGAGATTGTATTACGAAGTGGCCTGCCTAGGTTGGATAAAAGATTGGATTACTTTAGCTGATGAGGATCTATTGGATTTAGAAGGTCATGATAACAGATTTGGTTGGCACGCTTATCTTTGGTATGACAAAGTGAAAGTACACAAAAGCTTTATGAATCATGTAATTAGAAAGTCATTACTTCAGGTCTGGGAACGGTTGAAACCTCTTTTAGAGAGACATACACCGAGATGGTTATCCCCGATTGAGGCATTGGTGATCAAGAGGAAAGATAAAGAAGGGGTGGGGATCACCTATGGTGATGTGTTATTCTTTTCAGAAAAAGGTCCTAGACTGAAGTTTTATGATATGTTGAAAGAGAAGTTAACAGGTTGGTTTCAGTACCATCAACTAAATGACATTTTTCAGAAAGATAGAAAGATGTCTGGGTTTGGAGAGAAGGAATCTAAGTTCCAGACCATAATTATGGGCCCAAAAAAGAAATTGTTGACCAGATTATATAATTTTTTGTTGGAGTTGAATTTAAAAGATGAACAAGTTAAAGAATGTATGGTAAAATGGGCTATGGATCTGGGTCATAATATTGGGTTAGATGTGTGGGAAAGATTGTGGAAAAAGAATATGAAATTTACCGCATGTACTTTGATAAAAGAAAACCTGTTGAAAATGATGTATAGGTGGTATATTACTCCAACGAAGTTAGCAAAGATGTATAGGATGAAAGATGACCACTGCTGGAAATGTAAAGAGAAACAAGGTGATTTTTATCATATGTGGTGGACGTGTGAGAAAGTGAAAGAGTATTGGGCATTGATATATGATGAACTCAAAAAGATGTTAAAGTGTACATTCCCAAAACGACCTGAATTTTTTCTGTTAGGGTTGGTGGATAATGAAATTAAAGGAGCAGATAGGACTCTATTTCTATATGCAACAGCAGCGGCAAGAATGCTCCTGGCACAGAATTGGAAGACAACGTATATACCATCTTTGGATGAATGGAGGGCGAAAATATTGGACTTTGCAGAGATGGCCAGACTGACGTGCAGACTGAGGGATCAGGACAACCAGAAGTTCCAAAAAGATTGGCAAAAATTTAAGAACTACATGGAGATTTATTGCAAGGAATTAAAGACTCTTACCGGATTAGGATAGAGCTCGAAGGATTACTACTTATTTTTCAAATCTTTTTTATAAACATATAAAGGGGTTTGTCTGAAAGGAAGGCTAGGAGATGAATAACGCTAAAACCACGGGATGAACAGAGGGAAGCCAAATTTCAGTAGAATGATTTTGTATTACCAATGTTTTGAACTTGACTTTTTTTGTATACTAAAATTCTTTAATAAAAACGTATTTAAAAAAAAAAACAAACCGAACCGAACCAAGGGTGGGCTCGAAACAGACAAACCCAAACCATGGGTTTCATGCCCACCTCTGTTTTAGAGTAAAAACACGTCTTTTCACCCATGTGATAGTGCCCAAAGTTAAACATCTTTTTAAAACTTGCCCACTGAGGCAAACTGAAATCAAATTAAAATAAAAAGAGCATAACTACTTGTTAGGTTGTATCATCTATTTCTTACAGCTTCTGTCACTTCAGAATATATAATTTTATATCAACTTAACATAAAATTCATATAACATTTAGAAACATAGTTTGGAATTGAAGAAGGAATGGCATGTGATAGCTAAGAACCAATATAAGTAGTAGTGGCTGTTCTGTTGGACAGCTTCGGTGGTTGGAGAATCCTCGCTTAGAAGCACAGTTAGTGAGAACCCCCGTCATGGTCAGTTCTTGCAAACATCTCTTTCATGGTAATGCTAACTTTCCAACCCTTTAGATTATTGCTGCTGTTGATGCAAATACCTAATTAAGCATTCTTTCTGTCATGCCAGCTTTGAATCAGCAAGAAATTGTTTGTCTGTTTTGAAGAACATTGGCTGTGGTGATGGAAGAAAAAGAGAACTAGCAACTACCAGTAGCCTGGCCCTCTGTGAACTTGTGAATGCCTCTTCAAAAGCCTGTGAAGATTCTCAGTCATCCAGGTGGGTTTATCTGGAAGTTGAGTCATGGCTACTGGACTTCTTTTTTGAGAGATAGAAACGTTTTGCTGTTCATCCAAACAGCCTCAGACCGATGAAGCTGTTTGGATGAACAGCAAAACATTTCTATCTCTCAAAAAAGACGTCCAGTAGCCCTGACTCAACTTCCAGACTCTTCAAAAGCCATATAGACTTACGGTCATCATTACATGTTGCACTGGATCCCATAGTTTCATAGAATCACAAAATTGTAGAGTTGGAAGAGACCTCAAAGGTCATCCAGTCTAACTAAACTTATGCTAGACAGGAACCCCTATCAAAGTTTAAAACTACACAATATGAAGAAATGTGGTCCTTTATTTATTCCAAACTACCTACCATTTAGGATCATTGGCCAGCCCTAGACTCTGATTATTAAGAGAAATTTTCTCCTACCAGTGGCTTGTGATTGGTTACATGGGGCATCTTGCTCCCACAACTTCTCTCCTGTGACATTGCTCACATTGTGTGAAAGCCTCTTTCATGTTTCCCCTTAGTTTCTTTCTAAGCTAAGGCCTGCATGATGTATTTTTTTAATATAAGGGAGATTCTCCAGACATTGGATCCTTTTGGACACCATTTTCTACATCTTTACCAGCTCTACATTTTCTGTTTGTAGTTGTGGTGACCAGGGCTGTGCATAGCAGGCAAACCATGACTGCATATTTTTCTGTAGGGCCAATATAATGTTGGCAATTTTAATTTTATAATTTTAATTTTTTCTGTTTCCACCTTCTTGAGTTGATGAGGTAAAGGTATGTTGTTTCTAAAATGGCAATTATACAACCTAAGGAAGAAGGTATTCAAAAGCAGATAAGCAGATAGTGTTCAGGCTATTATCTAGGTTCATTTCATAACGTATTAAAGCAGCCAATCTGTAAATACAGATGTTTTCCTTATTTCATAATGTGCTTAAATTTGGTGGTATCTCTGTTACAACCAAAGAGAAATTAGATAGGCCATTATATCAAGTTTTATAGTGTCTGGACACTAGTTGTTCTAGCTTCTAAGTTATGACTGCAGACTGATGGTATTTGAATCTTGCTTGCAGTTTGTTGCCATTTTGCCTTCATATTGCAGCCTACATATTGGAAACTTTCCTCAGTGAGGTGAATTACATTGCATCACCTGCAAGTGATGTTTTGTTCAATATATTAGATCTTGCCAGAAGAGATGGGCACGAATCGAAAAAATGGCATTTTGTTTTGTTTCATTTTGTTAAGGAGTTTGGTGTTTCCTCCGGCAAGGAAAATAAGATAAGCTACCCAAGAGGAGAAGAAAAGAGGCCTTTTATCTCTGCCGGCTCACCTATGTGACAACAATACTGAGAGTTGAAGTTGGTGAGTCAATATCCCACCCGGGTGATAAAATATTGGAAATAAGGACTGAGTAAATAAAGAAGATCAGAAGGGGTGGAGAAAATGGCTACCAAAAAGGAAGTGAAAGACCTAGCACAACTTCTCTCTAATATGGAATTCAATATAAGAACTGATATTAAAATGTTGCATGAAAAAATAGAGGGGATGGCAGAGGAAATTAAAACTACAAAAGCTCTTGCAGAAGACTCACATAAGAAAACAATGGCTAATGAGTCTCAAATCAAAGAGCTTCAGAGAAGAGTGGCTTTGTTATCAGACAGACAGCAAACAAAACAGCTAAGGCTGTTTGGAATTCCTGAAAGCATTCATCAAAGAGACCTTGAGAAACATTTATTGTTATGGTTTCAGGGATTAGAAATTAGTATAAACGAGAACGATATCAAAAGAGTATACAGAGGCCTGAAGAGCAAACGATCAACTGGCAACCGGCCAAGAGAAGTAATTGTTGCTTTAACAAGAGTGAAAATGAGAGACTATGTTTTTAAGGCTTTAAGGAAAATGAAGTCTTTACAACTTGAGAACCAGAGAGTAACAGTGAGACAGGATTTATCTCCAGAGCCCTTGCGAGAAAGAGCCGTTCTTAAGCCCTTCACACAGAAGCTGTTTGATAAGGGTATTCGCTTCTCATGGGGTGTTCCAACAGCAATCTTGATTTTTAAGGACAAGGTCTTGTATCGAGCCAGCAAAGCAGTTGAGGCTCAAAGCTTGCTACAAAGATTTTCTGCAGTAGAAGAAAAGACTCATGAAGAGCAGAGGGCTGGAGAGAATGATGACAGTAATGGTGGTCTACAGGAGGAAGACTAGCCACCCTAGGAGGAGAAATATGGAACGAAATAAGAAGAAACTTCTGAGGGGTGGGAAGGAAGAAGCCTGTCAAGTGGGAGAGCTGATTGCAATGGGAGTTTAATGGGATAATGGTTTTTTTCTTCTTTCCTTTGTTTTTTCTGGCCTAACTAATGAGAGAAAATGTACAGTGGTGGGTTGGATAATATGGGAAGCTGAGTAAAAAAATTTGACTAAAGTCTAAGGGAGGGAAGTACATCGGAGTAGGTGGAATCCAGAGCCCAATAAAATTGGAGGGTAAATTTCGCTCCACCCTGGTGAGGGATTGGTTTGGCAAGGGGTTGGGGGAGGGGGACCCAAGAGGAGCAAGGGAATTAATGACTAGGAATTCTAAAAGTAATGATGGCGGGGGAAATTAAGGTATTGTCATTAAATGTAAATGGTTTGGCTTCCAATATTAAACGATTTAGACTCCAGAAACTATTGCAGGATATGAAAATAGATATAGCATGTTTGCAGGAGACCCACAAGACAAAGGATGATTCCAAGCTTTGGAATGTAAAGGAATGGAATAGACTGGTCGAGTCAAGGGGTACAAATAAGGCAAGGGGGTAGCAATATTAACCCACTCAAAGTAGAAACTCTAAGGGTACTGTCAGACAAGGAAGGGAGATATGTATTCTGGAAACTACATGTGAATGGCAAATTATACACATTGGCTAATATATATGCACCAACAAAGGACAGAAAGGGTTCCTAAAAGGAATTCTACGGAAATTAAAGATTTTTTAATGAGGGTGAGATTATACTGGTGGGTGACTTTAACTGCGATATGAGAGACAAAGAAAAAGGAATACTGAAGGAGTTGAATTTAAAAGATGTGCATGAGATTGTATCCCAAAGGAATGAACCTACTTACTTTTCTAAAAGGTACAAAAAGTTCTCTTTCCTAGATTTCATTTTAGTTAAGGGGAACTCTCAACTAGAAGTCTCAAGAGTAATAACAGAAACAATTTGGTTGCCGGACCATGCACCACTAGTGATGGAATTTAAGACATATCAAGAACAGAAACTTAAGAGATGGCGGTTTAATCCTAGATATTTCTGGAAAGAAAAAGATATAGAGGATTTGAATAAAAAATAGAGTTATTTTTAGAAAGAATAGCAATTCAGCTGATATGGAAGTGGTCTGGGATGCAGGGAAAGCTGTAATAAGAGGATACTGTATAGCAAAGGAAATCGAATTTAGGAAAAAGACGAGAGAGAGAAGACAAATGAAACGTCAGGAAATTGGAGAATTGCAGAAACAATTACAAAGAAAGTACAGTAAACAAGTCAGTGCTCAGTTAGAGAGGGCTAAAAAGGATCTATATGAGTTGGATTGGACATGGGTTTGGAAATGAGATTTTGGTGAAAAATGACTTCCAATGCATCAACATAAATACTGTAAGAAGGCTACCCAATTATTTGAAAAAGAAAAAAGATAAACAAGCTATAGGGGTAATTAAAGGAGGAGGAGGTGTAAGATTATATGGGGATAAACAAATAAAAGAGGAATTTGCTAAGTTTTATCAAAAATTGTATAAACAGGTAAAGCAAGAGTCTAAGATCGCATTATATAAAGACCCAATTAAAGAAGATGATCTGGAGAGTATCAACCAGGAAATAACAGATATAGAAATTCAAGAAGTAATTAATGAATTCAAGAAAGGGAAATCTCCGGGGATAGATGGTTATACTCCCGAGTGTTACAAAATGGTGGGAAAACAGTACCAGAAATGGGAAAGTTGTTTAATAATATTCTGAATGGTGGCAAAGCCCCAGACTCGTGGAGAAAAAGTGAGATAGTACTTATACCAAAAAGCAAAAAGAACCCCATGGATTGTAACTCTTATAGGCCTATAAACTTGGCAAACCAGGATTATAAAATCTTTACTAGAATATTAGCAAAGAGGTTAGCAACTCTCCTACCAAAGCTAGTGAATGAAGATCAATATGGATTTGTTAAAGGGAGATTAATAGGACATCCCTTAAGTAACATAATTAACACTTTAACACATAGAAGAGAGTCAAAACATCAGGAAAAATTGGCATTACTAAAACTTGACATCTATAAGGCATTTGACACAGTAAGTCATGACTATTTAATTCAAGTTCTAGAGGAATTTGGATTCAAGGATGAAATAGAGCAGGCAATAAAAGAAATTTATAGTAACAGCAAAGCTGTTCTCAGGGTTAATGAAGGCTGGACAAATGAAATCTTAATACAAAGAGGGGTTAAGCAGGCGTGTCCCTTATCTCCGTATTATTTATCCTAGCAATGGAGCCTTTGGCAGACAAAATTAGAAATGCGGTAAGGATACAAGGATATAAATTGGAGAAGGAAGAAGTAAAAGTGAACCTTTTTGCCGATGATGTCTTAATAGTTTTACGGAACCCATTGGAGGGACTGAAGGAAATCATGATTATACTAGAAGACTTTAGAAAATGTACAGGATTAGGCGTGAATATTTAAAAAACCAGAAATAATGCTATACAATGTTAAATATAGGGAACAAGAGGAAATAAGGAAATTAACAGTGATGACAATGGGGACAAAAAAACTTAAATATTTGGGAGTTATTATAACTAAAAACTTAAATAAACTAAGAGTAACAAATTTTAAGATGGTATGGAAAAAGATGCAAAAGCAATTGGGGGAATGGAAGAATAGAGTATTAGGAGTTATGAGTAGAATTAAAACAATTAAGACATTTATAGTCCCTAAAATATTGTATCTTTTTCAAGTGCTACCTATATGGATTCCAAAAAATGTTTTAAGAGGATGGGATAAGGAATTAAGAACCTGGGTATTTGGGGGAAAGAAGGCAAGGGAAGTCCAAAGACTGATTTATATGCCGCAAGAGGATCTGGGATGGGGTCTGCTGCAGTTGGAATATTACTACGAATCATTTCAATTGAAATATCTACTGGAGCTCGATGGAAGAAACAAAAATAAGTGGGTAAGAATTGAGGATGAAATAAATAATGGAATTGGCAAATTTGGTATCTATACAGATAGGGAGCAAAGTATTCCTAAGACAACAAGTGGCCCTAGACAGGTGGCCTTTAAGATATGGGGAAAATGGCAAGCTAAATGGAAAGGAGGATTTGTAGAGGGTAAACCTTTGGAAAGCCTAAGAAAGGAGGGAGACTCATTCGAGGAAGGTTTATGGAAAAAGTTAGTGTGTAAAGGGTATCATTGTATTAAGGATTTGTACAAGAATGGCAAACTAATTCCACTTCAGGAATTAGTTAATGATGGGGGGGGGAATATTGGTTGAATCTGTTAGGGTTATATAATAGGGTTAAGTTATATTTACAAGTTGAAGGCCCCATACAAGAGGAAAAGAGGTTTGGGAAAATTCATAAAATTTTAGATTTAAAGGGAAAAGGATTGACAGGTCAAATATATAAACTTATGGTTACAGATAAAGATTTTTTGTTTAAAGCATTGCAAAATAAATGGAGCAATGAAATGATATTAACAGAGAACGATATAAGGAAAATGATGAAAGGTATTAGAGAAATAAAATTGGTGAAATTTAGAGAATTAGAAAGGAAAGTTATATTCAAATGGTATAGAACACCGACACAACTTGCATACATGATAAAAGGATTCAAACCAAATTGTTGGCATTGTAACAATGAACCAGGTTGGTATTCCCACCTTTGGTGGGAATGCGTTAAAGTGAAATCATTTTGGAATATAATCCTCAGGAAAATAGAAAATTGGTTTAAAATTAAATTAGAAATTAATGGAAGTTTATTATTTATGGGTATACTGGGTTGTGAAAAATTAAGGGTTGCAGACCAATATTTATTGAAAGCAATGCTGATGGCAGCACATGCAGTGATCGCATGGGGATGGAAAGATTCCACTAAATGGAATGAGGATAATTGGAATCTATATCTTCTTGAAACAATACAATCAGACATATTGGTAAGATTAAAAATTGGAAGAATGGGAAATTACGAAAAAGAAAAGTGGTATAGTTACTTTAGATGGATTAGGGAAGAAAAAGTATCCAAAGAAATATGGGGGAAATGTAAAAAACTGAAGGATTGGCTTAAGCTATGAATAAAGTAAGGAGGTTTAAGAGGAAGCCAAAGACATTGGTGGAATGTACTAAAGAGCTTGTATGAAAGTATGGAAAATAATTTGTTCTTCGGTTCCAGGGGTTGGGGGGTGTTGGGGAGGGGGGATGTAAAAATAAGTGAATTAATTGTGTATTATTGTTTATGTATTATTTATTAGTTTCTCTAAAAATTATTAAAAATTAATGTTCAAAGATTTTTTTAGGGTGCTGACCTGGTTTGGTTTTTTTCGTTCTAAATTCACTAAAAGTTCATTTCGTGCCCATCTCTATTGGCAGATCTATGGTATGGGTGCCAATGGTGCCACTTGGAGCCCTTTCTGTGGGCACCTGACATCGACCCTTCACAGCCATCTGCATTCAGGTTAAATTGCTGTACTGGTACTTTGCGAAAAATTAATGGGTTTTGAATCACAGTTTGGGCACTCGGTCCCTAAAAGGTTAGCCATTAGACATGGGCACGACTTGGCGAAATTCTCGTTTCCGTTTCCATTTCTCGTTTCCGTTACGTAACGGAAACGGTAACGACAATTACTCCCCCAGAACTCGAACTCGAACCGACTAAAGAAAAATTGGGTCTGATTTGTCGTTGTCGTTCCTGGCATCGCAGCGATCGCACGATGCCAAGCGGCACAGGGAAAAAGTTTTAAAATAAAAAAAACGATTCCCGGCCAAAAAAGCAGGCGAAAATATGCCTGCCTCAGTGAGGGCACCTACCAGAGGGGTGGTTTCTGGGGGGGGGGGTCCCCGGCCTCCCCCCTCCTGTCCTGGGCTGCGCAAAGTGTGCATCCTCGTCGTTGAGTCGTACTCGCCCACGCCAACTCGCCAAGCAGCGCGGCACAGGAAAAAAGTTTAAAAAATAAAATAAAATAAACCCGATTCCCCGGCCTCCCCCCTCCTCTCCTGGGCTGCGCAAAGTGCGCATCCTCATTGAGTCGCCAACTCGCCAAGCAGCGCGGCACAGGAGAAAAGTTAAAAAAACCGATTCCCGGCCAAAAAAGCAGGCAAAAATATGCCTGCCTCAGTGAGGGCACCTACCAGAGGGTTGGTTTCTGGGGGGGGTCCCCGGCCTCCCCCCTCCCCGCCCCCCTCCTCTCCTGGGCTGTGCACATCCTCGTCGTCTCGCCAACTCGCCATGCCATGCGGTGCGGGCGGGGGATCCAAAATGGGGCGACCGCAATATTTATTTTGAAATTGTGGTCCAAAAACACACCAAAGCACCACAGAAACATGCGAAAATAGCTATTTTAAAACTGCCTGAATTTTTTCAGTAGCAGCAGTGGGTTTTTCTTGCAACAAAACGTCTCCATTGATTTTATTTTATTTTATTTTTATTTTTATTTGTTTACACCTGCGCAATGGGCTGTCCATGGGAGTGGACCATGCAATTTTTTGGAGCCATTCCACCAATTGCATGGCCACTTGGCCAGGTTTTGACCGAGACTTCTGGGATGTGCCAGTCGGGCATAAAAAGCCACTAACCCTAGCCCGAACGCGAACCCTAACCCTAACCCTAACCCATACGCCACTACACTGTCCTTCTTAGTGGGTCAGAGAGGCACTCAGAGGTGCACCCCAGTAACTCACCCAAACCTTACCAGTAACCCTAAGCCTAGCCCTTGCGCTAACCCCTAACCCCAAGCCAGATCTGTGTACTCGCATTGCACTACAGCAAGTACACTTCCCTTCTTAGTGAGTCACAGCGGGCGCCCGTAGGGGTCCTCTGTCACTTCGCTCTCCAGCCCAAGTGCACTGCAGGCAGTGAGTCACAGAGGCACCCGAAAGAGAGGTGCCTCTGCCTGCTGCAACTGCAACTTAATGGTATGCATATCCAATGGGCTATGCATGCCATTTTGTAGCGGGTGAGGAGGTGCCTCCAGGAGCCTGCTTTCCCTTCATGGCGGGCCAGAGGAGGCACCCACCCTAGAGAGGTGCCTCCAGGAGCCCGCCCCCCCAAACCAGTACTAACGACAGACGAAAAACCGACAAACGAAACAACAATTTTTTGGAAAATTTCACGAAAAACGGAAACGAGCCGAAACGGGCCGGCTCCGACACACGACAACTCGAAACGTAATTTTTCCTGGTCGTGCCCATCTCTATTAGCTATCACTGACCTACACTAATAAAGATCTGTAAACCCCCTTTCACACCCATCTGAATTGCTGTAAATAATGATTACAACCAAACTGAAGAATTCTTACATATCCCTGTTGCCTATGTCTTTTTAAATTTCCACAAGACAAATTAACTTTTAATTCAAAATAAATAAATAAATAAATTTGTCGTATTTTAAAAGAGCAATCTTTCACTCAATTGTCCATACATTCACCTATTCCTACCTTTTGCTCATAAATCTTTATTTCTTTAGATTGTAAGTTTATGGACAACAATCTTCTTCTTTTTCCTAGCATCTCTGCCACTTCGTGGCGGGGAATCTGGGGTCCACTCTTCTGGTTTTTGTCTTCCCCTTTGCACAGTCATGGACTAGGTCTGGGTGACCCTGGACAAATTCATGTGATTGTCAAAAGTTTCATCCAGCACTGTTTAGGTCGGGATCCCCTCAGTCAAGATCCACTGACCTCCAGGGTGAGACCCTTTTTGGCCAGAGTTTCCTCATCAGTTCACAAGACATGTCCATCCCATTGCAGTCAAGTTTCATGCATCTTGAAAGTGATTGGTGAAATGTCATTATTTAGATCAGATGTCATCATTGTGCACATAAAGATTTTATGTGAGGCCAGACGTCCATTGCAGCATCTTTGTCTCTGTGACACCAAGGCAGCTTCAACATCTTTAGTCACTGGCCAGCATTATGCATTATAAAGCAAAATGGATCATACGTGACACTTGATAGATAACATTGATCATTGTTAATGTTATGTTACATAGGAGAATGTCGTGTTTTAGAATGGGCTGGAGAGGTTAGGATTTCTTTAGTTTTAAGTGGGATAGATAATGTATTTTTAAGTGGGAGAGAGGGTAAGAGGATTTTCCCCTTAGCCATGAATTCACTGGGAGATGGCAGTGGTAAACTAGTCCTTGTTTATTTCACATAACTCAAAACCTGAGTAGGGTTGCTATAGGTTGAAAGTGATTTAATGGGACATAATAATAACAAAGTATGATAGAAGCAATAGTAATAATTAGAGATGGGCACGACTAGGGAAAATGACATTTTCGTGTTGTCGTGTGTCGGAGGCAGTCCGTTTCGGCTCGTTTCCGTTTTTCGCGAAATTTTGCAAAAATTAGTCAGTTCGTTTTTTCGTTTTTTCATTGTCGTTAGTACTGGTTTGGGGGGGGGTAGCAGGCTCCTGGAGGGAGCTGCAGGAGTCAGCCAGAGCCACAAGTGACGGACTGGCAGACTCTTTGCACCCGCTGTGTCTCATGTACTTGCATGTAGTGCAATGCAAGTAGATCTGGCTTAGGGTTAAGACGGGTTAGCGCAAGGGCTAGGGTTAGGCTAGTTACGGGTGAGGTTAGGGTGAGTATTGGGGTGCACCTCTGGGTGCCTCTCTGACCCACTTAGAAGGACAGTGTACTGGCGTATGGGTTAGGCTTAGGCTTAGGGTTCGGGTTTGGGCTACGATTAGTGGGCTGTTTATCCCGGTTGGCACATCCCAGAAGTCTCTGTGGTCAACCTGGCCAAGTGGCCATGCAGGTGTAAAAAAATAAAATAAAATAAAATAAAATAAAATAAAATAAAATAAAATAAAATGAACGGAGACTTTATTTTTGCAAGAAAAACCCACTGCTGCTACTGTAAAAATTCAAGCATTTAAAATAGCTAATTTTCGCATGTTTCTGTGGTGCTTTGGTGGGGTTTTGGGCAACGATTTCAAAAAAAATATTGCGGTCACCATTTTGGATCCCCCGCACTGCATGGCAAATGGATGCGCCCTCCCAGCCTGGTACCAGCAGCGCAGCAGTAGCAATAGCCAAGGAGAGGGGGGTGGGGACCCCCCCAAATAAAACACCCTTCTGGCCTGGTAGGTGACCTCAGACAGTTTTCGCCTACTTTTAGGGCCAGGAATCGGTTTTTTTTTTAACTTTTAAAAACTTTTTTTCTGTGCCGCTTGGCATTGCGCGATCGCCGCGATGCAAGTAACGAGCACGACAAATCAGACCAAATTGTTCGTTCGTCGGTTCGAGCTCGAATTCTGGTGGAGTAATTCCCGTTACCGTTTCCGTAGAGTAACGGATACGAGTAACGGAAACGGAAACGGAAATACCGCTAAGTCGTGCCCATCTCTAGTAATAATGCAAAATAAGAGATATTTACAGTTACAACTGTTAGTGCCAAGAGCATGTGCTTATTACGTATTGAGCACTCATATTTAGTTAATTTAAAGTTATGATCTGGAGGAAAGACTGATGAGTAGATTTGGAACTCCTCAAGCAGCCATTTCCTTTCTGAAATCAACCTGAGTGTCTCACATATATTTTCTTCTTTATAGATCCAAGTTAGCATATATTTCTCTACTTGGTAATTGGTAGGGTTGCCACTAAATACCAGTTAGGGTTGCTCTGATGGCCTGGCCTGGCCTGTGGTTTGCCTGCTAAACATATTGTATTATACAAAGAAATCAAAAATATTAATTTGTATTAATGAGTGACTGAAATACAAAACTTATTTGTGTATTTCTCCCCTGCAGACTGCCTCAAAGTAAGTGTTTGTGGAACCATTTCATTTTCTGTGTTTGAGTGAAAGTTAGAAGTAGAGATTGGCACGACTTGAAAAAAAATTTTTTTCGAGTTGTCGTTAGTCAGGCCAGTCCCATTTCGGGTCGTTTCCGGTTTTCGCAAAAATTTGCAAAAATTAGTCGGTTTGTTTTTTCGTTTTTTCGTTGTCGTTAGTACTGGTTTTTTTGGGGGGGTAGCGGGCTCCTGGAGGCACCTCTGTGGGGTGGGTGCCTCCTCTGGCCCGCTATAAAGGGAAAGTGGGCTCCTGGAGGCACCCGTGTGTGCCTCCTGCCACTAGGAAGGGGAAGCAGGCTCCAAGAGACACCCCTCTACATGGGGGTCTCCCTTCCTCACCTGCTGCTGCTGCAAAATGCTATGCAATAGCCATATGGATATTGCATAACATAATGTGCAGACGTGAGACCAGTGTGAGAGTGATAGGGTCATACCTTCCCTGCACAAGGCTCCCGCACCACCATGTCTCACACAGAAGGGAATTGTACTTGCTGCGTGTAGTGCAATGCAAGCAAGTAGATCTGGCTTTAAGGTGGCTTAGTGCAAGAGCTAGGGTTAGGCTAGTGACAGGTAAGGTTACGGTGGGCTAGTGGGTTGCACCTCTGGGTGCCTCTCTGACCCACTAAGAAGACAGTCTGTGACGTATGGGTACGGAGTCAAGGGTTAGGGTTAGGGCTAGGGCAGGTTTTAGGGGGCTTTTTGGCAGATCCCAGAAGTCTCCATGGCCAAGTGGCCATGCGACTGGTGGGATGGCTCCAGAAATTTGCATGGTTGTCCACTCCCACATGGCTGGCCACTTGGCCAGCCCATCATTGCGCACTGCGCAGGTGTAAATAAAATAAAATAAAATAAAATCAATGGAGGACAGAGGAGGAGAGGAGAGACATTTTGTTGCAAGAAAAAACCCACTGCTACTGTGAAAAATCTGGCAGTTTATAAATTTTCGTGTGTTTCTGTTGTGCTTGTGTGTTTTTGGACCACGATTTCAAAAACAATATTGCGTTCGCCGCCCCATTTTGGATCCCCCGCCCGCACCGCATGGCATGGCGATGGCGACTCGCGAGTCCGGCTGCCCAGGATGGGGGGGAGGCGGGACCCCCCCTCCAGAAACCACCCCTCCGGTAGGTGCCCTGCGCCCTTAGTCAAGCAGGCATTTTTCCGCCTGCTTTTTTGGCCCGGGAATGGGTGGGGGGAGAGTTTAAAAGTTTTTTCCTGTGCCGTCCGTGCCGCTTGCTTGCGTTTTAATTGCGGGCGGCCGGCGGCGAGACTGGGCTTTTTGCTGGCTGCGAGCCTGCGGTGAGTCCCACCAGAGCAGCCCAGGACGGGGGATGAGGGGGGAGGCCGGGGACCTCCAGAAACAACCCCTCTGGTAGGTGCCCTGAGGCACGGCAGGCATTTTCCCGCCTGCTTTTTGGCCGGGAACCGGGTTTTTTTAACTTTTAAAAACTTTTTTTCTGTGCCGCGTGTGGCATCGCGCGATCTCGCGATGCAAGTAACGAGCACGACAAATCAGACCAAAATTGTTCATTCGTTGGTTCGAGCTCGAAGTCTGGGGGAGTAATTCCCGTTACCGTTTCCGTAGAGTAACGGAACCGAGTAACGGAAACGGAAACGGGAATACCGCTAAGTCGTGCCCATCTCTAGTTAGAAGCATTTATTTCTTTGTTAGTAAAAATATGTGTCAGAAATTCTTGGCTTAAACAGCATCAAAACTAGAGGAGAGAGTGAAAACATTTCATTCATCATCATCAAGGATAGTTTTTTTGAAAATTTTAACAGAACATGTTAGGATTTTTACATTCTACTAAGTCTTCAGGAAGTCTGCACTTTTATTTGTGCTCATTTCCCTGAAGTGATAAACAAACATATTTCATGGCAACAGTTAGATGTTATAATGTCACAATGATGCAGTTGCTTAGGTTACTGCAAGATTTGCAAAAACAAGAAATGCCACCCATAAAATGGCTCTGCAATTCTTCACCATGGACTAAAACAACTATGTCACTAAAGTCCCTATTTAATTATTGAGTTAATTATATTCCTCTCAAAGATGAGAATAATAGCCGCAGGCCAACTTTGGTGTTCTCTTGATAGTCCTCACAGTGACATGCAAGAGACAGTTTTAATTCTCAGGAAAAGAAAAGGGGAAAACCCCCACTAGGAACACCCTTGGCATTTCTCCCATATTGCTCCTTTTGTGCCAACTGCCAGAAGCTTGTTTTGATTAACAAGATATCAATCTACTTCTTTCTTTCTCTGGACTCTTGAAATTATGGAATTAAAGAAATTATTGCTTTTGTGGTTAAGTAA
Source organism: Phrynocephalus guinanensis (assembly GCA_037367245.1). NCBI lineage: Eukaryota > Metazoa > Chordata > Lepidosauria > Squamata > Agamidae > Phrynocephalus > Phrynocephalus guinanensis. Next base: position 3,232,665 of record CM074735.1, read on the forward strand.
AGCTTGAAGAGAAAATCTTAGGAAGTAAATGAGAATTTCTGATGAGGCACTGCCCCGTATGCCTCTGGTTTTGAGAAGAGAAGTGATAGGGACTCAAAGTAGAATCTTTTCTGGAGGGCACCTAACCTCTGGACCACCACCCTCTTGATGAAGCTCAGCCTTTGCAAACTTGGGAGAAATGGAGCAGATATTATTTTTCCTGTCAAGCATAGAAATTGAGCTAACTATAATCCTTGATGGCAAGATGCAGTTGTAAAAAATCTCAGTCAGCAACACTATGCTCTCTCTCCATAAGTACAATTGGAGAAACTGAGTCTCCGAGGTTGGAGAGCCATCAAAGGCAAGCATCTGACCTCACGTGTTCTCTCCTTGGCCCTGCAAACACATCGGTCCAGAAAGAGAGAATTTTAGAGATTGGGAGGACACAGCAGGGAAGGCTATAAAATGTGAAGGCTTAACAGGCCTGTGTCACATCCAGCCCCAACATGGTCAAAAATTTTGAAACAACAGAGAAACCATTTGGAAAGAAACAGTGGTCTTTCTTTTTGCCCTCTTGATATGAGCACCGACTTGATAATGTGATTGCCTAATATACGAAATACGTATAACTAAGTGAATTGGGGTACATGTCCTAAAGTAGATGGGGGATTTGTATGTACAAATGGATGCAAACAACATGACTTCCCTGCATGATCCAAGTCAGCTCTGTGCGTAAGCACCATCATTGTCATTATTATCATGAACAGCTAAATAAACTGGGCATCATATGAAGACGGAAAAAAAGACAATTCTCCCCATTGAATTTTATAAGCCGTACACATAAATATAAACTGAAACTAAAATGTAACAAATCACTACTGGAAGAAGCCCCCAAATTCTAGTTTTTCCCAAGGCTTATTTTTTTATTTTCTTTAAAATGTGAGTGTGGAAACCTACTGAGTGAATATTAACTCATAAAGGTTAAGAAAATAATAGAGAATATTATGAAAAGAAATACTGAAAAATCAGAGTTGAAATCAAATTGGGCAGATACAAAAGCCTGCTGAATCCGTGGCAAATCCTGCCACCCAGGGACCTACTCCTCCTTTTGTTCTGCATTATGCCCCACATTTCTTTCGGCTTGTGGTCCTATGTGAAACCCCAGAAAATGTCTTTGTATGTTGCCATTACAACCTCCCCTTTTGGCTGATGCTAATTTTTTGTCCCCCATTCTTTCTTTTCTTTCCTTTCCTTTCCTTTTTCCTTTCCTTTCCTTTCCTTTCTATTTACCAAGCAGTGAGGGACTACTTGCATTTGGTTTTTTGGCAAGTGTGTAGTGGAAAGAGTGGGAAGAAAGTAAACGGTGGATCTGTGAAATCAGGAAAGGATCCTCTTGATTTCATAGGATTTTTATTGGGGATTCTTGCAAAACCATCAACAAAATATTAATCCAACTGATGTCCACAAACTACATCAGATAAATCAGAGAAGAGAAGAGAATACGGTGCAACTTGTTGAAACACACAGAACCCTCAGCCCTATCAGTCTTGCATCATGATGGGCAATACAGTGGCTGACTTGCAGTCCTCCCCATTGACAGCAATGTATCAAGAGAGAAGGCTGTTCCTCTCAGTCTCCATGTGCTTACCTATCCCTTGCTTCCCCTTCCCCTGTGACTTTTTATTGTTGCTGCTACCTCCCACCACCTCTTCTGATTACCCAAAGATGCAATTTGCAGCAATGGAGGTGTTTAGAAATGCAAAAATGATTGAAATAAATCAGGATTTCATAAACATGCCAAAATAAAGGACCCTCTGATGGAAGAGTATTTTATGTTGCTTTCCTAACAGAAAACATGCTTCCGTAGCACAGTAATCAGTGTTTTTGTTTACGTCATGGAGACTTTTTAAAAAGCAGGATGTGATATAGGAGCATTTCTTATTGTCATTAGAATCAAGCCCTCGGTCAACAAATAATGCCTTGCACGGACCTTGAATAAGTGAGCTGACTACGTTGCAAAGAATTCTAATAAGAGTTCCTGAAAAAGTTGAGTTCTCTCTATAATATGATGTGATTTGTTATGCTTCATTAATAGACATGGGCACGACTTGGCGAAATTGTCGTTTCCGTTTTTGGATATCGTTTCCGTTATGTAACGGAAACGGTAACGACAATTAAGCCATCAGAACTCGAACTCGAACTGAAGAAGAAAAATTGCGTCTGATTTGTCGTTGTCGTTCCTGGCATCGCGCGGCGATCGCGCAATGCCAAGCGCAAGCAGCACAGAAAAAAAGTTTTAAAAGGAAAAAACCCCGATTCCTGGCCAAAAAAGCAGGCGAAAATATGCCTGCCTGAGGGCACCTACCAGAGGGGTGGTTTCTGGGGGGGGGTCCCCACTCCAGCCTTCCCCCTCTCCCCGTCCTGGGCTGCTTGTACCAGGCTGGGAGGGGGCATCCTCGGCGGCGTCTCCATTTGCTATACACGGTGCGGGGGGATCCAAAATGGAAGCGCATTTTTTTTTTAAATCGTGGTCCAAAAACCCACCAAAGCACCACAGAAACATTTGAAAATTAGCTGTTTTAAATGCCTGATTTTTTTATAGTAGCAGCAGTGGGTTTTTCTTGCAACAAAATGTCTCCATTGATTTTATTTTATTTTTATTTTTATTTGTTTACACCTGCGCAATGATGGGCTGGCCATGGGATGGGACCATGCAAATGTTTGGACCCATTCTACCAATCGCATGGTCAGGTTTTGACTGACACTTCTGGATGTGCAAGAGGGCATAAAAAGCCAAGGCACTCCCAGAACAGTCGCAGTCCGTGCTTGGATGTGGGTGGGAGAGGGCTGTGTGTAGCTGGCTGCTGTGCTAGAATAGTTTCGATTTCGCGGAGCCTTTAGATTTCAGTTAGGCAGGCAGGGAGGGAATTGATTCAATTGAATTTTTAGGAAATAATAATAATTCCTTTCATTCCCTGTCTGCTGTGGGGAATAGCAACACAGTTTATTCTTTTTTATTCTCCTGCAGTTTGTTAGGATTTCTTTTCTGATAGTGCTTCAAAGGGGGGGGGGAGGTTTGAGTAGGAGGAATCTAGGCTGTAGTGTAAAACTTAGTTCTTCTGCCTAATCCAAGCTGTGTGCCCGTACGCCAGCACACTGTCTTCCTTAAGAGCAACCCAGAGCCCGAATTGCTTTATTCGATGCAGTCTTGTGCAGCAAGTCAGTTTAAAGTGTTTTCCGCCTGCTCTGGGTCATTGCGGGACCCGCGCCTGCCCACCCACCCACCCCTCCCCCCTGCCACCGCCGTCCGCCCGCACCTCCCCACCCCCGCACCCCGCCCGCTGCCTAGGGCGCAAAAACACCTAGCGCCCGCGGGACGCCACTCGTCGCTGGGACGTCATCAAATCGCGCGAAATCACGGTGGTAACGACAAACGACACGACGAAACGATAAATTTTTAAAAAATTTCACGAAAAATGGAAACGACCCAAAACGGACCTGTCCCGAAAAACGACAACTCAAAAAAAAAATCTGGTCTTGCCCATCTCTATTCATTAACACATACGAGCCACAACTTCACAACTATAGTCTTCCCAGAGGCACTTCAAGATGCGTCTTGAATGAAACAGTAATCTCTCTCACATATATCCAATTTGGGGTAAATCTGCATTTTGAGGGGCAAGACATGGATCAGTAAGTAACATGTACAGAAGGCTTACCCAACTTTTTCTCACCAAGTTAACTTGAGCCAACAAGACATATTTTGAAGTGGACAGTCCATTTGACCTCAATCTGTCTAAGAGTCTTAGCCAAAATAAGAAAGCAACAACTCCCACATAACAAAAGAGAAGTTTAAATCATAGACCCATATCTGGTAGTTGAGTCATGGCAACTGGACTTCTTTTCTTGGTAGATTGAAATGTTTCACTACTCATCCAAACAGCTTTGTCAGTCTGAGGAAATTTAGTGTCAAGTCCTCAATTTTATAGTTCACCTTGATTTCACATCACCCTGGTCTGAATAGGCTCATAATTTGGACAATGACCCAAAAAGGCTTGTTAGATGGACAGTGGCCTGAAAAGGCTCATTAGGTGGACAATGACCTAAGGTGTGTGCAAGCCCCACCTATGTAACCTTCCCCAACACCCATTAAGTATGGGTCCTTAGTTATGGCATTGCTGGTGGAGGTGTGAAGTGCTTCTGATTTGTCTGGGGATTGATGAAAGGGCTGCTTGACAAGGAAGTACAGGCCTTTACAGACCACATCAAAGCAGTGGACCCTAATATTATGTTCACTAGGGAAGACATCCAAGACAACAGGCTGGCTTTCCTGGACTGTGCGGTCATCATCAGACCTGACCGTGCCCTGGAAATAGAAGTTTACAGGAAACCCACCCACACAGAACAAACCAACATTCTAAAAGGCAGTTCCACAGAACCAAGATGAATTTGGAAAACTGACACATTTATAAGTTCCAATGTGTGTACTGGAGACTACCAATTCATTTCAGCCTCAAGAAATTCATTAGTCCCTCACTATGTTGCAGAATTATGAAAATGTATTTATTTGGAGTACAACTCTGAGCATCCATACCCAGAATGGTCCCTTGGAATTTATACAGATGTACTCCCAAACACCTCCAGTGGGTTGTTTTCCTGTTTGATGCTTTAGAGTCTAAACAAACATAATACTCAGTTCTCAGCACCTTTACAGTCAAAATATATCAATGCTTGATTTCTTACATAACGACCAGTATAGTGATATTGATCATGTTGATTTCAGAGTGAAATAATATAACCTCAAAGCTGGACTGTTAAAGTAGTATACACAAACAGTGAAATGCCTAGGCATTGCAAACCATTTTGTCCATTTACTGTGTTTTGCATAAAGCCTTCAGTTTTAATCTGGTAGTTTTAAAGGCTTCCATTTCAGACTTTTAAAATGTTCTTATTACAGGGTTATTCTTTTGTTAGAAGCTGTGTTTTTAAAAAAATTAAGTTGAGATACAGACAATACATCTGCTTTTAAAAAACGACTTTAATGCGTTTCAGGTGAAGAAAAGAAAACTAGATGCTAATAATTCTGTCGAATGGAGATTATGGTAGAGTCTCCTTTCAATTTCACTGAACAAATAAAAGTTTTGTCAATCAAATTAAAACCTGTATTTTCAAATTGTATTGTGACAAAAATCAATTGTTTTTCAATATGCTAATGTACTGTAGCAGCATGGAATGAACAAAGGGCCAAACAGTAGGAATTTATTTTCTTTGAAAAGAGCCAATTCACACCTGTTAGCAGCTGTGAAATAGGCTTAGACATAATGCTAGGCATGGAATTTAAATACAATGCCATCTATTTCACGCAGTGCCATTTATATATCATTCCCTCTAAAGTGATTTATTTAATTTAAGTAAAATATGGCACCAGCATTTGCAGAAATATTTGATGGAGCTCACAAGAGAAAACAACATATAAAACAATTTCTTCAGGGTAAAAAGCTAAGCCACAGTACTAGGGAATTTGGGAACTTTCTGTTTCTCTTTGATTTCAGAAGAGATAAATGTCTGGGATGCCCCATATCACCAGCCCAGCAGGTCAGTATTTCTATGGTTTGAATCCAGATTGGCAGAACAAAGCAACATTGTACCAGGCAAATCTAAAAATGAAGGCAGAACAAACAAAATCTTTGAAGCTGGACTTTGGATCAGCACCAAATCTGGCACAGAACTGAAAGTGTAGCAGACAGTCTGCTCCTACTATGTGCCAACATTTGGGAAGTTTGCATAAACATTTTTGAGTTATGCTGTTTTTAAATTTAAAGGTGTATACCCATCCCCCATGCAGAAGCAAGCAACCCTAAAATGTCCCCACAAAGTTAAAATAATTGAGAAGAACTATCATACGTACCCTAACCCACCCCCTCTATTTCCCCCCTCTTTTTTTGTTCTGCATGTCCTGTGGTCTCCCAGAGAGCTGCCCTGCTCTGGCTTGCCTGCCAGGAGGGCAGCCTCAACACACGAGAAGACAACCACCCAGTGGCATAGCATGGGGGGGGTGCCACAGGGGAACATCGCCCTGGTTGAAATATTTTAGGGGTGCAGTCTCCCCTGCTTCCCACCTGCTTCCCCCCCCCCCCCCCCCCGGGGCAGTGCCAGGTGCCTCCTGGGGAGGCCGTGCTTGCCTGCTTGTTTCCTCTCTTCCTCCCATTACTGAGGAGAGCCATCTGGGAGAATGAGCCATAGAGGCAGAAGAGGCCTGAGTGCCTGCCTGGAGCATCACCTGCCCCCAGACTGGTTTTGCATCAGTGAATAGCATCTGGTCTGCACCCAGTGCCCAAGCCAGGGTGATTGCTGGTTCCACTGAGTTAGCCTGCTGACCCAGAGATTGGCTGACTGCCAGGTGAAGCAGACAACGATCTAATGCAGGCATGTCCAAACTTCAACCATTCTGATGTTTTGGAGCACAACTCCCAGAATTCTAAGCTTAGATTGCCAATGACAAAAGACTGTGGGAGTTGTGGTCCAAAACATCTGGAGGGCTGAAGTTTGGACATGCCTGGTCTAAGGCATCCCAACCCTAGAAGCTGGCCTGCAATTAGTAGCTCCCCCAGTTCTAAGGGGCAATGGGGGGCAGGCAGAAGGGTTGAGAATCTGCTGTTTGTGTTTTTTCCCCATTCCTTGTACCACCCTTCACCCATCCAACTCTGGTGCCTCCAAGCATGGGAGCATGTTCTGCCTGCTTGCCTGCCTGTACCTCCTGACCCAGTTGTTGGCAACCCAAGCTATGCCACTGCAACCACCTTAACCTTAAGAACCATTTTGCTTAATGACCAAGTAATAGGAATGGAGCTTGCTCATTAAATGAGGCATGCCTGTATGATATTTGTGCTTTAGTAGAGCAGCTGCTACCCTCAGAAGATACACTTGCCATATTTTCCAACTTTATTGATTATACCAATAGGTCTTCTGCTGACATTTGCATACACAATGACTTCCTCAGAAGCAAATTGTTACACATTCCTCCTAGAAAAATGTTTAAAGAGATGAATATATGCTGTGTAAAATAGAGCACTGACCAATATATCAGGAAGCATAAACAGGTACATCTGTTTGAAGAACATGCAGTGTACTCTTTGCATGTTCATTGAAAGTATATCCTACTGCTTTCACTGGAGCATATTGGAAGGCAAATCTGCATAGAACTGCAGTCTTAGGAGACTATTAACACTCAGAGCCTTGAGGGCATATCATTTTCTGTACCACTGATGCCATGTCTGTGACTCTTCTGACATTGTTCACTTGGGGAATGTTTACTGGAGCAGGCGCTTCTTGTGATACAGAAACTGTAATAACATAGGCTGTCGCCAGCAGTCTGAAAAAGAGGCAAGACAAATAAATCATCTAAAAAGCATACAAGGCCCTCTTGGGTCCCCGCAATTGCCACACAATAACGATCTTCAGGTTTCTTGCATGTGTTCACTTAAACAGCCATTTGTTTTCTGTAAACTTGTTAATACCATGGCCAACTATGCAGACAGAGAAGGTAATTGAGAAGACATGAGGAAAGGGGTGAATGGGAAGATATTGGCGCAGGAGGAAAATTAAGTCACAATAGCATGGAACATTTTAAAAAACATGCTCTGGATGAGGAACCCTTTGCACCCACAGCCTGGTTCTGATACATGGATGACACATTTGTAATTTGGAGCCAAGGTGAAGATAAACTGAAAGATTTTCTAAACTACCTCAACAATATCCATCCAAATATACAATTCACCATGGAAAAGGGAATAGAGGCGAAACTCCCATTCTTAGATGTCACAAACTGGACCTCCAATTAGGACACAAGGTCTACAGAAAACTCATTCATAGAGATCAGTGCCTAGTCCTACATAAAAATTCCAACCACCAACCATGACAGAAAAGTTGCATAATTAAAACACTTGTAGACCACGGAAACTGAAACTATGAAGCTGAAGTCCTAAACACTGAAGTCAGCCACCTGAATTGGGCCCTACAGGTATTCCAAGAACAAATCAAAAGAGCTGTCAAACCAAACCAACAACACCAAACTGAAGAAGAAAAACATCTTCCAACAAACAAAGTGTTTCTGCCATACATAAAAGGAGTCACGGACCACATGGACAAAGTGTTGAAAAACAACAACAATCTACAAACAGTATTTAGACCCACCACAAAAATACAACAGATACTACAGTCAGCAAAGGAGAAAAGGGACTCACTCACCTCTGCAGGAGTATACCGGATATCTTATAGTTGTGGCCAGGTGTATTTTGGGACCACAATTCTCAGCATCCAGACCAGAATCAAAGAACATGAAAGACACTGCAGGCTAAAACAACCAGGAAAATCAACAGTAGCTGAACACACCCTGAAACAAGCTGGACTTGAAATCCTCTTCCAGGACACAGAGGTACTGGACAACACTGCCAATCGCTATGTCAGACTACACAGGGGAGCCATTTAAATCCACCAACATAAGCACAGTTTCAACAAAAAGAAGGTCTAAAAATAAGCAAAGCCTAGGTTCCAGTACTAAAAATGACAGAGTGCAAAAGGTCAAAGCTCAATGAGTCCCACCCAGCCACAAGCAGCAGTGATCTGTTTACACAATAGAACAGCTAACGACACCCATCAACTACACAGAAGGATGGCTGCTACCCCTGATTGCATTGAAACTTCCTATTCCCTTCATCACAATACAATTAGCACCTATTCTGCATAGGGAAAGCTTCCTCTTTCCCACAACTTAACCCCCCCCCCACAGTCTCACTCACTTTATAATCCAGAGCACAGAGAGAATTAGTTCCCTGAGCTCCTAGCCCTCTGAAGATGTCAGCCACAGAGTCTAATAAAATGTCAGTAAGAAAAACTTCCAGAACATGGCCAAACAGCCTAAAAAACTCACAACAACTATCAAAACAGCATCATTAAATCATCAGTGAACACAGTCTTCACCAAGGTTTTGAAAAACTGCACAAAACTAAAACAGTTTTTTTCCAAAGTTTTAGTGGTGAAGCACAAGAAAATATAGAATATGAATGTAACATGAAAATTGCAGACATAGCTGGAAGTTATTAATACCATTTTCCAACTTTAAACCAACCATACAAATAAAAAAATTGCAGCTCATCCTATTCCTAGCACAGTTTGGCCTATTTACTTCCAGTTCCATATACTGTATTTTCTTCCTGAAATCCAAACCTACTACAATTCTTTTTCTTGGTTTCTTTCTTCAAAAAAAGTTCAAAAAAAAAGGGGGGGGATGAACTGAACTATGAAATGAATTTGTTTAAGAATTTGTTTCGTAATAAACAAAAGGGTATGTGGAAAACAAATAACGAAACAAAACGCCATTTTGGTGTGTTATGCCCATCTGTAATCTGTATCTTCTGTAATCTTTTGGACCACAGACAAGAAATACTGTCTAACCTCCATTGACAACAGTTTGATTTAAAAAACAACTATTATTTAAACTATATTTAAATAAACTAAAAATAAAAATGAGTTGACTTTTTGTATTAGTGTTTTCCAGTTTTGTTTCATGAATAAACAGGTAAACTGAGGGCCAATACAAGTTCAGTGTTTACCCAAGATTTACTTTCCTTGCACAAGGAATAAATCTGGAAAGGATTTTATAGCTACTCTGCATGCCCTATGAATCTTATATAATTAACAGTCATTGGCAGCAATTCACGATGATATGGAAAGGAATTTCTCTTAGAAAAGCAAGTAGATGGAGATGTATTCTTCTAATTGGCTAATAGAGATGGGCACGAAATGAACTTTTTACGTTTCCGTTATTTGTTATTCATTTTGTTATGTAACAAAACGAATAACAAACATTGTGATGAAATTGGAACGAACTGAACAGAACCACGAAAATTAGTTTCATTACGTTTTGTTTTTCATTAATGGCAACGCACAATGAAATGAGCTGTTTTAAATGTTAAAAACGCCCTGGACATCCATAAAAACGCAGCAATAATTATTTCTACTGTCTGATAATACCTACGGGGGGGGGGGTCCTTAAAACCTGCATTTATGTCTTTTCTCAGATTGCTGTATTTTTTTCCTTTAAGGGGAGTTAAGGGACATCAACCCAAAATGGCTCCCAGATACCTAATATTGATTTCTTGGGTATTAAAACGCCCTGGACATCCGTAAAAATGCAGCGATAATGTGATAATTATTTGAAATTATTACCTACCAGGGGGTTGGGGTCCTTAAAACATTTGTTTTTGTCTTCTCCCATCGCGATGTATTTTTCTTTTCCCTTTAAGGATGACAAAATGGATGTCGCCAGCCACAAAAGGGAGGCAAGCCATGTGATGGGATCATGTAAATTCTTGAACAACTTCAACCAATAGCATGCCCAGGTTGCAGACTGGGCAGGTCCGGCAGCCACAGAGGGCATAAAAAGCTCTGGCATCCCCCGTCCTCCTTGTAGTCTCCAGTGGGAGTTGGGGTGAGATTGATGTCTCTGTGACTCATTATTTTCACTTTAGGCCAGCCAGGCAGGTATGTGTCTCTGTGTTCCTGCCAGCTGCAGCCTGGCTCTTAGGGGAGAGAAAGAAGAGATTTCTCTCGCTTCAGTCTTGCAGCCTCCCTGTGTGCGTGTGTGCGTACCTCTCGGTGAGTACCCTCCCCGGCACCCTGGGCAATGCCCGCTGCTTCCTTTGCAGCCTCCCTGTGTACCTGGTCTATACTGTGTCTCTGCCAGCATCGATTTTTTTAGTGTTTTCCCTCTGGTCTGGGGCGTTGGGAAATGCCCGCACATGGAAATGCTTTAAAAATTGCACAAAAAGCAGGTAAAAACGAAAAACAAAAAACCAACGAAAACAATTTTTTTCAAAAATTCGCAAAAAAATCCAACTGAAATGGACCCCCTCAACGAAAAACCAAAAAACCAAAATGCCATTTTTTCGATTCGTGCCCATCTCTATTGGCTAATATCCCAATGCTTCCTTAAGAAGCCAGGCCTAGTCTTAGTCATTTTGTGATTGCACTGCTCTCCATATCCTTCTGCGGTCTGACTGTACCACCCAAAACTTGGATCACTGTTGCCAAAGAAGAGAAACGCATACAAATTGATGTCTCTTCCATTCATTTTTGAAAGGAAAGGAGAAACTTTGCCCTGTGCGTTTGAAAACATTCTGTCCTGCATGCTGCATAACAATTATTGCACTGCCCCATATTTGTACCCATCTGTGGTTTATTGGTAATAGAAGGTGCTCCAAAGAATAACTGTCACATCTCCATGCATTGCCCTTCCACTCCAGGAATAAAAATACAGACACAGGTGATGGGGTTAACTAGGGCCACACTTTAGTAATTATTATTTTCAAACTCCTTCATCCTGGAGTGGGACCTGATAGTAGTGTGGATACCTAGGGTAGGTACCAGGACTATCTCTTACCCCTTTCCTGTCCCCAAACAAGTCATTCCAAGCCTCTGGTCAGAGATGTCCCCTGGATGATTCATACCCCACCAAATAAACTGGGGACCTCCCCATCAACCCACTGTCCAATCCTCCTGAACAGCATCCAGAGATGCCCCACACAGACACCGTTCATACTGGCAAGTGAATATTACCATCATTGTTGCAGCAATGGTGGTTACAGAACCCTCCCTGTCCTTCTTGGGAACTCACTGATACTTCCCAATCTGCACTGCCCACCATGGCAATGGCTACCAAAGGGCAGGCAACAAATCCAAACTCCCAGCACTCTCCTGTAAGATCCCGCTATCTTCCGCATCCTCAATGTCAAGGACTTAACCAACCATATTCCCCAGGAGGTCCATTAACCTGCCATACATAAAAGCATCCAATAGGTCTCTTCTCCACTTTTCAAAAACAGCAGTGGCAGCCCCACCCATAGAATGAGAGGCTTTATCCAACACTGATGAATGCTCCTACCGCACAACTGATTTTCCAGACAGAGTTGGCCTCCTCCAAAGGCGATCCAATTTTTAAAAAAGGTGCCCACAAGTGGGAATCTGGAACTTCGGCATCCTGCAGACCTGCAACAAATCGGAAGAAAGCAACCCTGAGGAATTGTTCTTTGCTGTAGAATAACCACATACACTTCAAATCAGGCCAGCAGCCAGAAACTCTATATATTCCCAGGCACATGTGCTAGAGCTGATGCTGTCGAGGCAGGTCTGATACAGCATGTATGGGATCTCAAACAACAGCCACAATGCTTGCCTGCAAGGTTACCCTCCAAAGTGGAAACCTGTAGGGGCAAGAAAACGTGGTTGTGGGGTGACTATCACTGTGGCAATGCCAAGGTGCCATTGCCCATTGCTTCTGTCACCCACCACTGCCAAACCAGGCTGGCTTCAAGCATGGAGCATGTGAGTGCTGAACAGCCTGGCAATACAAGGAAGAAATGCTGTTGTTTGCTCATCAGCCAGCCTATTGGGGTCCCTACCTGTCAATCTGCCACTGGGAGAAGAGGGCAAAGAATTCCTGCCAGAGCATTAGTTATGGGCATCCATATTAAATGAATTTTTTTTAAAAATGTAAATTAAGTGAGGCCCTTCAGCATTCTTAGCCTTGAGTCATGTCACTTAATTTTCCGTCACAGTACCAACAATATTCTCCCAAGTCTCTTTTCATCTTTACTGGATTTACTGAGGGCAATTTTGTTTGTGGTCTGTTAGTTCTTCTTCGGCTTCATCTACTTCTGCTTCATCGACTATGCCAAAGCCTTTGACTGTGTAGACCACAACAAACTATGGCAAGTCCTTAAAGGAATGGGAGTGCCTGACCACCTTATCTGTCTCCTAAGAAATCTATATGTGGGACAAGCATCAACCGTCAGAACTGGATATGGAACACCTGACTGGTTTTGAATTGGGAAAGGAGTACGACAAGGCTGTATACTGTCACCTTGCCTATTTAATTTATATGCAGAGTACATCATGAGAAAGGCGGTCTGGATGAATCACAAGCCGGAATTAAGATTGCCGGAAGAAATATCAACAACCTCAGATACGCAGATGATACTACTCTAATAGCAGAGAGTGAGGAAGAATTAAAGAACCTCTTAATGAGGGTGAAAGAGGAGAGTGAAAAAAATGGGCTGAAGCTCAACATCAAAAAAACTAAGATCATGGCCACCAGTCTCATCACCTCCTGGCAAATAGAAGGGGAAGAAATGGAGGCAATGACAGAGTTTATTTTCTTGGGCTCCTTGATCACTGCAAATGGCAGCTGCAGCAATGAAATAAAAAGACGCCTGCTTCTTGGGAGGAAAACAATGGCAAACCATTGGCATCCTAAAGAGCAGAGACATCACTTTGCCAACTAAGGTCAGGATAGTCAAAGCTGTGCTTTTTCCAGTAGTGATATATGGAAGTGAAAGCTGGACTATAAAGAAGGCTGATCATCGCAGAATTGATGCTTTTGAGCTGTGGTGCTGGAGGAGAGTCTTGAGAGTCCCCTGGACTGCAAGGAGATCAAACCTATCCATTCTGAAAGAAATCAACCCCGAATGTTCACTGGAAGGACAGATTTTGAAGCTGAGGCTCCTCTACTTTTGGCCACCTCATGAGAAGAGAGGACTCCTTGGAAAAGTCCCTGATGCTGGGAAAGATCGAAGGCAAAAGGAAAAGAGGACGACAGAGAATGAGATGGTTGGACAGTGTCATCGATGCAATGCAACCAATATGAATTTGTCAAAACTCCGGGAGGCAGTGGAGGATAGGAAGGCCTGGTGAGCTCTGGTCCATGGGGTCACGAAGAGTCGGACACGACTGAATGACTGAACAACAACAACAAAGTTCTTCTTCCTGATGTCTTTTAGGATCAGACTAGGTTATGTGTGTTTATCACACACACACACACACACACACACACACACACACACACACACACACACACACACACACACACACACACACACACACGCACACGCACACACACACACACACACACACACACACACACACACACACACACACACACACACACACACACACAGAGAGAGAGAGAGAGAGAGAGAGAGAGAGAGAGAGAGAGAGAGAGAGAGAGAGAGAGAGATGGTGTGTCTACACAGATGCTGTAGGAAAACAAAACAGACAACAGCTTACCTTGCCCATAGTTTTGTGCCATCTCTCCTAGCTTTATTCTGAAGAATGAGCTGGTCTCTATTGAGTGAAGGAAAGACTTGAAACAGCAGAACACAGCAAGACAAATCTTGAGAGGGAGGGGATGGTTTGTCTGGCTTGCATTGTTTAGCTGCTCTACACCTCTTGTTGCTTTTTTATATTACACTGTATTTAGTCTCCATTTAAAATTTAGTGGACTGCTCTGAGTACATTTTAGTAAACAAGTGGAGATTAGAAAGCGATATCTGCTGAAGAGCAACACCCATAGTTTTGTGCATGCTGTCTCTGTGCTGCTAAATTGCTATTCCGCCATAATTCAGTGATGACTGGAACACTTGTCAGAGGTTTTTTGGGCTGCTGTTGTTTCTAAAATCAAAATGTCTGCGATTTTGAACTACACCATCTGTGGTGACAAAAACAGAAGGAAAAGCATAAAAGAACCTTGATATACATTTATAGATCTCTTGATTTCCTAATATGTGCACTGCTAATCTCCAAAGACTTGGCAAAATATAAAGACGTGGGTGGTTTACCAGGTTACACCGAGGCATAACAGCTTTTTTTCCACAGCTTAGAGTGAACATGACATCCCTTTTTATGATTCCATTGATTTCTGCTACACAATGAACATATACAACAGCAATTTCCATAACTCACACACTGTACTGCTTTCAGTGGATTTAGCAACAACAACAAAATAGTTCAGATGGAAAGGAAAATAAAGCTTTAAAATGCCTCCGCATGGTAAAAGATTCATGCTGAATAGTGAGAGTCAGAAGTTGAGAAGAAACAGAAATGAGAGGCTGCTGAAGAATAAAAAATATGTATTAGAAGAGCAAGCATAAGATGTCTTATCCCAGGTTTTCTACCTAAAGTGCAAAGTGAAGTGGAAGGTAGTGCCAGGGATTGACAGGGCACCACTGGATATCTTCTGAGGCCTGAAATTTAGCAGGAGTGTCAGTCTTTATAGTATTCTGGTTTAGCTGCTGCTCCATCATTCCTATTCTGTTTTCTGTCTTGGTTGAAAGAAGTTAGGAGAAGGAGTAGTAGCCTCCAAATACCTTGTTTTCTCTATTTGTTCATTTTAGTGTTGTACAAGGAAGGCAATGAGCAGTGACAACAACAAGGAAGATGAAGAGGAACTTTAGAAAGGGCAAACTGCTCAGAACACCTTGTGCAGATCCCTTGCAAAGACTGGAAATAACTTAGGTTGAATGTCCAGAAGAGGTCTTAATTCTCCCTTTTCTTTTCCTCTTTTTTTCTTCTTAGCCAAGTTTACTTCCAGAAATATGTGAAGAAAAACAGTTAGAGGAGGGATGAAAACAGAGAAACGATAGATAGGACAGCTTCACCAGCAAATACGTTGTTCTGCCCATTCTGTTTTCACTTCAAATATCCTTTGCCAGGGCCTGTCCAAACTGGCATATAGATATGATATATATAGATCACCAAGGGCATGGTTTTAATAGAAGAAGAAACCCTGGTCTGCAAGTGTTTCAACTTAAAACGATCCATCCTTCCCCGTTAAGAGCTGTGGCACTTATATCTGGCCCAGTGGTAGGACATGCATTCTCTTTGCCATGCTCAGTTTAGTCAGAACACTGCTGCCTCCAGAAGCTGCATATTCTGAAAGGGAGTTTGAGAAAGCAAGTGGCAGGTGGAGAAGGAGGGAAGAGAGAAAATGGGATATAGAAGGGAGGAGCAATAGAAAGCAACAACAAAAACAAAACAAAAACCTTCCCTTGACGCTCTGCAGATGATCAGAAGATGCGCTTAATACCTGATGGGCCATTTTTGTTCAAATGGGAGGAGCACGCCAAATGGCATATCCCTCTACCCCCTGATCTCAACAGACCCTTTGTAGTCAAAGCAATGCCATACCAAAAAACAGTCAGTCTGGACAAGTTCTCATGCTCTTTGCTCAACAGGAAGAACCTGTAAACATGGCTCTCATGAGTTCTCCTGAGCCACCAACTTGCTATTATTATACCTGTCCTGGGGCTGTCTGTTTTGCTTTTTAACAAACTTTTTTAAACAATCTTTTTGCATATGTGGAGATTTGTCCCTATATTTCACTTTATATCACTACAATTGGACATTTCAAATTGGCACCAACATGGGGTAAGAAAGCCTAAGAAAATATTTGCTTGAACTGATGGATTACAACAAAGTACGACAGGATAAAATATAGAGGGTTTTTTTTTTTTGCAGTTATTACTATACCACTTTGAATAGACCTGATCTTGTCTATTTTCAAAATCCATATTGGATATGGAATATCTAGTGTGACGAAGTGTGGGAGTTATGAACCAAACAGAAATGGTAGTTGTTGTGGCATCAGAGCTCTAGCTGCAACACAGATTGGGGATTGGAGAGATACGCTCAACAGCTGAAGTGATGGAGAGAAGGAAGGAAAACAAATCAATCAGTTTAAATATAAACCTGTTCTCAAGATGGCTGGATCAAGAGGCCTCTTGCAACTAGGGCCCTGGTCCCACATCCCTTTAAAAGCAGCTTAAATTTCTAAAAAAATTGTGCCCCAAAATGCCGTCCCCATGGCCTTTTGAAAAAAGAAAAGAAAAGAAAACCCGGTAATGCCCCTTTAAATGAGGTTTCTTTGACTTACCGGAGAAGTAGGGTATTTTCTGCCTCGCTTAAAAATCCACCTTTTACTGCGGCAGAGGTCATGGGACCACACAGATGATCCGGGTTTCTTTCTTTCTTTTTTCTCAGAGCACCGACCGGCTGATCGGCACTGCTTTTTAAAATTCCCCGGCAAGGTTCAGAGAAACAGGAAGCTCCTTCGTGTGTCTTTTGATTAATTTCCCCCAGAAAGTGGTCCGTTTTTTAAAAATGCTAGCGCCACCTGCTGGCCAAGGGGGGGGGGGCTGAACTGCACTTTAAAATAAAATAAAAACCCAGATTTGTACGTGGGAACTCCTGACCCACATAATAAATCACGTGACAGGATGAAGAGGAAAAGCCAGACCTTCAGAAGATCAGGATCAAAACCAGGTGAGACCGCAGGATGAAAAATTTCATTTCTGAAACAAAAAATGGTGTTTTGTTTCATTTCTTGGTGAAATGCTGTTTACTATTTTGTTTCATTTGTTAAGGTTTTGTAATCGTACAAAACAATGAAACAGTGTGTTGTTTTTTGTAAGGTTCCCATCCCAACTTACCAGTTAACTTTTGCCACAGAACAGGCACACACAAACCTGAAGTGTGTGTGTGTGTGTGTGTGTGTGTGTGTGTGTGTGTGTGTGTGTGTGTGTGTGTGTGTGTGTGTGTTGTGTTGTGTTGTGTTGTGTTGTGTTGTTACAGTCGTGACCGACTCTTCGTGACCCCTTGTCCATGGAGTTTTCTTGGCAGGAATACTGGAGTGGTTTGCCAGTTCCTACTCCAGGTGCCTACAGTACCTGGTATTCCCTGGTGGTCTCCCATCCAAGTACTAACCAGGGCCGGCCTTGCTTAGGTTACAAAATCAGGCAAGATCAGATGTGCAGCTTTTTTGTAGTTTAGCCATATTTTCCACAACTTAAGATGTACAGGTTACCAAGAAACACAGAGAAAATGTTCAATCAAGTACTGTACCTCTGTGATTCAATTGTAAGTCATGAAAGATAAAGGAGATAAAAGACATAATGAAATAAACACTGTTTAACACCTTGGATGCTTTAAATGTAGAAATTATCAGAACTGACTACAGTTCAGATAACAACAAAAATGACAACAAATTGAATAGCCACTAAGCTTGCACCTCATATTTCTCAATCAAGGGTGAAGGCTGCTAGAAGATCCTACTTCACTAACCAGATAAGTGGAGTGCAAAGCCATCAGGCCGATCTAGTTTGTATAGTGAGCAATCTATCTAGGGTCAGTCACAGTTATAGGTCTCCCAGTAGTATTTCTTGTGACCAATTTGTGGCACTTTTAAAATCTAAAGTGGAGGCTATCAGCCAGGAACATGACCTTCATTTTCAGACAGTACAGTAGATCATAGTGAGATGTCCTTTGCATTGCCTGGTCTAGCTAATCTAACTCAATTTCAACTGGTGACATTAACTGAGGTGGACAGAGCACTTGACTGCTGCAGAGCCTCCACCTCCTATCTGGTTTGTTGCACAGCCCAGCTCATAAAAACAGCCAGACCAGTGAAAATAGAAAGGGCTAGAGCAATAATTAATTGGCCTCACCAAAAGGACAGGGTCCCCCTAGCTTTCAATGAGACACCCATGAGACCAACGAAAATAAACCTAGCTTGGTGGCAGATGAAACTAACCATTGTAAACCTGCAGCTAATGTCCCTTTAATGAGTAAGGTAATGGAGAGGGAGGAGGCCAATCAGCTTCAGGGCCTTCCAGATGAGACCAATGTGCTCAATCCATTCCTGTCCACATTCAGGCTGTGTCATGAGACAGAGACAACATTGGTTGCCCTGCATGGTGACCTTCTGATAGAGGCCAGTAGGGGCAAGGTCCATTTGTCCTCCTTGATCTCTCATCAGCAGTTATAGACCTTCATGTCATAAGTATGCTGATGGCATCCAGCTTTATCTCTCCTTTTCAACTTCTGCAGTGAGTGCTGTCCTTCCCTTGAATTCTGCTTGTGGAGCATGCTGGATTGGATGGGTGCAAACAGACTGAGGTTGAAGGTAGATAAGATGAAAGTCATGTGGATGAAACTGGAGGAATGCCCACAGAGTGTACAGCTGGAGGAGATGAACTCCACCCCTTGGTCCCTCAATTGTGGGGTGCAATAGGGGTCGGTCATTTCCCCCATGCTCTTTGTTGTTATTCAGTCATTCAGTTGTGTCCGACTCTTCGTGACCCCATGGACCACTGCTCGCCAGGCCTTCCTATCTTCCACTGCCTCCCGCAGTTTGGACAAATCCGTATTGGTTGCATCGATGACACCGTCCAACCATCTCATTCTCTGCCTTCCTCTTTTCCTTTTGCCTTCAATCTTTCCCAACATCAGGGACTTTTCCAAGGACTCCTCTCTCCTCATGAGGTGGCCAAAGTACTGGAGCCTCAGCTTCAAAATCTGTCCTTCCAGAGAACATTTGGGGTTGATTTCTTTCAGGATGGATAAGTTTGATCTCCTTGCAGTCCAGGGGACTCTCAAGACTCTCCTCCAGCACCACAGCAAAAAACCATGCTCTTTAACATCTCTATCAGTATGCTGATGACACCCAGCTCTATATCTTCTTTTCTCCATCTGCAGTGGATCCTGTTTAATCCCCGGATTGCTGCCTAGATGCTGTGCTGGCATGGATGAAAGAAAATAGACTGAGGCTGAACCCAAACAAGATGGAAGTCCTCTGAGTGGAGTTACCAGGTGTTGGCAGTTTGGGAAATTCCCTCACTTTTTTCGGGGGCGGGGGAGCAACTCTCACTGCACAGGAATAGATGTGCAGTCTGGGTGTAATACTGGACCTGGCACTCACTATGGACATCCAGGTGGTGTCAGAGGTCCGTTCCGCACATTACTACCTTTGGTGGATCACACAGCTGCATGCCTTCCTGGACCCTGGCACTTTCACTACATTGGTCCATGCACTTGTAGTCTTGAGATTAGACCACTGGGGCTGCCTTGTAAGTTAATGCAGAAGCTCCAAGCTAGTGCAGAATTCTGCAGCCAGACTAGTAACTGGGTTGAGAAGTTAACTACATATCACTGGCAACACTGCACTGGCTGCTGATCCATTACTAAACTGACTTCAAGGTTTTAATGCTGGCATACAAAGCCCTAAATGCTTTGGGACCTCATCATCTGTTAGACCGGCTCCTACTGCAGAATTCCACCCACCTCACCTGATGCTCTCAGGCAGGTCATTTGAGGGTGCTGACTCTGAGAGAGACCCGTAAGTCAGCAACAAAGAAACAGGCCTTCTCGGTGGTGGCCCCACACTTGTGGAACGAGCTTCCTGAGATTTGTTTGGCCCCCACACTGTCGTTCTTTTAAAAAAACTGAAGACCTGGCTATATAGATTTGCAACAACTTTTAATTCCTTGATATTTCGATCTGTTCTATTCCATCTTCAGCCAACTTTTGTTCCTCTATCTGGTTTTATGATTTTATTGTTTACTTAGTTATGCCTTGTTGTTGTTGTTGTTGTTGTTGTTGTTGTTGTTTGTTGTTGTTGTTGTTGTTGTTGTTGTAGGGAGGGCAGGGGCAGTGTGAAATGACATTTCTGAAACCAGAATGTTGTGTGGTGGCCATGTGAATGGCTCATTTCATGTTAAATTATGCCAGTCCCCACATGGAGGTGTGAACTCTTGCCATGCAGTAATCCTCTATCTTTGCAAACTAGAGATGGGCACGACCAGGGAAAATGACGTTTTCGAGTTGTCGTGTGTTGGAGCCGGCCCATTTCGGCTCGTTTCCATTTTTCGCAAAATTTTTCAAAAATTTGTCGTTTCGTTTGTCGGATTTTCGTCTGTCGTTAGTACTGGTTTTGGGGGGGCGGGCTCCTGGAGGCACCTCTGGGTGGGTGCCTCCTCTGGCCCGCCATGAATGGAAAGCGGGCTCCTGGAGGCACCTCGTGGGTGCCTCCTCTCCTCACCCGCTAGCCGCTAGCCCGCTACAAAATGGCATGCATAGCCAATTGGATATGCATACCATTAAGTTGCAGCAGCAGTAGCAGGCAGAGGCACCTCTTTCGGGTGCCTCACTGCCTGCTGGACAGCAAAGTGACAGAGGACTGGAGTGAGTCACTGGGACCCCTAAGGGCACCCGCTGTGACTCACTAAGAAGCGAAGTGTACTTGCTGTAGTGCAATGCGAGTACACAGATCTGGCTTGGGGTTAGGGGTTAGCACAAGGGCTAGGATTAGGGTTACTGGTAAGGTTAGGGTGAGTTACTGGGGTGCACCTCTGAGTGCCTCTCTGACCCACTAAGAAGGACAGTGTACTGGCATATGGGTTAGGGTTAGGGTTCGGGTTCGGGTTCGGGCTAAGGTTAGTGGCTTTTTATGCCCAACTGGCACATCCCAGAAGTCTCGGTCAAAACCTGGCCAAGTGGCCATGCAATTGGTGGAATGGCTCCAAAAATTTGCATGGTCCACTCCCATGGACAGCCCATTGCGCAGGTGTAAAAAAATAAAAATAAAAATAAAAATAAAAATAAAATAAAATCAATGGAGACGTTTTGTTGCAAGAAAAAACCACTGCTGCTACTGAAAAAATTCAGGCAGCTTTAAAATAGCTATTTTCGTATGTTTCTGTGGTGCTTTGGTATGTTTTTGGACCACGATTTCAAAATAAATATTGCGGTCGCCCCATTTTGGATCCCCTGCCCGCACCGCATGGCATGGTGAGCGAGTTGGCGAGACGACGAGGATGCGCAGCTCAGGAGAGGAGAGGGGGGAGGCCGGGGACCCCCCGCCCCCCAGAAACCACCCCTCTGGTAGGTGCCCTCACTGAGGCAGGCATATTTTCGCCTGCTTTTTTGGCCGTGAATCGGGTTTTTTTTTTTTTAAACTTTAATCCTGTGCCGCTTGGCATCGCGCGATCGCTGCGATGCCAGGAACGACAACGACAAATCAGATCCAATTTTTCTTTAGTCAGTTCGAGTTCGAGTTCTGGCAGAGTAATTGTCGTTACCATTTCCGTTCCATAACAGAAACGAGAAACGGAAACAGAAACGAGAATTTCGCCAAGTCGTGCCCATGTCTATTGCAAACTATAGGAGGAAGAAAAGATGTCATCAGCAACATGAGGCATCAGTTGAAGTCATTCAAGTTCTCTTCACTGTGCCCTGCCCAGACCCTTCAAAGCTGTTTCCCTGAAGCACAACAATCTTCAAAGTCTTTAGCTGGAGCACATTCACTTTCAATGCTTTTCCCAATCAAAATGCTTTGAAGATGAAGCTACTTCCAAAGCCTTGGCATCTTCAAAGCTTGCTCCGTAATATCCTTTGTGTTAAGGGTTTTATTTTTAGACAAATACCAATATTGTCTCCTCTTATTACTATGATAAGTATGTTGGATAAGGAGCCCTTGGAAACTCTTTTCTCCATCCAGTTAATCTGTTTCAATGGCATATGAGTGTAGACATATGAAAAAGTTCTGCATGAGATTACATCTTAGTTTAGTTTAAGTTTTTTTAACACCAAAGAATAAAACATAATTTTACCACAGTGATATTAAAGCTTTTAACCAGCCAAATACTTTCATGATGAAAGTCAATAATATAGCTTTTAATTTATCAGCAAATTCAGTTTACATATGCAAATTTCCAACAACCAATTGGAGATGATTAATCTCCTACATTTCTGAATGAAGATGACACTGTTTCATAACTTTAACATCGTAAAACTACAATCATTCATTGTTTAGAAAATGAAAAGGTATCTCTAATATATTAATTACAGTAAACTCTTGAGCTACGAACCCATAATTGCAGCCATTTCACTAAAAAAATTGCTTCTCTTAGGAATGGGAGTGCATGTTCATCACCTCATTTTTGCAATTTTGAGTGATACCATTGGTGTGTAAACGGGCTTTCACTGGGGATCTGAATCCTCTGTTGTCTTATTCTCCCATATTGAGACAACGGAAGGGCAGTATTCTCCCACCAGGGAAGGTGCCAGGAATTGCTGGTAATCTTGATAAAGCAAAACAATGCCAAGTGCACTGCTTATGTACTTCATCCCAGTGCTTAAAGCACTCTCTGGGTGGTTTATAATTTAATTATGCAGTCCACACATCGCCCCCAGCTGGATACTCATTTTACATACCTCAGGGAGATGGAAGGCAGAGTCAACCATGAGCCAGCTACCTAGAATTGAATCCCTGATTGTGAGCACAGTTTTGGCTGCAGTACAGCACTTTAACCACTGTGCCACAAGTCTCATGGGGAAGAGCACTATTTTAAAGAAACAAAAAGGCCAAATTTAATGTGCAAAATTGCCTAACTGTGCTTGCTCTTTGTGAATGTGTGTCCCTTGCTTCACACACACACACACACACACACACACAAAGGATATACTGAATATTTTACACCAGTAATAAAGATGTTGAAAGCAAAAAGCTCTTTTGATTGATGCCTGCTGGAAAGATCAAAAGTTGTAAAATTTAACATTCCTAATCAAGGTGTCTTATTGTGTCAAAACAATTTGAACTGATGAGAATCCTAATTAAATCAGCATTCTGTCCTTCCCTATCCATTATAGATCTAACATGGCAAACACAATGGAGAAATCACATTGGGAAACTCAAAAACTAGCTACCATTAAACTCCACTGACTTTTTGTAGGGGAATGCAAACAAAACTCAACACCCCATTGTACTATCTTGTGGGTCTTCTCCGCAGTGCAAATTGCCATGCAAACTACAAACTGCCATTTAAACCAATAGGAATGCGGGGAGGTAGTGTGAGTGGACATTTGTTCTGTCTTGCACCTTAGTTAGCTCCCCTTCTGCTAAGTTTATATGTGTAAGTCCTTGGTAGGGTAGATGATTTGTATTTCAAGTCTCCACAAATATCTAACTTGGCAGCCATGGCTGAAACAATGTGGAATGAAACAAAAAATGAAAACATGTAGCATCTTAAAAACTATTCTATTTAAATGTAATATTTCAGGGATCAAGTCTTACATTAAAATATACCACCTTGCATTAAAATATAAAAGTCTTTAAGATGCCATATGATTTTGACTTTTGTTTTGTTTCTTTGGATTTTGCCTGGAATTCTTGCACAGACTAACACAGCTGCCTCTTCCAAAACCTAGAAATGATTGGATCATGTGCAAAAATGTGCCCTTTTCCTAACCACACTATTGAAAAATCAAGCTCATAATCCTTTGCCAGTCCACCATTCAGATGCAACCATGAGTGGAAGGGAATTAGGTTTGTTTCATGATCTCACTCCATTTACCCATTTCACACCTCCAAAAGCTTGTTGCAAAGCGAAGTGTCCTTTATCTCTGTAATTTACACATTTATGAAGTTTGTGATATATTGTGCATGAACAAAATCAGAGCTTTGCAAATGAGAACAGCTAGAAATGTGTGTAAAGAAAGAAATATTTGTAAGCATATATTTGCACCTAATACGTGAAAATTATAGTAGAAAAGTACATAAATGACAGAAAACATCTGAACATTTCCATGGAGCAATTAAAAACAAAGTCTTGCAACAAGATATTTACACAGAGTAGGGCTAAGAAATGCAATAAAAGTAGGACTCAGAGTTATCCAAAAGCTTAATCAAGAGTAAAGTATTTTCTATTTTCCCCCCCAGGATCAAATGGGAAAAGGGCCAGTAGTGCAGTGGTTAAATTGCTGTATTAAGCCAAATCTGTGTTCCTGACCTACGGTTCAGTCCCAGGTAGCCAGATCAAGGCTGTCTCAGCCTTCCATCCTTCTGAGAACCCAGCTGCATAAGTACTTGTAAACTGCCCAGAGAGGGCTTTAAGTGCTAGGGGGTGATATACAGTATAAGCAGCACACTTTGGTTTGTTTTTTAAAAGGGGCATATCAATTGGCATTACCTCCAGCATTGCCATCTGTATGGCCTGTCATTCTGTTAACTGAGGATTCAGCAAAAGGCTTTAAAGAGGAAAATTATCCGTCTTCTGTTAAAACTTTGCAACTTTTCATGCTGTTTGTAATTAGTGTCACTTGCGGGAACTTTTCTGGGCTAGTTTGGTTGTCGGTAATCAATAGTTTCTTCTAGTCTTCGATTTCAAAGAGAGGTCCATCTCTTCACTGAATGCTTTCCCCCATCATCTTTCATTGGGTGGTAGTAGTTGGTTGTTTACTGTTGATCAATTCAGTTGGCTGCTAGCTACATGTACAGAAAGGAAGCAGGGTACACATATATAATTTCAAGAAACTGTAAGTAAATAAATGTAAATAAATGTTTCTGTTCTTTCTCCTACATTGCCTAGAATAGCCTTGTTGCTAGATGGTGCAGTATATAAGTCCAATAAATAAATAAATAAATAAATAAATAAGTGTCAGAGTGAGATACAGAAATCTCTGTCTCACTCTGTGACACAAGACAATATCTTGTGTGGGCTCTGGGAAACTTGTGACTCTTATCCTCTGTAGCCGTCTGAATTTATACTGCATATCAAAAGGAATTTTACCAGAAATTCAAAACTTTGCAGCACTTTCTTCTTTATGAAATGCACAGAAGCTGCATGAGTATGATTCAAAATTTCTGAATAGAGCATTTGAAGATTTGTCAAATCATAGTGCATCTACATGTGAAGAGATATGCAGTAGAATTGAACTGAGTTGTCCTCAAGTCAGGAAAAATCCTGATTGTTGTTAGATTTTCATGCTTTTGATTAGCATAAAAAATTGCCGTTTCAGAAATAATTATTGGATTTTTCACAAGCAACCAGATTAGTTTGAGGCTTTTGCATGAGATGAATCATACAACACAGTAATTAAATTTCAAGATGTTATTTATTTTGTATGTTTCTAGTTATATTTATTTTGTATGTTTCTAGTTATATTGGTGTACAGTGGATAAGAGACTGAGCTATATAATGTTTCCTTGGCCTTAAAATGCATTAGGCGGGTTTAGGCAAGCTACTGTTCTCAGCTTCCACCGCCAGTACAGAGCTGATAACACTTGTCAATGGTTCTTAAACGTCAAGATATGAAGCCTTCTGAACACTCTGAAGTGCAATGCAAGTGCCAATAATTGTTTTTTTTTATTTTGCATTTCCAAATTATTTAGAACAGTAAAAGTAATTAAGGTTATAAAATCATGAAGAAGAGGATTATGAAAATAACAAAAACAAAGTAGTGAAAATAGAATCATAAGGATAGTGAAGCTAGAAGCTAGAAGGCCATCTAGCCCAACCCCCTGCTCAACGCAAGGATACAAATCAAAGGACTTTTCAGTTATCATTAGGACGACCAGACACAATGCAGATCAATATAGTTTATTTCTTCTTATTTGTCACTAATATTTACTCATGAGGATTCAAACGGAGATTCTACTCAGTATTTCACTAGTGAACATCCCTAAAATTAGGTGTTTTATTTTCCCCTCCACAGAGTTAGACATCAGCGGCTTGTATTCAGAGCACCACCACTGACATTTGGGGATAAGGCATGCATGAGGTCACAGCTGTGGTGGCTATGCTACATGTGGAAAGTATCATAATGTATACATCCTGTCCACGTTGCATTTTAAGCACATTGTGCACATTTGTTTTTGCAAAAAGGCAGCATTCTTGCTCTACCCACTCTGTTTATGGTTTAATCACTTTTCTAAACCCAGAAAACAACACATCTAAAGAAGAGAACCTCTGCTATCCATGAAGATTCTTCACATGAGTCATGACGTTGATTTTCTAGGATGAAAATTCATCTGGTGAGCTCCATAGACTGTAAAGAGTCCCCTCTTCAGATCGATCACTCTCCACATGTAGGAGATCATCAAATCGTGAGAGAAAGTGGGTGGGCCTGGACGAACGAGGCATGGGTTGGAACATCTGAACAGATACCAGCATCAAGCATGAGCTGCTGACCTTTCTCATGGCTGCCCCAGTGCTTGAAAACGCAAACAGATAATGGAAATAGAGGCAAGATCGGTAAAGCAAGAAGTATCACAAACTTGGATCCCTCTAAAAATCAATTCACTGGCTCAGGCTAAGTTATATGATATTTTAATTTTTGAGAGTTTAAGTAATCCCAGCTGTTCATATTGCCACAAGCAGTAGGGGATCACTGAAGTACCTGCTCATTACATTAGTCAGTAGGAAATTGCCCTCCTGTACACATCTGCTATATCATCATATTCTTGGTAAGCAAATACCGAAGGGTTAGGACACAGTCTTTAATTGACAAACTGTGCCGTGTGTCTCTGTTGCTGCAAACACAACATCCCATTATTAAAACAGTGCAGCTCTTGTGGATTAAGCATATTGTGATTGACTTTGGCTCTGCATTGGCTCCCACTTGAAGCAAGCCATGATCATGTCAAAATCTGGCACGGGGCCAGCTTCAGTTCACAGTAATAATGGAACATCATACAAACCGCAACATAGGGTGCTATCCAAAACAGCTGTTGTTATTAATTTCATCCGCTGTAAAGGAAGATACGATTTTCACAGTCTGAAAGGATTCAAAAATGGATAATTATGCCTGCTTAATGATGTTTAATTTCTATTTACGTAAAATGGGAGGTTTATCCGTATGTCAGCAGCATAATATAGCCAGAATGAGAGGTAGTTTTGTCCACTGAATAAAAGCATGGCCTTGGACCAAGCAGATTCAAATCCCTGCTCAATTTAGGGATGGATGGCTCTGGCAGTTTTATTCTTGCAAAGACTGCTGGATTTTCTGGATATTATTTCTCCCTGTGGTTGTGAGGGGTTTTTGTTTTGTTTTGTTTTGTTTTTCTGGTTCATACATAAAATTTTATACTCTTGCGTGAAGATTTTCCAGTGTTTGCATTTCCCCAAGTAGTCTCCATTGATCTTATGTGCTTTGTGTCTGGTGTTCACTCTCATGCACATTTTTATGTGTGCATTGCCTCTCCTCCGTGCTGCATTGCCAAGTGTTGAAGAAGTGCAGCTTCCACACGTGGCTCAGGAGAGCCAAGTGTGCTTTGCAGAATGGTCCAAAGACATTCACTTTCATTAAAAGTCATGGGATGAATTTCTCACCCATCCTTCAGGCAGCAGTTTAAGGCATTGTGTGCCTTTCAATGAACCAAAATCTCCTAGGCAAAATTTACTGTTTGGAAGGTAGAATATTTATAACCAATCTTGCATGGCTCTTGTGAAGATAATTAAGATGGAGTATGTTGATCGCATCTTATTAATTCTGATTCATAACACTCAGAAAGGGCCTGTTTCCTCCATTTTAATGTTGGTAAATGTCTTATAATTAGACATGGGCACGACTTGGCGAAATTCTCATTTCCGTTTCCGTTACTCGTTTCTGTTACGCAACGGAAACGGTAACAACAATTACTCCCCCAGAACTCGAACTCAAACCGAAAAAAGAAAAATTGGGTCTGATTTGTCGTTGTCGTTCCTGGCATCACGCGGCGATCGCGCGATGCCAAGTGGCACAGATTTTTTTTTATAGAAAAAAAACAAAAACCCCGATTCCCGGCCAAAAAAGCAGGCGAAAATATGCCTGCCTGAGGGCACCTACCAGAGGGGTGGTTTCTGGGGGGGTCCCCACTCCAGCCTCCCCCCCTCCTGTCCTGGGCTGCTGGTACCGGGCTGGGAGGGGGCATCCTCGGCGTCTCCATTTGCCATGCAGTGCGGGGGGGATCCAAAATGGCGACCGCAATCATTTTTTTTTTGAAATCGTGGTGGGACCATGCAAAAAACCCATGGCCAAAGCACCACAGAAACATGTGAAAATTAACTATTTTAAATGCTTGAATTTTTACAGTAGCAGCAGTGGGTTTTTCTTGCAACAAAACGTCTCCATTGATTTTATTTTATTTTATTTTTATTTTTATTTTTTGTACACCTGCGCACGCGCAATGATGGGCTGGCCATGGGATGGGACCATGCTAATTTTTGGAGCCATTCCACCAATCGCATGGCCAGGTTTTGCTGAGACTTCTGGATGTGCCAGAGAGGGCATAAAAAGCCCACCAACCGTAAGCCTAACCCTAACCCTAACCCATACGCCAGTGTTCTTAGTGGGCCAGAGGCACCCAGAGGTACAGCCCACTAACCCACCCTAACCTTAACCGTTACCCTAAGCCTAGCCCTTACCCCCCAAGCTCTGGGAAGTCAAGTCACGCTAAATCGCGGCGGTAACGACAAACGACACGACAAAACGACACATTTTTGAAAAATTTCACAAAAAACGGAAACGACCCGAAACATACCCGTCCCGAAAAATGACAACTCAAAAAAAATTTTTTTTCTGGTCGTGCCCATCTCTACTTTTAACTCTTTACAGTCACACATAACTCCTTGATCCTAAGTACAGTACTGTACATACGAAACACAAGCTGTTTTTATTTAAATTTTATCTCTTCCTAAACACGGTTGTACAAATATTCTCTCCCAAAACAGATGCACAATTTGTTCAACAATGTGATTTTCCCTCACTTTTTGAAATTCTGTATTGTTTTACTCATGTGCAATAAATTTAATAGTGCACTCTTGTTTACTCTACATCCCATTGCTTTACTCTTAAAAGCAGAGTATAACAATGGTTCCACATTTCATGCTTATTTTTGTTTAGCTTGGCAGCATCTTTCCCCCCCTAAAGCATGATCTGTCTAGTTAGTGCAGGCATTATTTTTCATTTCCGTCAAGGCAATACAGTCATTAATAAACGCTGGGGAAATAACTCTATTGCATGCACCTAACACTTGGTTTCAGTGGGAGGAAGGAGCTTTCACAAATGAAGATTTCTCCCACATTAGGACACTCCCGTGTTCCAAGGGCTTATTTTGGCCCAAGCTGAGAGATCTCTCTCACAGAGAGATCCAAGGCACTCAGATAGTGAATAGGGAGAAAGGCTGCAGGGGAGATCCTAATGTGATGTGCATGCAGACACACATGCACACACACAGACACACAGACACACACACACACACACACACACACACACACAGAGAGAGATGTATACACACACACACACACACACACACACACACACACACACACACACACACACACACATGCACATTTCAAAGTTCTGACTGAGTTCTCTTAATTGGACATATCCCATCCCAGCTGTTTTACCTTAATGGCACTTTTCTTCATTATACTTTGAAATGTGTGGGGGGGGCTCCCCACACCACATGGGAATCCTCCCCTCCCCTCCACTGCTGCCACTACCACTATTTGCAAGCGGAGTGCCTTGGAACTCTATTATCTTTTCATCTGAACTTCTGGAAAGGTTCCAATTGTGGGTGTCAGTGCACCTGTGCATTTCAAAGCCCTGCCATTTTCCTATAGTGAGACTTTCCCCCCCTAACATTCTTTGAAATTCACATGTGCGCGCACACCCACATAGTACATTGATATTCCTCCACCACCCATAATTCACATGTAACAGGTTAACAACAGGATTTCACTAACTGCCCTTACTTTCTCAGCTCTAGCTTTCTCACACAGAATCATAGGAGAATCATAGAGGTGGAACTGGAGGAAAGAAGGGGTGTTTGACAGCTGAAATACTATTGTGATCACATCCATTATGAAGAATAAACTCCCAAATCAATCTGCAGCCCCTGTGTAAGCACTTATGGTGATTTCAAATGTAATACAGGGTATGAATGCAGATGTAGTCAAAGGTTTAATTACAGAAACCTCTTTTCCAGTATTACTTCAGTAGTGCTGCTTTTGTGATACACATCTTTTCTGGGAGGTTTTATTTATCTTGTTCTCTGAACATCTGGGTGACTGATCTAATTGTTTGTTGTCCTTGTCTAGCATGACAACTATTTCCAAACTGTAATCTTGTAATTTTTGGATTTTGTAATCTCTGATCTTCCTGCCTATTCATCTCTCAGTCCACAAAAAGTGAACGGGAAGATATTAGCAAAATAAGGATATGTTGTATACAGTATGTTCTTTCATATGTATGCAAGCCTGCATCTCAAAATGATCTCTGCTTCATTTCTCTCTGTAAATATTCCTCTGACATCTCTGACAAGGTGTGACTTTTAAGAGAAGCAAGCTTATGGTCATAGTTATCTAAATCAGTGTTTTTCAACCACTGTTCCGCGGCACAGTAGTGTGCCGCGAGATGTTGCCTGGTGTGCCGTGGGAAAAATTCTCCCTACACCAGCAATGACCCCCCCCGCATCCCGCTCACGACCAAGGCAGCGGTGCGGCACCGGCAAGCCGGAGGAAGGCGGGGTGTCCAGAAAGAAGCCGGCTGCCGCAAGGCTTCCTTGGGAGATGTAGTTCCTCCCGCAGGTCTGAGATGCGGTCCTGGGGAGGAGAGCGGACTACCTTTCCCGGCGTGCTTTGCGCACCGGCGAGGAAAGGCTGGCCGTGGGCAGGGAAGGAGAAGAAATAAGGGAGGAGGAGGAGGAGGAGGAGGAGACTGGAGAGTGAGAGAGAGCCGGGAGACCCGCGCAGGCGCATTGCGGCAAAGGGTGCTCCAGAAGCCGCTCTTAAAGGTTCTTGGGGTTGGTTCCCCCTCCTCGCTCACCGAACCCCCCTCCCTCCCTCCCCCACCTCGCGCACTCGCTGTTTGCCTCCCGAGGGTAGATGCGCGCCCCTGCCGAGCCAGGTACGAGCATGCGTGCGCACCCCTCTTTTAAGGGTGGGGAGCAGGCGGCCGTTGACAATGGTCATTTTTGTGGGGGGGGGTAAATAAAGGGGAGGACGTGGGAGGCTGAGGAGGGGATTCCTAGGACCCAGGGAGGAGACGGGGATGGGGGGGTCCCTTCCGGGCCCTGTGGCTGCCTGGCTGGAAGGAAGGGAAGAGAAGGGAGGCTTATACTGGAAGGGGTAAAAGATGGGGGTTGGGGGGGCGTATATGAAGAGCCTCCCCCAGCCCCACCTTCCTGGGTTTGCAAGTTCCTCTGAAAAAAAGTGCCAGGAGGAGGGAGGGCGAAGGTGAAGGCAGGCGGACATATTGATAAGGATGCCTTGGGAGGGCCTGGGCTGGAGGATGGATTTGTTGTTGTTTTTTTGGGCGGGGTGAGAAGTGTGTTTGTGTGTGTGTGATAGGCACAGAGTTAAATTTTTTAACATTTTCTAATGGTGGTGTGCCTTGTGATTTTTTTCATGAAACAAGTGTGCCTTTGCCCAAAAAAGGTTGAAAAACACTGATCTAAATTGCTGTGAGCAGTACAACACAAGTAGGATGCAAGTAATCTGTAATTACTAGGTGGTGGAAGGTGTGTGCTTAATTTGTGTTTATTCTATCACACTATGGAAAGGATAACATTGCATATTCATTTATTTGAAGAAATGAGCTCTTACATCCTATTTCATATTCTTTGGTTCAATGAAATATTATCCGGCTTTGTCAAGGTGCAGAGAGCTGGGAATTTTCTCTAAGGTACTCAATGGCTGGAATGGTTCCCCATAAATCTAGCACAGAAACATGCTAGCAGGAAATATGAGAAAATGGCAGCAAAAAAAATAATAACAACTACAAAAGCAGGCTGTTGCCTACTTTCCTTTCCTTTTTATAGTTTCAGAAGGTTGGAGTTAATTTGAAAATGGCATAGCTAAATATTTTGTTTGTTCACTCAGAATTCTTATTTTTCTTCTTCTTCTGCCTTCCGCTTTGATTTTGTTACATTTAGAAGCTTTTTAGAGATTTCATGTACCCCTCAAAATCATTGATAAGGAACTGTTTCCTGTCCTAAGAACATAAAATCCACCCTGCTGAATTGGACCAAAGTACATTTAGCTCATTGCTCCATTTTGACATTGCACCAGATACTGTAAATAGGTGTTCTCTTTTGTTAATTATTATTTCTGAAATGTATCAGATTCTGCAATAAATGAGTATTAAGATAGAGCAATGCAACTTCATCCTAGACAGGTACAGTACCATTCCAAGGTCTCCAGGTCTACAAGTTCCAAAGTGTTTTCTTCCTTTATAGGGTCTCCTGGGAAAATCTTAAATTTCAGAGTCAGAAACAAATATGGGACCACTCAATTTCTGTAAATACATATTATTTCCAGTTTTAGTATTCTTCTCTCTTTTCAGTATGAGAAAGTGGCTGAGAAGGGAACAGCACTGGAGAGGAGAACGTAGAAAAGATCACTTTCTGGAACCCTAACCCTTCACTGTAGTTTAGTAAGAGAGGTTTACAAACCTTCACAACCGTGTTTAGTAAGAGAGACTTAAAATCACAAAGTGTCAATGTGTAGTTCCTCCTCCAGCACAAGCATCACCCCCTGTAATTCTGGCTTTGGCCACTGAATTCCCCACCCGAACAGTTTTTATGTATCAGGGAAGGATGAAAGGAGCCAATTGTATCATTACTCGGATCAAATATGAGACAGCTGAGAGGAGGGCACATTTTCTCCAAATCAAGAGGAAGGGAGAGGCCGTGCAGTTGAAGGACAGGCTGTTTCCTGATGAGGAAACGCTGGGAAATGGTGGCTTCACTCGGACTTGTGCCAGGTGGGGCTTCCTTGTCCCCCAATCGGATCAGGTTCAGAATGTTGCACCAGTTTTGTACCTGTTAATGTGGGGATGGGCAATGTATATAACAGGCTTCCCTCCCCTATCTCTTTCTCTTTCAGCTCTTGGCTTGTGCCCATCCCTCCAGCCCTATAGGTAAGAAAGAATGAGATTAGCTGGTGGCTTTAAGGGCCAGATGGGAATTTTTGACCATCATTTGAATTGGCTATGAATGGTGGTGTTTTTTTGCTCACCCCATTCTCTCTCTGTGGCATGGAGGGGCATGGATAGGTCTGTTGTGTTCCTGCATTTCCTGGTCACAATTTGGTAAGAGGTCAAGAAATGAAGCATTCCCCATAGGAAATTGCCCTTGAGGCAGTGGGTAGCCCTAAAGTAGAGTTAGGATTTAGAATGGTAGAAATCATAGGATATGTTCTAAGGCAACACGTAAAATGAGAAGGGGGGCTACCAGGGGCTTTATGAGAAACTGATTTTGCTAAAGTGCTAAACAGCTGGACAGCGCCTTGATGAAGTAAGGATTCAATTAATTACAGGATGGGTTGGAAGATTCTGGAATTCCAATTGTTAACCCACATCCACTACAGGCAGCCCCCCTTGGGTTAAGGAAGGGCTAAATAGTTAAACAGGAATTTATATTGAATAAATTGTGGCCCAATTTAAATCCAACCATTTTGTCTCACCTCTTTACTATAATCGGGGAGGACAATGAGGGATCTAGGGGAATAAAAGGTCAGGAAAGGGAAGACAAGGGTCATTGTTTACTCACAGAGAAGAAAACTTGTCGGGAGACAACAGAGAGACAAAGGAAGAGAATGCAAGAAGCAGCCTGAAACTTCCCTCTCCTGTCTACTCTCCAAAACCCGGACTCTGGGGAATTCCAGTAGCATTCACTGGGACCCCCTTGGCAAACTAAAGATAGTCCTTTGGTACACTGGGGGGGGGAGGCAGAGGAAAGTGATACTGTATCATTAATGAAAGCAGTTCTAAGCCAAGAACTGCTTATGGACTTATTATCAGGGGACCGCGCTCCCCACTGGGACCAGGGGGAAATAGGTCTGCCAACTATCATTTCTATACTTTTTCAATGTGCCAGAAGAACTTCCTTCTTACTGTGGCCAAATTGTGACCACTGCTGCTACTACCATTCCAGGTATTATGCTGGGTTTAAACAAAATGGGGGAACTTTAAAATAAATGGTAGCCTGGGTAAATGGAAGAGGAGGTAAACAGGGATCAAAGTCAGATAACAGCACATGCTCTTAACCTCTACCTCTCATTTGAACCTGGCATTATGGAACTCATATCCAAGCCCAAGATGAACAAGTTTTGTTGACATCTCTAATTTTCAAGGAAGAAGGGAAGTTGAGTGGATGAATAGCACACAGAGGTGTTTTTTCAAACTGTTTTGCCACAAAATGGCAGGAAGAAGGGAAGACAAATGAACAAAGAGAGCACAACAAATATTTTACATATGAAAAATCATCTCTATTTACATACATTGATTTATGGTGTCAGTCGTTTACCATAAGAAGATTATTTCAGTGAGAATAAGCTAGGAAATTGATTGGGTCTCCCAGTTGCTAACAGGCACATTCCTGCTGTGTGGGGAGGTGTTATTTGTGGGTGTATAAGTCAGATATCTTGGTAACAAAGCATCTACAGTATCTATCTATCTATCTATCTATCTATCTATCTATCTATCTATCTATCTATCTATCTATCTATCTATCTATCTATCTATCTATCTAGGCAAGGAAATCTGGAAGTAAATTAAGGCACTAAATTTATAAAATTGTGATTGGATTGAAATGGAGGGTGATGGGAAAATGGATATAGCAAATGTGTATATCTATACAACAAAATGCTTAGAAAGGATGAACAAATACAGAATCCTTTCATTTTTGAAACATTATGTAGATGGTAAAATATATGAAAATCCTCGATCCCCCTATATCCCCTTTATGTACTCTGTTGGAGCATCCAAATTTTAAATCTCAGGAGAAATGTGTACAAACATTGGAGACAAATTAGATTATAAAGAATTAATGACTTATTTGTATCAGGGGAACCAATTACACTTAGACAAACTAAAAAGAAAACAAGTCAAATAAGAATGAACAGGCTACAAATAAAACAAATGAGGATTTTCCATATTCAGTTGTATCAAAGATCTGTCCCTATAAGATTATTAATGGAATTTGAACAGTATTTTATACAAAAAGATAAA
This sequence comes from Phrynocephalus guinanensis, assembly GCA_037367245.1. Lineage (NCBI taxonomy): Eukaryota > Metazoa > Chordata > Lepidosauria > Squamata > Agamidae > Phrynocephalus > Phrynocephalus guinanensis. The sequence continues at coordinate 3,268,083 of CM074735.1, forward strand.
AGATAAAAAAGGGAAAGGATTGACTTCATTAATATATAAATGCACTATTGAGAAAAATATGATGAGGGCAGAGGAGCTAAAGTAGCCTAGGTAATGAATTTAAATATCAGTATACTTAAGGATTTATGGATAGGAATATGGAACAAATATCCATATAACTCAATATCAGGAATATGAATGAAATGGTTTTGAAGGTTGTTCACAGGTGGTATTTACACTCTACAAAGCTACATAAGTTTAAGAGAAATATATCAGATAAGTGTTTGAGGAATTGTGGACAAAAAGGAACACTGGAATAAATGTGGATTTTCTGCCCTAAAATAGAGACACATTGAGACAAAGCACTTCATTAGCTAGAAATTTTGACTAATCTAATAATAATAATAATAATAATAATAATAATAATAATAATAATAATAATAATAATAATAATAATAATAATAATAATAATAATAATAAAGGAGCCTCGTGGCGCAGTGGTTAAATGCCTGTACTGCACGTAAAACTGTGCTCACGACCTGGGTTCAATCCCAGGTAGCAGGTTCAAGGTTCACTCAGCCTTCCATCCTTCCGAGGTCGGTAAAATGAGTACCCAGCTTGCTGGGGGGGGGGCAATGTGTAGCCTGAACACTGTAATTAAAAAATTGTAAACCGCCCAGAGGCTACTTGTAGTGGTATGGGATGGTATATAAGCAGACCACTTAATAATAATAATAATAATAATAATAATAATAATAATAATAATAATAATAATAATAATAATAATAATAATAATAATAATAATAATAATAATTTATTATTTACTTGGATAATTATTTTCTTGGATAAAGGAGAAACTGGCCAACAAAGAGCTATTTGTGAATCTTGTAGAGACAGCAAGTAGAGATGGGCATGAAAAGAATTTTTTTCATTCTGTTATTCGTTATTTGTTTCGTTAGGTAACAAAACAAAAAACGAGCCCCAGAGTAATTTAAGAACAAAACAAACTGAACCAGAAAAATTGGTTCAGTGAGCATCGTTTTGTTCTTCCCCGTTTCATGCTCATCTCTAACAGCAAGTTATAAAACTACTAAAAGTTGAAGAAATGCTCAAGATCTTTCAATACAGACATTTATGAACAAGACATGACAAACCGTGTTGTTGGAGAAATTGACTAATATGATTAGAATATATAGAGGAGAAACAAAGCATGGTCAATTCACAGAAATCTGGAAACTTAATAAAATCTGGAAACTCTTAATAAAATATAGTAATGAGTTAAATGAGAAGTAATATGGTTTAGGAAATAATCTAGATTTTTGGTTTGTAACTTTTTAGGATGGAAAGGGAAACTGAGACTAAATGTAATGCTGTTAAACTGTGCAAATAACTTGGGCCGAAGACAGTAAAATATTCAATAAGTAAGATGATTACAATGTAGGTTACAATGATCCCCCACCTATCGTGGCAGTTAGGGACCCCACCCAACCCACAATAATTGAAAATCCGTGATATGCGGATGCAGGTCAGGTTGGGCCTGGGGGGCCTAGCTGGGGGCACTTGTATTTACCCCCAGCCTGGGGCTGCCCTGAATGGGCCTGCAAGGGCCTTCTGGGGGCACCAAAAGGGCCTTCCTGCGAACCAGAAGTGACTTCCGGATTTCTTAAAATCATTTCTGAGGCCTCTGACAGGCCTAGAAAGGCCCTCAGAGGCCTCAGAAAGTTTACTGGAAGTCACTTTGGTTCACAGGGAGGCCCTTTGGGGGCCTCCAGAAGGCCCAGGAAGGCCCTCATAGGCCCGTTTGGGGCAGCTCCAGTCCTGGGGCAAGTACGGGAGTCTTGAAACAGGCCCTTCCCCCCTTACCCTAGGGGGCCTTTTTTTATGAAAAAAAAGTATATGTACTGTGGTCCTGTGATATAGCAGGACCGCAGTACATGAACCGTGAAAGGGCGGGGGACCACTGTACTATGCTATGTTAAGGTTTCATTCTCCTTTCTTTTCTTTTCTGTTTATAATGTGAAGGAGTGTTGAAATAAAGTTGTTAAAAACCCTCAGATGTTTGAAATCCAATCTTCACCAAACTTGGATGGCTTGTGGAGAGTAATTGGACATTTCTCTGTCAATTTGAAGTGCCTTGGGGGGCACTTTATAGGGTTTTAAAATAAAAAAAGGATTTTGTAAATAAAGTCATCAATTTATCAGAAAAGATTTCTAATCCGCCAAACTTAATGAATGATGAACCAAAACATATCGTCCTTTTTCTGATTCTGTTGCCCACCCTGGACACTGTGTGATCTAGCCCTCAGAGACAGGATTTCTACAGGGAGACGCACGTATGTCATGCGTCTTTGAGCACTGAGTACACAGACATCCTGGAAGACTCCAATCCTCTTTCCAAATGTACACTGTCCATATAATAGAGATGACGAGTATCAGTACCTCTTCACTGTTTTAAAAACTGCCCTGAATGTGCAATGCCAAAATGCAAAAAGTGGTTTCCCCCACCCCCCAGAATTTTTTTTCATTATTTCTTATATTGAGGCTTCTTGTCATGACAAAAACATATAATACAGTTTAGACCTTTCTGCATTTATTATCTGATCTGACCTTTATCTGAGCTAGGCTGTCAAGCACATCTGTTAGTATAGTGTTTCAGTGTTTGAATGATTAGTGGTGGCAGTATAAGGCAATTGCTAATGGCCTGACCTCTCAGGAAGACCCATTGCTGACTCCAAAATGACAGGTGGAGCTATCTGGGCTTTTTGGTCCACTCAGCATTGATACCTGGACAACTGTGTGCAGTGCCAAATGTTTCAACTACCCTGGCACAAGGCATCATGGATAGTTGAAATATTTGACTTTGGGCTTCCCTCTAGTTGATGCTTTGCTGGAGCTGAAGAAGAAAGGGAAGGCAAGGCAAAGGAAGATGATCTATTCTAGAGGAATATCCCAGAGCCTAAGAAACCTGCCTCTGCCTTTGAAATGGTATTTAATTAATAATTGCAGCTGATATTTTTCAGCATGAACTGGACAAGCAACTGGGTGTTTCAGTTTATTATGCTGCCTGTATTAATACTTTAATCTGAAATGCATGAAGGAAGAAATTAGTCCTATTGAGACAGACTTCTGTGTAATTATATTTAGGTCTATAGCAAGGCTTGGATTGCTGAAATAATTGAGGAGGTGATCAATTCCTGTATCATATCCTGCATAAAACCCAAAAGTGCATAGCAAATTCTTTTTGAAATTGAGGAGAATTTTTTAAAAGTTCAGTTTTCAATATGGCACAAATATTTGTCCCTTGGAAGTAAAGAAAGTTTAAAAAAATACTATTAGGTGTTCTCAGGGTTTTGGGTTTTCTGAAACAGGTTCACTAGCTCACAGTATAGCATCTAATTTCCACACCTATGTTTTGAGAGTAAGAAATGCAAGTCCTAAAGATTCTCAATTAGAGATGGGAACGAATCAGAAAAATGGTAATTCATTTTGATTCATGGTTTTTCAAGGTTACCAAATTTAAAAAAAAATGAATGTATGATTCCCCCCCCCCGATGAATCAATTTAAAATCATTTTTATTTTAAAACCCTATAAAATGGCCTCCAAGAGACCTAGAGACACCACATTTGTATGAAAGCTCCCCATGACTCTCCTCTACAAGCCTCGGTAAAGATTGCGTTTCAGACATCTGATTTATACACTCACAGAGTGGGCTCCTGAGCAAAGTGCTCTTTATCAACTGGCTTGTGGGAACCCAACTTTCACAACAAAAACAGAATGGTTTTCCTCTTCAAAAAAATTGCAAAACAGACTCTTGATGCTTCAAAACATTTTTGTAGTTTGGTTCCAATATATTAAGATTTGTTTTGGCAAATCCCAGAGTTGCACACAATGATTTTACAATCATTTTTATCAAACATCCCAGTTTGCTCTAAGACCTAGAGATAGGGGTGGAGTTGGCTGCTAAAGAAATAAACTAGTTGGTGGCTCTCAGTCAACGTCTAATAATTCAAAGCATGTATGCAATCACTTCAGTGAAGCAGAAATAACTAAGCATAGCAGAGAGGCATGGGTGCACATCTAGATGCACATTTTCACCAACGTGCAACATTTCTATGCAGGATCCAGTGAATGGATTTTACAGGACACCAGAATTGCCCTCACTGTGGTAGTAAAACTACGCATGGGCAGCATCAGTTAAGACTATGGCCGCTACCACACTTCAAACAGCAACCACTGTTTACCCTCCCCATCACGTGGTCGATTCAGCATTCTGCACTTGGGCGTTTTCTCAAGAACCGGTTTCCCTATCCACACTTTGCTAAACTGCTTTTTGTTCTGATGTAGTCCGATATTTTCCCATTATCTGGTTCAATTTTGGAAATTATTTTTTAGGATATCGTCATGCCATTGTTCTTCCATTCAAAGTAATGTAGCTAATTTTCCGGTTCTCCCTTTAGATTACTTACAACGTGACACATTGATTTTGATAGCCTACTTCTGTGACTGGAAAAAGCAAAATTGTACCCAAAAGAGGAAGTAGAAGGACCGGAGAAGTCAGCGGAAATGATTACACTGCAGGATCCATATTGTTTCAAAAAACGATCTAGAAATTGGTTTTAAAAAACACCACACCGGGTGGCCATCCAAAGAAAACCCGACACAGTGGCCAAAAAGGGGCGTGGCCAAGGGGGCTCCGCAGAAAAAGCAATTGGATATGCAGTAAGTGATTTTTAAGGCTATTTGACTTTAAGCAAATGCGATTCAAAACCTAAGAGTGGTGGGGCTGATAGTGAGAGGATCACATTTTAATGGTTACAGAATGAAAAGAAGGTGATACTTTTTTGGGCGTGAATATTGAAAAGCAACATAGCAGAAATGGTTCTCTCTGGCCAGATTCCTTCTCTCTCACAACTGTGCAGAAAGGCATACAAGACCTTTATTGAGTGCTCTGATTCACACTTTGTTATAGTGTCAACAAAACTTTCTTGGGATAAAAACTTGGTGTGAGAGGGGGTGATTCCATGTTGGCTGGGCGTTCTGGAAGATATAGTCTAGAAATGTGACTTTCCTAAGTTTGGAAAAGGCAGCACCTGTGAAGAGGCACTTTCCTCTTCACAGCTGAATGTGGGAGGAAGATGAAATATCAGAGGATACCCCAGCAGAAGTTTAGGATACTTCATTTCAGTGACAGCTCTACATTTTGAAAACATCTTGGACCAGATGCCTATAGTGGGCATCCTCTCTCTTTGGGCCTGATCTGCACAGTAATTGGGGAGGAAGAGGTAAGTAAGTAATAGAGATGGGTACGACTTAGCGGTATTCCCGTTTCCGTTTCCGTTACTCGTTTCCGTTACTCTACGGAAACGGTAACGGTAATTACTCAGCCAGACTTCGAGCTCGAACCGACGAATGAACAATTTTGGTCTGATTTGTCGTGCTCGTTCCTTGCATCGCGCGATGCCACGCGGCACAGAAAAAAAGTTTTTAAAAGTTAAAAAAACCCGGTTCCCGGCCGAAAAGCAGGCGGGAAAATGCCTGCCGTGCCTCAGGGCACCTACCAGAGGGGTTGTTTCTGGAGGTCCCCGGCCTCCCCCCCCATCCCCCATCCTAGTGGGCTGCTCTGTGGGACTCGCCGCAGGCTCGCAGCCAGCCAGCAAAAAGCCCAGTCTCGCCGGCCGCGGGCCGCCGCAATTAAAGCGCAAGCAAGCGGCACGGACGGTACAGGAAAAAACTTTTAAACTCTCCCCCCACCCATTCCCGGGCCAAAAAAGCAGGCGGAAAAATGCCTGCTTGACTAAGGGCGCAGGGCACCTACCGGAGGGGTGGTTTCTGGAGGGGGGGTCCCGCCTCCCCCCCCCGTCCTGGGCAGCCGGACTCGAGTCGCCATGCCATGCGGTGCGGGCAGGGGATCCAAAATGGGGCGACGAACGCAATATTGTTTTTGAAATCGTGGTCCAAAAACACACAAGCACAACAGAAACACGCGAAAATTTATAAACTGCCAGATTTTTCACAGTAGCAGTGGGTTTTTTCTTGCAACAAAATGTCTCTCCTCTCCTCCTCTGTCCTCCATTGATTTTATTTTATTTTATTTTATTTACACCTGCGCAATGATGGGCTGGCCGAGTGGCCAGCCATGTGGGAGTGGACGACCATGCAAATTTTTGGAGCCATCCCACCAATCGCATGGCCACTTGGCCATGGAGACTTCTTGGATGTGCCAAAAAGCCCCCTAAAACCTGCCCTAGCCCCCTAACCCTAACCCTAACCCTTGACTCCGTACCCATACGTCACAGACTGTCTTTTTAGTGGGTCAGAGAGGCACCCAGAGGTGCAACCCACTAGCCCACCATAACCTTACCCGTCACTAGCCTAACCCTAGCCCTAACCCTAACCCACCTTAACCCTAAGCCAGATGTACTTGCATTGCACTACACGCAAGTACAATTCCCTTCTGTGTGAGACATGGTGGTGCGAGAGCCTTAGTTAGGCATCTCACTATGGCTCTGGGTTCAGTGCCATCCACTAATCTTCACAGTCACTGTCTGCACAACTGGTATGCAATATCCATATGGCTATTGCATACCATTTTGCAGCAGCAGCAGGTGAGGAGGGGAGACCCCCATGTTGAGGGGTCTCTTGGAGCCTGCTTCCCCTTCCTAGTGGGTGAGGATAGGAGGCACCCACGGGTGCCTCCAGGAGTCCACTTTCCCTTTATAGCGGGCCAGAGGAGGCACCCACCCCACAGAGGTGCCTCCAGGAGCCTGCTCTCCCCAAAAACCAGTACTAACGAAAACAAAAAACAAAAAAACAAACTGACTAATTTTTGCGAATTTTCACGAAAAACAGAAACGACCCGAAACAGAACCGGCCCGACTAACGACAACTCGAAAAAATTTTTTTCAAGTCGTGCCCATCTCTAGTAAGTAAGTAAGTAAGTAAGTAAGTAAGCGATTGATTTAGTCCCATGACCATAGCAACTAAAAAACCCCACAAAATAATATGTTCCAATACTACCTTTAAAACATTTCCACTGGTTGCTTTATGCCCCCCCCCCAAAAAAAGGTATAGAGTAACTGCACTGTAGAGAAGAATTAACTGCCACTTGACAGCAGTCAGCAACACTTTAGCCTACCAGATCTAGTGAATGAGCTGCACAGGGCACATATATAGTAAACTTGTTTGTTTCCCAAAATTCTTTTGCTGCATCCCCTTATAACACCCAGACATGTTAGCAGCATTGTCATAAGTCTGACCCAAAGATTCTGAAAAAAATAGCCTATAAACTTTACATATACGTTTATATGCCGATACCTGTACAGAATACCAGCAATTTTGTGTCCATGAAAGTGTTGAGACTGGGCCGGTCTCAGTGGATCAATGGGTCCAGTATGCAGCAAAGGGCTTGCCCCAAGGCCAATTCAGGGGACATTATCTGTATTGGCTTTTATGCCAAGGCTCGGGGGTATACCACACCCAGTGGCTACATTTAGAATTCAGAGGAGGTTGGCAGGCTGGAGTTGAGAACTAGGTGTGCCTCAGGGCACTAGAAAACCTATTATGCCCAAATTTTTCTGGTGTCTTCATGTTATTCAGGGTGAGGTTTGAGGGCCTTTGTCAGTCTTAGACTGCTCAAAAGGCAAGGGTACAACAGTTAAATTCCAGACTGGCTGTTCACTGATATGCCCATTTAGGGCCATGAAGGCTTTTATTGCCTGGTGAGGTCAAAGGGAGGGCGGCTTGTTCACACACAGGAGTGACTAACCGCTTACACATTACCAGTTTTGAAAGATTACCTCATTGGCCTTAACAAAATAAAATAAAATAAAATAAAATAAAATTGGGTATAACCCAGTGGTGTTTTTAACAGCCATCCCTTTAGAACTGGGGTGGCATCAACCTCAGCTGTGATGGGACACCATCAACCATTGATATGAGGAGGAATGTGGGCCTGCAGGGGAGTTAAACTTTCTGGCCATTATCTAATTCTTAGAAGCATAGGATCATAGAATCACAGAGTTGGAAGAGACCTCGAGGGCCATCCAGTCCAACCCCCTGCCATGCAGGAACCCCCAGCACAGTATTTCCGACAGATGGCCACCCAGCTTCTGCTTAAAAACCTCCAAAGAAGGAGACCCAACCACCCTCCTTTGGGGCAGCATATTCCACTGCTGAATAGCTATAACTGTCATGAAGTTGTTCCTAATGTTCAAATGGAATCTCTTTTCCTGTAGTTTGAAATCATTGCCCCCAGTCTTAGTCTCTGAAGCCATGGAAAACAAACCTTTCCCCGCTTCAATATGACATCCTTTCAAATATTTAAACATAGCTATTAGAGATGGACACGGAACGAACATTTTTTTGTTTCCGTTACCATTTGTCGTTTCCGTTACGCAACGAAACGACAAACGAAAATTGTGATGAAAATGCAACGAAACGAACAGAACCACGAAATTTGGGGTCATTATGTTTCGTTTCCGTTAATGGCGACGCGCAATGAAATGAGCTGTTTTAAATGTTTAAAAATGTCCTGGACATCCATAAAAATGCAGCGATAATTATTTATATTGTCTGATAATACCTACCAGGGGGGTTGGGGTCCTTAAAATGTTTGTTTTAGTCTTCTCCCATCGTGATGTATTTTTCTTTTCCCTTTAAAATGGATGTCGCCACCAGCCACAAAATTGAGGCAAGCCATGTGATGGGATCATGTTCAACCAATAGCATGCCCAGGTTGCAGACTGGGCGGGCAGGTCTGGCAGCCACAGAGGGCATAAAAAGCTCTGGCAGCCCCCATCCTCCTTGCAGTCTCTGGTGGGAGTTAGGGTGGGATTGTTGTCTCTGCTGCGCCCCTAGCTTCAGTCCTGCAGCCTCCCTATGTGCGTGCATGCTGCGTACCTCTCAGTGAGTACCCTCCCTTGCCCCGCAGTGCAGTCACTCTGCGGCTGCCTTGCACCCTGGGCAACCCCCGCCGCTGCCTTTGCAGCCTCCCTGCATACCTAGTCTATACTGTGTCTCTGCCAGCATCCATTTTTTTTAGTGTTTTCCCTCTGGTCTGGGGCGTTGGGGGATGCCTGCGCACGGAAATGCTTTAAAAATCGCGCAAAAGGCGGGTAGAAACGACAAATGAAAAAACAAAAAACGGTAACGAAATTTTTCAAATATTTCACGACAAACGGAAACGAACCGAAACATACCTCTCAACAACAAACGAAAAACTGAAACACTATTTTTCTGTTTCGTGCCCATCTCTAATAGCTATCATATTCCCTCTCCGTCTTCTTTTTGAAAGGCTAAACATTGGCAGTTGTCTAAGCCATTCCTTGTAAGACATTTCTTCCAGACCCTCAGTCATCCTGGTCGCCCTCCTCTGCACCCGCTCAAGGTTGTCAACATCCTTTTTAAATTGAGGTGCACGGAACTGGACACAGTACGCCAGGTGGTGTCTGACCAATGCAGAATAGAGTGGTAATATCATTTCTCTTGATCTAGGCACTGTGCCTCTGTTGATGCAATCAAGAATTGCATTGGCTTTCCTGGCTGCTGCGTCACACTGCTGACTTATGTTCAATTTGTGATCCACCAAGACTCCCAGATCCCTTTTACATGTACTATGTTCCAACCAGGTATCTCCCATCCTATTTGTGTGCAATTCATTCTCTTTACCAAGATGCACCACCCTACATTTCCTTCTGTTGAAACCCACTCCATTAGTTTTGGCCCAGCACTCTAATCTGTCAAGGTCATTTTTGATTTTCACCTTATCCTCTAGGGAATTAGCAACCCATCCCAATTAGGTATCATCTGCAAAATTAACTAGCATACTCTCTATTCCTTCCTCCAATCATTAATAAAGATATTGAACAGCACTGGACCCAGAACAGAACCATGGGGCACCCCACTGGTCACATCTCTTCAGCTGAAGAGAAACCATTGTTCAGGAGCCTTGGCCTGAATGATCATGCATTGCTCAGTTTGAAAGCCCTGAGGGGCATGACACGGGATTGCTTCTTAGATGTAGCATCCCAGAGTGCTTGAGAAGCACGCATTGACGTCTTGCTGGTGCACCTGGGTGGCAATAACCTGATACGCGTGGTGGGTAAAGCCCTAATCCTCAAAGTTATTCCTGACTTGGGGAAAGTTTTTTTTTTAAAAAAAACCACTTAAACTAAAGCGCGCACACTCAGGTGGTGTGCTTTTGATATACTGAGATTCATGTGGCATGGTGCTGAGACCACCAATGAAAAGGTCTGAGAGACATGACATGGCATTACTTCCTAGATGTGGCATCCCAGAGTGCTTGCATTGATGTTTTGATGGTCATCCTGGGCATCAATGACCTGACATGAGTGGTGGGTAAAGCTTTAACCCCCAAAGTTATTGCCAAATTTTAAAAAAATTAAAAGCCAGTTCCCATACACTTGGGTGGCATGATCTGAGGTCATACCAAGACTTATGTGGCTTGGTGCTATGAAACCTAGCCAAATTCATATGATACAGTAATGTGTCAACAGAGGGTTAGGGAGAGCAGTGAGGCGAGGACTAGTTTCTGGATATTGCTGTGCAATGCCTACTACTGCACAGGGGTGATAGCGTACACTTTTCTGGTTCAGGCCTTAAGATTTTCTGGATAGATCTGTGGCGGCGGGGCTTTGGTGGGGGACGAGGAGCATACCTAGTAGCCCCTCTGCCATGGCAGGTAGTGCAAGTCTTTGTGATTTATTTATATTTATTTATTTATACAGCTTATATACCGCCCGTCTTCCTAAGGGAACTCCGGGCGGTTTACAACAACTATACACACAGCAAAATTACAAAACAGAAAAGTAAAGTAAATGGTAAATGTGATAGCTGAGTTCAGTGGATGGTATTATTAAAGGGAGTTGAGCAGCCTTTGATAGAACTTTAACTAGTTAGGGATTTGTAGTTTAGCAGTAATAAGTGAATAGGTTGTGGTAAATTTACTGAAGGCTGCCTTTGGGAGTTAGTCCCACAGAGTATGGAAATCTGCTTAATAAACAGCACATTTCCAGGTAGGAACTTACCTAAAATTACTTAAAATTACAAAACAGAAAAGTAAAGTAAATGGTAAATGTGATAGCTGAGTTCAGTGGATGGTATTATTAAAGGGAGTTGAGCAGCCTTTGATAGAACTTTAACTAGTTAGGGATTCGTAGTTTAGCAGTAATAAGTCAATAGGTTGTGGTAATTTTATTGGAGGCTGCCTTTTGGAGTTAGTCCCACAGAGTATGGAAATCTGCTTAATAAAGTTAACAGTACATTTCCAGGTAGGAACTCACCTAAAATTGTAAGGGCTTGAAGGTCAAGGACAAATCAGGCCAAAGTTCACTTGCACTATGGTAACCCCCTTTCAATGAACGGACTTTTACTTACATTGATTTAATAAAGTTGTGGCCCAATTTTAAACCCAATCTGATGTGTCACCTGTTTATTTCAGGACTGTGGGTTCAAGGTTGGCTCCTTGGGGCTGAAGCAGGTGGCAAGAGGAACAGCCCATGTGATTGCAGGCTTTTTGCAGGCTTGGGTGAGCCTTTAAGAAGTCTGCCTGCTGTTGCTTCTTCTACTACACTGCTATTTTGCAGCGACCCAGCCACCCCAGTTTTAGTGAGAATGAGAGTAACTGGTCACTTTGGGGCTGGATGGGATTTTTTGATCATCATACTGATTGGCTGTTGTATGACAGTGCGTTTTGGCCCATCCCATTCTCACTACTTGGCTAGGAAAGTCATGTTCTCCATTGGTCGCAACTGGTAGGTAGTGCAAGTCTTTGTGGTAGGTGAGTGTGACGTCACCCCTTTCAGATACTGAGTTTTCAAAGGCACAACCGGGTTTATTTCGACATTCCACTGCTGTACCACTAAATTGTGATGACACCTCCCTTTTACACGTGTAATTGTGTTGGAAATGGTAATGCTGCCACCTTTTAAAATCGTCGCCTCATGAATTGGGACAGACTCAGATGTATAATATAAAATTAATGACGAAGTTTGTTGAGAAAATAATAAATATAACAATATCTGAGGATGGTATGCATTGCCTTTAACATATAATAGACTTCATCAGCTCTACCAGCCTCCCTGTCTTTAATAACTAGTAAACAGTATAGCCCTCACTGCCTGACAGAACTCTCACAGAGCAGTGCTCTCTCTCCCAGCACTCACTCTCAAAACCTTCAACTTAACTCAACTCAACTGAACTGCCTCCACTGACTAGGCTCCACCCTTTTTATATCATACCATTCCCCACCCTCCTGCTGGGGTTGGCTGATGATTGGTATATTCATTACTCCTGTTTCCAGGGTTTTGTCACAATACCTCCCCCCTTATAAAGAAATTTTAACGGAGTAAACTTACCTCGGTTTGCTCACTTAAAATTCTCTTCTGGAGCCTATTTAACTAATCCATACATCCTTCTGTTTATCAGCTTTAATTCTGCATATCTATAAACTGTTTTATAACATGTTCAACCTTATTACTATATAATATCATGAACTGCAATAATTCTTTCTATAACATTACATTTTGAATAGACTATAGTCTTGTTACATTGGTTAAACAAATTCAAATACCTGTAACTACCTTATCAATCATCCTAGAATGAATCTATGTTAAGATGCCTAAATACATATATTTGGTCTACATTTTAAGCTATTTTACTTACCAATATACCTACAATTTTTTCCTAACTTACATTCTAAATATCACATAACCAGTTTCACTTATATTAAGCTCTGATTATACATTACCTTGCATTTTTCATTTACAGTTAACTTACATTAAGTTATGGTTTTCACATTTTATGACATTACATTTTTATACTTTTTTTAAACAACTTTCTCTTACATCAGCAATAAAATAACAATATTACATTATTATTATTTAACCATGGTCCATGTAATAAATGTCTCCCGCTTCTTGCTGCAATGGCTGGACGATGATACGCCACGGGTGATCACTTCCTCTGGCACATAAATTCAAAGTCCAGTTCAAAGTAAATTGATGCCATTTTTCCTTGGGTTCTTGGAATGTGGGATTCAACTCTTGGACACCACTCCTGGTACAGTTCATTAGAGTCCCCTCAAATGCAGCTTGGTATTCAAGCGACCACTGTATGACATATGAGTGCTTCTTTTTTGTCAGTTCAGTCAGTGGTGTTGCAATGGTGCTCAAATGTGGACTAAACCTCCCATGATATCCCGCAAGACCCAAAAAAGATCTCACCTTCTCTTTGTTGGTCTGTCTTGGCCATGGGTCCATCGCGATGATCTTCCTCTGCAGGGGGTCGATCACGCCTCGTCCCACGTCGTGTCTCAGGTAGTTGACTTCTGGATGTCCTAGTCACCACCTGGATGCTCTTTTCGTCCTCTCGTCCTCTCGGATCCGCTGAAGCACGATGTTCACAGGCTGTAGTTGTTTTTCCCAGGTGTCTTTTGCAACCACCGAATCAGGTCTGTCATTAGCATCCTTCACTTCCAAGTAGGGTTTCTGCTTTACACGGTTTTCTATTTGCTTTTCAGCTTCCTGCAGCTTTCTAAATTCATCAGCGATCTTATTCCATTCTTGTATCATTTGTTCCATGCCCAGTGACACTTTGTTCCCATCCAGACAAAGTTGCTCATTTTTTAATATTTCTTTTTCAAGCTCTGCTTCCATTGATGTAAGTTGCTGTAAGCAATCTTCTTTACTCTCTGATGCACCAGACAATTGCATTTCCAAATTACGTATTTCCTTTTCTTTAATGTTTTCCACTGCAGTAATTACTTCTAGTTCTGCTGATTTCTTCTGGAGTTTGAAAACAAATGTATCAGATTCATTCCTCCTTTCCTCCAGTCCCTTTTCCTTCATCTCTAAAAGTGATTTCAAAGGTGAAATTTCATTTTGGAGTTCACCAATAACTGATGCCTGCTGAATTTTAGCTTCTTTCAGCCCTTCTGCTGTTGCTTCATTTTGTTCCTTTCCAAGCTGTGCTACCTTTTCTTCTCCTTCTTTTAATTTAAAATATTTTTCCAGTCTGGAGTTCTCTGCTGGTACACAAAGTTCTTCACAAGCTTGTATCATTTTCTCCTCTAGTATGAAATTTTCAGAGTGTTCAGGACTTAAAGGGTGTGTATTTGTTTCCATTAAGTCAAAACATCCCTTCATACTGTCCTCTTGCCTTTGTTCTAGGCTAAGGTCTACTGCTGGCCCCTTTAGACCAGTGTTTTTCAACCACTGTTCCGTGGCACAGTAGTGTGCCGCGAGATGTTGCCTGGTTTGCCGTGGGAAAAATTCTCCCTACACCAGCAATGCCCCCCCCGCATCCCGCTCGCGACCAAGGCAGCAGTGCAGCGCCGGTGAGCCGGAGGAAGGCGGGGCATCCAGAAAGAAGCCGGCTGCCGCAAGGCTTCCTTGGGAGATGTAGTTCCTCCCGCAGGTCTGAGACGCGGTCCTGGGGAGGAGAGCAGACTACCTTTCCCAGCGTGCTTTGCGCGCCGGCGAGGAAAGGCTGGCCGTGGGCGGGGAAGGAGAAGAAATAAGGGAGGAGGAGGAGGAGGAGGAGACTGGAGAGCGAGAGAGTGAGAGCCGGGAGACCCGCGCAGGCACATTGCGGCGAAGGGCGCTCCAGAAGCCGCTCTTAAAGGTTCTTGGGGTTGGTTCCCCCTCCTCGCTCACCGAACCCCCCTACCTCCCTCCCCCACCTCGCACACTCGCTGTTTGCCTCCCAAGGGTGGGCACGCGCCCCTGCCGAGCCAGGTAGGAGCGTGCGTGTGCACCCCTCTTTTAAGGGTGGGGAGCGGCCGGCCGTTGACAATGGTCATTTTTGTGTGGGGGGGGAATAAAGGGGAGGACGTGGGAGACTGAGGAGGGGATTCCTAGGACCTATGGAGACGGGGATGGGTGGTCCCTTCCGGGCCCTGTGGCTGCCTGGCTGGAAGGAGGTGGGGGGGGAGAGAAGGGAGGCTTATACTGGAAGGGGTAAAAGATGGGGGTTGGGGGGTCGTATATGAAGAGCCTCCCCCAGCCCCACCTTCCTGGGTTTGCAAGTTCCTCTGAAAAAAAGTGCCAGGAGGAGGGAGGGGAAGGTGAGGGCAGGAGGACATTTTGATAGGGATGCCTTGGGAGGGCCTGGGCTGGAGGATGGACTTGATGTTGTTGTTTTTTGGGGGGTGAGAAGTGTGTTTGTGTGTGTCTGATAGGCACAAGGTTAAATTTTTTAACATTTTCTAATGGTGGTGTGCCTCGTGATTTTTTTCATGAAACAAGTGTGCCTTTGTCCAAAAAAGGTTGAAAAACACTGCTTTAGACTGTCAGCTAAATTAGCTTCTTCTACCACTTCAGACTTCCGAGTTTCCCTCTCAAATTCTCTTGTGGACATTTGCTTTGTAACTGTGTTGTTTTCACCATTTTGTTCAGCTTGGTTTATCTGAACTTGTGTTACTCCAAAAGCACTCTGCACATGCTCTAAGACATCTATTCCAATTAAACCTGCTCTTGGGATTTGATCTGAAACTCCTATTCTATGACTGGTGTTCAAACCATATGAGTTATTGCAATCACCATTTGTAATGTCTGAAGAGACAACTGTTGTGGAGCAAGGGCTTGCTGTCAATTTTGAGGAGGTAGCTAGACTTCTGTTGATTGCACTACCCAATTTTGTCACAGGAGACTGTCTGGGCCAAGTACCATCTTCATTCTTTACCTCTATTACCACCACCTGTCTCTGGCAGAGCCCTGCATCTTCTATAGTGCTGTCAAGTTTGCTTAACTGCTCATAAATACTGGTATTACTCATAAATCTGAGCCACAGCCTAGTTTTCTTTTCATCAGGAATATTAAACAGCTTCCACATCTCTTTTCCAATATTATCAATGGTATCCGCTTTGCTGAAATAACAGCTTACAAGATTATTATGATCACTGTTTTGACAGAGCTTCAGTTCGAAAGGATATACATCTAAGTTACAATATTTCACAAATAGACCATATTCTACAACTTTTCTCACAATTGGCTTCTGCCCCTCTACACACCCATACCAATTTATTAATTTATTCCAGGCTTCAGTGGGAACTAAAACATAATCCACTTTATCAATAAGGTACTCTTTCAATATCTGAGTTTCTGAATCTGCAAATAGTCCCGAGTTGTCTATTGGCCCTGGGAAGAGTTTGGGCTCTCCCAAATTATACCGGTCCCAGCTGTCAAAGCCCACATATTTCTTCCACTGCTTGAACCACCGGTAATTAATCAAATACCAAAACTCCCCTGGCCGCAAAGGCGTCCCCAACAGCGGCTTAAGTTCAGACACCTCAGTATGGGCCATTTTAAAAAAGGTTTTCTTTGTATCTCTCTGGCACTTTAGTGACTGACCTAAATCTTTTCCTCAGTTGTTCTGCTGAAATGCCAATTCTAGTAAACACTAACTCTTTTCCCGTTCTTAGTATTCACTTTTGGAACTGTCTTGAAATCAAAATCTTTTTATTTATTTATTTGTTATATATGGTGTATATTTCTTTATTAAGAAAAGGAAGGTTAAGTGGGTCACAGCTATTTCAATGGCAACTGTAAAATTTTTACCTCAGCTCCCAGCTTCTGCTTATGTTACTGTAACTGCTCAAGCTTGGCACTGTGCCCAGACTTCAAACTCTTTCTTTATTTAAATATTATTTCAGTGTTTAAAGCACACAGATTTAGGAATGTTTCTTCTGCTTTTACACTAGAACTTTTCCTGTGACCCTTACAATTCCACTTTCCCTCCAAAAGGAATTCTAATTAGCCAACTCCCGCTCTACAGAACTTTTGTCAGCTTTAAATCTCCTCAGGTCTCTTCAGCTTCTGAGGTAAATTTGCTGCCCCCACAGACCTTTTACTTTGGAGATTTCTTTCTGTTAAAACCCAGGGTGATATTTCCAGACCTTTACCAAAGCCACCCTAAATTCCAGGGCAAACGCTTTGGGTCTTTCACCCTCAAAGGAAATTTGTCTCAGCACCTTTTAATTTTCTGGCTGGTGGACAGCACAGAGTTCCTTGACTCTCAGGCAGTTTCCCCAAACAAACCACTGTAGCTTTCAGTCTATCCTTTCAGATTTTCTCTTCCAGGTGTCCTATAATTTGTCAAGCCAGACTCCTTTTCCTTTTGGAAAAGGAAAAGGAGTCCTCCAGACACGAACAGGCCCACCAAAGAAAATCAGATAGCACTACAGGGTCACCCCCAAAGGAAATTTGTGTCAGCACCTTTTAATTTTCAGGCTGCTGGACAGCACAGAGTTCCGTGACTTTCAGGCAGTTTTCCCAAACAAACCACTGTAGATTTCAGTCTATCCTTTCAGATTTTCTCTTCCAGGTGTCCTATAATTTGTCAAGCCAGACTCCTTTTCCTTTTGGAGCCCTGGCCTCCAGACAGGCCCACCAAAGAAAATCCAGATAGCACTACAGGGTCACCCCCAAAGGAAATTTGTCTCAGCACCTTTTAATTTTCAGGCTGCTGGACAGCACAGAGTTCCTTGGCTCTCAGGCAGTTTCCCCAAACAAACCACTGTAGAATTTTTAGTCTATCCTTACAGATTTTCTCTTCCAGGTGTCCTATAATTTGTCAAGCCAGACTCCTTTTCCTTTTGGAGTCCTGGCCTCCAGACACTCTAACAGGCCCACCAAAGAAAATCAGATAGCACTACAGGGTTTTAAGTCTGAATTCCTCTCTCACACACAGGGCTTCCCAAGAACTGAAAATAGCTTCACCTAATTCTCAGTCCTAACCCCTTTTTAGAGGAACTTCCATAGACTACCAACAACACTTGAGGGCTAACTTTTACTAAAGGCTTCTTATTAAACTTCCAGTTTCAATTTCTTCACGGGGTAGAGGCTAAATATTTTGAACTGGGGACCTTTCCCCTCAGGCAAACTGGATATATTCAAAATCCAACCACTGCCCACCAAATTGTGACGTCACCCCTTTCAGATACTGAGTTTTCAAAGGCACAACCGGGTTTATTTCGACATTCCACTGCTGTACCACTAAATTGTGACGACACCTCCCTTTTACACGTGTAATTGTGTTGGAAATGGTAATGCTGCCACCTTTTAAAATCATCGCCTCATGAATTGGGACAGACTCAGATGTATAATATAAAATTAATGACGAAGTTTATTGAGAAAAAAATAAATATAACAATATCTGAGGATGGTATGTGTTGCCTTTAACATATACTATAATAGATTTAATCAGCTCTACAAGCCTCCCTGTCTTCAATAACTAGTAAACAGTAAAGCCCTCACTGCCTGACAGAACTCTCACAGAGCAGTACTCTCTCCCAGCACTCACTCTCAAAACCTTCAACTTAACTCAACTCAACTGAACTGCCTCAACTGACTAGGCTCCACCCTTTTTATATCATACCATTCCCCACCCTCCTGCTGGGATTGGCTGATGATTGGTATATACATTACTCCTGTTTCCAGGGTTTTGTCACAGTGAGTTCATTGGATGCTCCAATTAAAGGTAGTTGGGCAGCCATGGATACAAGTTTAACTAGTTAGGGATTTGTAGTTTAGCAGTAATAAGTGAATAGGTTGTGGTAAATTTACTGAAGGCTGCCTTTGGGAGTTAGTCCCACAGAGTATGGAAATCTGCTTAATAAACAGCACATTTCCAGGTAGGAACTTACCTAAAATTGTAAGGGCTTGAAGGTCAAGGACAAATCAGGCCAAAGTTTACTTGTACTACGGCAGCCCCCCTTTAATTTAGGGACTTTTACTTACATTGATTTAATAAAGTTGTGGCCCATTTTTAAACCCAATATGATGTGTTACCTCTTTATTTCGGGTCTGGGAGCGTAAAGATTGAACAACTACTGTGTCCAAAATTTCTTAACCATAAACAAAAGCAAGTCTAAATGGTGTTTTGCAAGAGGAGTGTGAAACATAATTGGGGGGTAAATAGTGAACCCATTGAACAAGTACAAGCAGAGGAACCATGCTGAGAGTATTTGGGTGAAAATCAGGGGTGAAAAAGCTAGGAGGGATGTCACTGTGGGGGTATATTATAGACCCCCAAACCAGTCGGAGGATTGGGATGATGCCTTCTTTGAGCAGATGGCCACACAGTCAAAAGGGAGATATGTAGTACTAATGAGATATTTTAAGTACCCAGATATATGCTGGCAGTCCTACTCAGCTAAGAATGCAAGGTCTAACAAATTCCTTACTGCCCTTGTAGACAATTTCATGGCCCAGAAGGTAAAGGAGGCAACAAGAGGCAAAACCATTTTAGATCTGGTCTTAACCAATAAGGAGGACCTTGTAAATGGGGTTGAAGTGGTGGGATCATTACGTAAAAGTGACCATGCCCTCTTGAATTTTTTTTTTACAGTTGGAAGGTGAAGTTAAGCATAGTCAGACAAGAATCCTGGACTTTAAGAAAGCCAATTTTTGTAAACTTACTGAATTATTGGCTGTGATTCCATGGACCAACACACTGAAAGAGAAGGGAGTCCAAGATGGATGGGAGTTCCTTAAAAGCGAAATATTAAAGGCACTATTTAAAACTGTTCCAACAAGAAGAAAAAATGGCAGAGGTCAAAAAACCTGCAATGGTTTACTAAAGAACTTTCAACTCAGCTAACTATAAAGAAAAACATGCACAAGGAATGGAAAAATGGGAAATGCACCAAAGAGGAATATAAGCAAACAGCTAATATATGCAGGGGGTTGATAAAAAAAGCTAAAGCGCAAAATGAACTTAGACTTGCCAGAGAGCTTAAAAGTAGCAAAAAGGGTTTCTTTAGTTATGTCCGCAGCAAAAGGAAAAAGTAAGGGAATGATAGGCTTTCTGCATGGTGAGGATAACCAATTACTAACAGGAGACAAGGAAAAGGCAGAACTACTCAACAGCTTCTTTACCTCCATTTTCTCCAAAAAGGAAGAAAGAGATCTGCTGGGACAAAGAGTAGATGATGTAGGATGGAACACCTGGAAGCATTAAACGAATTAAGCATTAAATGAATTTAAGTCTCCGGGGCCAGATGAATTACATCCAAGGATATTAAAAGAACTGGCAGAAGTAATTTCCGAACCATTGTCAATAATCTTTGAGAAGTCCTGGAGAACAGGGGAAGTCCCCATCGACTGGAGGAGGGCTAATGTTGTCCCCATCTTCAAAAGGGGGGGGGGAGAGGACCCAAATAATTACCGCCCAGTCAGCTTGACTTCAATTCCTGGAAAGATCCTTGAGCAGATTATTAAACAGTCAGTCTGCAATGATTTAACAAACAATGCTGTCATTACAAGAAGTCAACACGGGTTTCTTAAAAACAAGTCATGCCAGACTAATTTGATCTCTTTCTTTGATAGAATTACAGGCCTAGTGGATGAGGGGAATGCTGTGGATATTGTTTATCTGGACTTTAGTAAGGCTTTCAATAAGGTTCCCCATGGTACTCTTGCTAAGAAGTTAGTAGAAAGTGGGATAGGTAATGCTACTGTCAGGTATCAGTAATTGGTTGACTGATCGTACCCAAAGAGTGATCATAAATGGCCTCTCTTCAGCTTGGAGAGACGTGACCAGTGGGGTGCCCCAGGTTTCTGTTCTGGGTCCAGTGCTGTTCAATATCTTTATTAATGACTTGGAGGAAGGAATAGAGAGTATGCTAATTAATTTTGCAGATGATACTAAATTGGGAAGGGCTGCTAACTCCCCAGAGGTTTGGATGAAAATCCAAAAAGTCCTTGACAGATTAGAGTGCTGGGCCAAAGCCAACGGAATGGATTTCAACAGAGGGAAATGTAGGGTGCTACATCTAGGTAAAAAATAATGAATTGCACGCATATAGGATGGGGGATACTTACTGTAGCTGAAAAATAGTACCTGTGAAAGGGATCTGGGAGTCTGGGTGGACCACAAATTGAACATGAGTCAGCAGTGTGATGCGGCGGCCAGGAAAGCCAATGCAATTGTTGATTGCATCAACAGAGGCACAGTGCCTAGATCAAGAGAAATGATATTACCACTCTATTCTGCATTGGTCAGACCCCACCTGGCGTACTGTGTCCAGTTCTGTGCACCTCAATTTAAAAAGGATGTTGACAACCTTGAGCGGGTGCAGAGGAGGGCGACCAGGATGCTTGAGGGTCTGGAGGAAATGTCTTATGAGGAATGGCTTAGGGAACTGGGAATGTTTAGCCTTTCAAAAAGAAGACTGAGGGGGATATGATAGCTATGTTTAAATATTTGAAAGGATATCATATTGACGAGGGGACATGCATGTTTTCCATGGCTTCAGAGACTAGGACTTGGGGCAATGGTTTCAAACTACAGGAAAAGAGATTCCATTTGAACATTAGGAAGAACTTCATGACAGTTAGAGTTGTTTGGCAGTGGGATATGCTGCCACAAAGGGTGGTGGAGTCTCCTTCTTTGAAGGTTTTGAAGCAGAGGCTGGATGGCCATCTGTCGAAAGTATTGTGATGGGGTTCCTGTATGGCAGGGGGTTGGATTGGATGGCCCTTGAGGTCACTTCCAACTCTATGATTCTATGATTCTTTGATTCCTTTAACTACCTTAGGTTGGTTTTTACCAGTACAAGTGCATGGAAGAGGTAAGTAATAACAGCAGAGACTCAGTCAGTGGGGATAAGATATGTCAATGAGTACTGTAAGGGTGCACACAATGCTGGCTCTACTCCCAAATCTGTTTGTTTTTATTTTATTTTATTTTATTTTATTTTATGCATAATGATTGATTAAATCATAGCAGGAGGCACTTCAGAGTAATTTTTGTACAACTTACATTTATCCACAATTTACATCTGTACTTACATGCATCAGCCTCCTTCTACTGCTTACTGGGAAGAATATTTGACAGTAGACATGGGCACAACTCGGCAAAATTGTTGTTTCCGTTTTCAGTTATCGTTTCCATTACGTAACGGAAACGGTAACGATAATTAAGCTGTCAGAACTTGAACTCGAACCGAAAAAAGAAAAGTTTTTTGTGTCTGTTTGTGGCATCACGGCGATCGCGCAATGCGAAGCACAGAAAAAGTTTTTAAAAGTTTTTTTAAAAAAAACCCCGACTCCCGGCCAAAAAACAGGCGAAAATATGCCTGCCTGAGGCTTTGCCACCTACCAGAGGGGTGGTTTCTGGGGGGGTCCCTGGCCTTTCCCCCCCTCTTCTCCTGTCCTGGGCTGCTTGCACCAGGCAGGGGGGGTCTTCCTCATCGTCTCGCCATGCCATGAGGTGGGGGGGGGATCCAAAATGGCGACCACAATTTTTCTTTTGAAATCATGGTCAAAAAACACAACAAATCACCACAGAAACATGTGAAATTTATTTATTTTAAATGCCTGAATTTTAATAGTAGCAGCAGTGGGTTTTTATAGCAATAAAACGTCATATTGAATTTATTTTATTTTATTTTATTTTTTATTTTTTTAGACCTGCCCATTTGGGCTGAGCATGGGATGGGACCATGCAAATGTTCTGAACCATTCCACCAATGGCATCGCCAGGTTTTTGACTGACACTTCTGGATGTCTCGGAGGGCATAAAAAGCCGAGGCACCTTCCAGAAATCGCAGTCCGATGTATGGATGTGGTTGATGGAGGAGGGCTGGCTGCTGGTGCTGGTGTGAACAGATCGAGATTGAGGAGGGAGGCTGGAGGCTTTAGGATTTAAGTTAGGCAGGCAGGGAGGGAACTGAATTTAGAAAATAATTTCTTTGATTCCCTGCAGCTTTGTCTGCTGAAGGGAATAGCAGTTCATTCTTTATTTCTTCTCTGGCAGTTTGTGAGGATTTTTTTCTGATATTGGATAAAGGGGGAGGTTCGACTGGGAGTGGGAGCTGTGGATTTATTTTAAAAATATATTATATACTACCATTTATTTTCTATTTTCCCAACTTCAATTTGCTTGCACACACACACACATTTGGGGTGCAAGCCAAGAACAGAGCATCTATCCTAAGTGATATCCTAACGGCCCACTTGCCTGTCCGCCCGCGCCGCCACCCGCCTGCACCTCCCCCGCCACCCACACCCCGCCCGCCCACCGTCTAGGGCGCAAAAACACCTAGCGCCGGCCCTGATTGCAGGACGCCCCTATGCTCTGGGAAGTCAAATTGCGCTAAATTGCGGTGGAAGAAATGACAAATTTTTGAAAAATTTCACGACAAACGGAAACGGCCCAAAACGGACCCGTTGCGACAAACGGAAACGGCCCAAAACGGACCCGTTGCGACAAACGAAAACTCAAAAAATTTTTTCTGGTCGTGCCCATGTCTATTTGACAGCATTCATTGTTGCTTGGACCTATGAAAATGTACATAAGATTGCAGAATGTAACAGGGTTGATTCATCTAGCTCCTAAACTAGTTTCACAACTCACAAATGCCAGCTGAATATTCTGTTCAGCTGGGTGCAAGATAGACACTTCTTCCATGCACTTTCTCTTTAACTATACGTCTGTGAAGATTCTCAGTCATCCAGGTGCGTTTATCTGGGAGTTGAGTCATGGCTACTGGACTTCTTTTTTTGAGAGATAGAAACGTTTCGCTGTTCATCCAAACAGCTTCATCGGTCTGAATGCAGCTGGTGCAAACCCTGACTCTTATAGGCAGCTTTGACCTCTAGTCACCCTGGCCTCAATTAGGCTCATCAGATGAACTAAATAGGCTCGTTAGAGAGACAATGGTATCCTTAGCCTTGAGGTGAACCATGGCTTAAGGTGCTGAAACCTATCAAGAAGGGGTCGTTAATGGTCGTTAGCTATGGCCTTGGTGGTAAAGGCTTTTTGATTTGTCTTGGTAGTGTGGAAAGCACAGCTTGATAAGTAGCAGATAAACTATGCCGGAGGCCACCACCTCTGTTGAGGGAGGGATTTTCAATGCTCACATGAATGGCCTCCCTTACTCCTCTTTCAAACCACCTCTCTTCTTTGTCTAATATGTGTACATCCTCATCTTTGAAAGAGTGCCCTTTCTCCTTCAAATGGAGGTGTACTGCTGATTCTGGACCTGAGCTGTTACCCCTCCTATGTTGGGCCATCCTTCTGTTTAATGGCTGTTTGGTTTCCCCAATGTAGAGGTCTGAACACTCCTCACTGCATTGGACCGCATATACTATATTGCTCCTTTTATGGTTGGGTACCGGATCCTTTGGGTGGACAAGTCTCTGCCTTAGTGTGTTTGTGGGTTTGAAATAAACAGGGATGTGGTGTTTGCCAAAAATCCTTTTAAGCTTCTCTGACACTCCAGCCATGTAAGGAATGACCAGGTTCTTCCGCTGGGTCTGGGTCTCAGACTGATCCCTTGTTCTTCTGGGATGGCCCACTGCTTTGTTGAAGGCCCACTTTGGATATCCACAGGCCTTAAGTGCTGTCTTCAGGTGCCTGTCTTCCTTCTTCTTGGCTTCTGTGGAGGTGGGGATGCTCTCTGCTCTGTGGCTTAGGGTCCTGATAACTCCTAGTTTGTGCTGTAATGGATGGTGGGAGTCGAACAGTAAGTATTGATCTGTGTGGGTGGGTTTCCTGTAAACTTCTACTTCCAGGCCACGGTCAGGTCTGATGATGACTGCACAATCCAGGAAAGCCAGCCTGTTGTCTTGGGTGTCTTCTCTAGTGAACCTAATATTAGGGTCCACTGCATTGATGTGGTCTGTAAAGGCCTGTACTTCCCGAGTCTTGATTTTCACCCAGGTATCATCTACATACCTGAACCAGTGAGATGGTGTTGTCCCTGGGAAGGTGTTGAGTGCCTTCTTCTCCACTTCTTCCATGTATAGGTTTGCAACAATTGGTGACACTGGAGAACCCATGGCACAACCATGCTTCTGTCTGTAGAAGTCCCCTCTGTACATGAAATATGTGGTATTCAGACACAGGTCCAGGAGCAGGCATATCTGGTCTGGGTTGAGTCGGCATCTGGAGGTGAGGGTGCTGTCTTCTCTTAATCTTCTCTTTACCATCGTTAGGGCATCAGTGGTGGGTATGCTGGTAAAGAGTGATGTAACATCAAAGGATACCATGGTTTCCTCTGTATCCAGTTTGAGCTCCCTGACTTTAGAAACAAACTCTTCTGAGTTGTGTACGTGGTGGTCCGTGTGTCCAACCAGTGGGGCTAGGATAGTTGCCAGGTATTTTGCGATGTTATAAGTCACTGAATTTATACTGCTGACAATAGGGAAGTCCATAAAAGCAGGGGACTGTCTCTCCGGGATATACCACCGGTTATATCCCGGAGAGACAGTCCCCTGCTTTTATGGACTTCCCAAGATCCACAAGCAAGGAATCCCCCTCAGACCTATTGTCAGCAGTATAAATTCAGTGACTTATAACATCGCAAAATACCTGGCAACTATCCTAGCCCCACTGGTTGGACACACGGACCACCACGTACACAACTCAGAAGAGTTTGTTTCTAAAGTCAGGGAGCTCAAACTGGATACAGAGGAAACCATGGTATCCTTTGATGTTACATCACTCTTTACCAGCATACCCACCACTGATGCCCTAACGATGGTAAAGAGAAGATTAAGAGAAGACAGCACCCTCACCTCCAGATGCCGACTCAACCCAGACCAGATATGCCTGCTCCTGGACCTGTGTCTGAATACCACATATTTCATGTACAGAGGGGACTTCTACAGACAGAAGCATGGTTGTGCCATGGGTTCTCCAGTGTCACCAATTGTTGCAAACCTATACATGGAAGAAGTGGAGAAGAAGGCACTCAACACCTTCCCAGGGACAACACCATCTCACTGGTTCAGGTATGTAGATGATACCTGGGTGAAAATCAAGACTCGGGAAGTACAGGCCTTTACAGACCACATCAATGCAGTGGACCCTAATATTAGGTTCACTAGAGAAGACACCCAAGACAACAGGCTGGCTTTCCTGGATTGTGCAGTCATCATCAGACCTGACCGTGGCCTGGAAGTAGAAGTTTACAGGAAACCCACCCACACAGATCAATACTTACTGTTCGACTCCCACCATCCATTACAGCACAAACTAGGAGTTATCAGGACCCTAAGCCACAGAGCAGAGAGCATCCCCACCTCCACAGAAGCCAAGAAGAAGGAAGACAGGCACCTGAAGACAGCACTTAAGGCCTGTGGATATCCAAAGTGGGCCTTCAACAAAGCAGTGGGCCATCCCAGAAGAACAAGGGATCAGTCTGAGACCCAGACCCAGCGGAAGAACCTGGTCATTCCTTACATGGCTGGAGTGTCAGAGAAGCTTAAAAGGATTTTTGGCAAACACCACATCCCTGTTTATTTCAAACCCACAAACACACTAAGGCAGAGACTTGTCCACCCAAAGGATCCGGTACCCAACCATAAAAGGAGCAATATAGTATATGCGGTCCAATGCAGTGAGGAGTGTTCAGACCTCTACATTGGGGAAACCAAACAGCCATTAAACAGAAGGATGGCCCAACATAGGAGGGGTAACAGCTCAGGTCCAGAATCAGCAGTACACCTCCATTTGAAGGAGAAAGGGCACTCTTTCAAAGATGAGGATGTACACATATTAGACAAAGAAGAGAGGTGGTTTGAAAGAGGAGTAAGGGAGGCCATTCATGTGAGCATTGAAAATCCCTCCCTCAACAGAGGTGGTGGCCTCCGGCATAGTTTATCTGCTACTTATCAAGCTGTGCTTTCCACACTACCAAGACAAATCAAAAAGCCTTTACCACCAAGGCCATAGCTAACGACCATTAACGACCCCTTCTTGATAGGTTTCAGCACCTTAAGCCATGGTTCACCTCAAGGCTAAGGATACCATTGTCTCTCTAACGAGCCTATTTAGTTCATCTGATGAGCCTAATTGAGGCCAGGGTGACTAGAGGTCAAAGCTGCCTATAAGAGTCAGGGTTTGCACCAGCTGCATTCAGACCGATGAAGCTGTTTGGATGAACAGCGAAACGTTTCTATCTCTCAAAAAAGAAGTCCAGTAGCCATGACTCAACTCCCAGATTCTCTTTAACTAGAATCATCGAATCATCGAATCATAGAATCATAGAATCATAGAATCATAGAGTTGGAAGAGACCTCAAGGGCCATCTAGTCCAACCCCCTGCCATGCAGGAACCCCATCACAATATTTCCGACAGATAGCCATCCTGCCATCCAGCCAAGTCCTAGTCTCTGTAGCCATGGAAAACAAACCTGTTCCCTCTTCAATATGACATCCTTTCAAATATTTAAACATAGCTATCATATCCCCTCTCAGTCTTCTTTTAGAGAGGCTAAACAGAGAGGCTAAACATTCCCAGTTCCCTAAGCCGTTCCTCATAAAACATTTCCTCCAGACCCTCAACCATCCTGGTAGCCCTCCTCTGCACCCGCTCGAGGTTGTCAACATCCTTTTTAAATTGAGGCGCACAGAACTGGACACAGTACTCCAGGTGGGGTCTGACCAGAGGAGAATAGAGTGGTACTATCACTTCTCTTGAACTAGAGTTTCTTTGTAGAACACTCAAAAGAACAAATTGAGATGGGGAAGGGAGCATCCATCAGTCTTGCCTAAAATGAAAAGACAAATGATGCAACAGATAATGCCATGAATAGTACCTTGCAACAGTGCAACCAGAAGATTATCAGAGTATGGCTCAGGGGACATACTGTGCTTGTTAAGGCATGGGCACAACCAGAGAGCCAGCTAACACTCGTAAAAGGCATTATGTGCCTCGAAAGCCACCTGAGCTTCTAACAGCAACTCTAGACCTGTCAGTACCACCAAGCTGCCATGTTGTTCTGCTTTGAAGTAGATGCAATGCCAGTTGAGGAAACCTAAGCTTCTCTATTCATGGTGCCTTGTCTTTTCACTAATCAAAAGTTCCAGTGTTTTGGCCTTCATTGAGATATTTTCTACAACTGGGTTCAGCTCAGTGCTTCTAGAGCCTCTCCTGGCCTAAAACACATGGCAAGAAAAAGACAGGGAGCTATCAGTACACCTGCCTCTTCATCCAGCTCTCCAAATAGGCTTGCCTTCTGTTGGTTCTTAAGATAAATTTTCTTCTTTACCATGAGAAACAAGAAGGAGGGCAACAAGGAAGGAGGGGAGAAGGTGTCCATAAATATTCAGCTGGGGTGCTCAAAAAGGTCCAAGGACTTTCAAGCAGTCCTTGCCCAGGTGTCAATCATGAAGGATGTGATCCTGATGCATTAAAGCAGATATAAGAGAAATAACAATGTGGTGCCATTCAGAGTGGAAATATGAATTGAAGAGGTGGCACAGTTGTCCCAGACAGTAGCTGGTTAAACTGATTAAACTAGAGCGACCCACAAATTCACCATCTCAGGAGGAAATAGGTGTAGTTTATACTAGTAATTGCAAAGTGATTGGTTGATTGTTTTTGGACTAACTTGTTTCAAGTCCAGCCAATTTAGACTAATTGGGCAATGCCCTGGATTGTTATACAGTGTTTATCATATTTTCATAATTCAGCTATCATTCCACATATGCTTTAGGCTACAATTAATTTATAGTATGTTTAATGACATGAGATATAACATCCATGTTAAATCTGGCTGTCACACTCCTCTTTTCATTTTTATTTCTTGACTTGTCACTTCTCTTTCCATTTTTTTTGGACAAGTTCATTGTCCATCTTTTCCTTACTTCAGCTTCTATATTTTCCATGAAAGTACAAGGGGAGGGGGAAGAGGTCCCTTCATTTCAGAGGTATAAGAAAACACACAGTTCAAAAGAACTAGGTCTGGGTAAATGGTTTGGAAAAAATCCACATTGTATCACGCATGAAAAGTGGAGAACACAGAAATGATGCAAGATAATAATTTTCATGCTATTTTAGCCATGCTGTGTGCCCAGATTTATTGGAAAGCCAAACCCAACGTTTCTTGGGTGACTGAGCATTTCCCCTAAGTATGGCTTCAGACTGCCTTCATGACAGTATGCGATGACATGAAGTGTCACATGTGATGGATATTGCTTTTTGAAAAACACAGAAAGAGCATTATGAAGCTTTTCTAATTTTGATGCATTTGATCTAAAATTGTGACATACCAGATGCTTTCAGGAAACTATGATTTTAGAATGGTGGTGTGTTTCTTGAAGAGTAAGGTTTGCAGTTAACTTTATTTTCTTACTTTTGTAATTTTCTAAGAGGATGTTCAGAAATCCTAATCCTGAACCAAGACATTGGCAATTCCAACTAAGAATTGGGGTCATAATCTGAAGGAAAAGGGTCAGAGAATAATACTGATGGAAAGCGCAATGAGTTAACAGCATTGGTTATGGCTACCTTGAAGTATGACAGCATAAATATGTATTCACCATGGCCATCAAGTGAGTCATCAATACCCATATTAGTTTTGTATTTGACTGGCCAAAAGTATTTTGACCATTCATCTTTCTTAGTGGTTTGGCTAAAGTTTTGTAACATAAAAAATAAATGAAGAGTCTGTGGCCACAGAGGAGACCACAAGATAATCAGTGGAAAAATGAAGGTTGTAGTAAATGATGTAATCAATATTTACCAAGAAGATGACAATTTTACTCATTGCTTTTAGGACTGAATCCTCACATCAGGTTTTTGTGTCCTTGTTTATAATCTGTGACCAGTTGCACCTGTTGTTTGTGACCAGGCTGGTTAATTTACCAAACCTTCAGGGAAATCGAAATAGGCTTTGCATCAGAAGGCATGGGCCTTATTCTAATGAATCTGGTTCTGTGGGCCTTCGTGCATGAAAGACATATTTTTAATTTGTCAGTTGAGCAATAGATTGCTGTTCTTGTCATCAGAGATAAAGTTGCCATTAAGGTACACATTTAAATCCTCTCTTTTCTTATCCTCACATTGAAGAACAAGGAGCCACAAAATTATTCTCCTCACCCAACCAAATGCTGCGGTATTTTGCAAAGCTTTTAAGAACAGAAAATAAGTTCTATGTTTGTGCAAATTAAACAAATGTATGGAAATAACACTTCACCGCAAGTAACGCAAATTGTGAAAAATGATCTGGCAAAGATTTTTAAGGAATACAAGCATCTGAGATGTGCATATATTTTTTAAAAAAAATCAGCTAGTTTTTCTGTGTTTGCTGTGTCAGTCTGCTTTGCTGTACAAAAGAAAAATACATTGGATAGGCATAGTTACATATTAGAGATGGGCACGACCAGAAAAAATGACGTTTCGATTTTTCGTTTGACGGAACGGGTCCATTTAGTTCCATTTCCGTTTGTCGTGAATTTTTTCAAAAATTTGTCATTTTGACATTTCGTTCATCTTTTCTCGTTTCTACTGCGATTTAGCACGATTTGACTTCCCAGAGCATGGGGCGTCCCGCAATGACCCAGAGCAGGCGGAAAACACTTTAAACTGGGTGATGAATAAGATATTTAATAAATATATCATAGTATAAGACTGCATCCTATGCAATAAAGCAAACAAAGTGGGCAGAATGCAATATTCTTTTTTTCTCTTGGTCAACGCTGACTGAACCGGCGGCCACCCTACTTGGTCTGGCTGCCTGTTATCCTTTTGTTTTGTTTTGTTTTGAATTGAAGCCTTCTTTAATCCATCCCATTTCCCCTTCACCTATCAGAGACAGCAGGAGACACAGTATTCCGTTCCTCCCCCAAATCTGGATGATGGTCTACTCTACTCCTCTCAATGTCCCCTCCCCATGACACTCCTTGTAAAGCCAAGCAAATGCCACCCTGGTCAACTAGCGGTCAGAGATTCAGTCCCCCCCACTCATTTTGTTGAGTGCCCCTCAACCTCTTGGGGTATAATCGCCAGCTTGAGTATCCAAAGGAGCTGACTGGCAGAATCCCCAAGGATCAAATTCAGGACATAGCAGAGGGAGCGCCCGGTGGGAACACCCTGGAAACGCCATACCAGTGCGGCCCAGCCGAGCCGCCTGCCCAGCCTTTGCCTGGGAAGGTTTGGCCTTTGCCTCAGATTCTTCACCCCAGTGCAACAACCGAGGAGCCCGGTTTGCTCATGGAGCAGAACTTCTCTCTCCTTGACCAGGTGGCGCAGTTCCATGCCCATCTCCAGGGCAGAGACCCTCCGCTGCCCTCCACCCCATCCGGCTTCCGTGCCGTGTCGCCGGAAGTGGCCTTGGTATTGTCTCAGGCGGCCGCAGGCACAGGCTTCCCTCCCGCTCAGCATGATCTGGAGGACATGTGGGCCCACCTTCAGCTGCTCTTGTCTCCAGAATGGCAGGGAACAACGGGGAGGGATTCTTTCAGCCCCTACTTCAGAGGCCAGTTTTCACTACCAAGGAGACCATTTCCACCAACCCTGTGGAGTCACAGAGTCCACGCACGCACGCGGCAAAGAAGGCACGAAGCCAGAACGGCAGGGAACATATTTTTAGGGTGGAGGGTTTGGAGTATTTTAGGTTTTTTAATTAATTGTTGGTGTAAAATTTTTTTTCTTGCACAATGGGACAATTCCAGAAGATTAAAAGAAAAAAAGTCAAATTATGGGAAAGTTTATAAAATTAGCAACATTGAATGTAAAGGGTCTGGGATCAATCTTGAAGAGGAAGAGAGTTGAAGCGATGATTAAAAGACATAAAATTGATATCGCCTTATTGCAAGAGATACATCAAATAAAAGATGGTGTTAATGAATTAAAAATTCCAAATATTGATATATACGAAAAAAGTTTTGGCACATCTAAAGCAAGAGGGGTAGCCATCTTAATTTCAAGGAATTGTGAATGCATTGTTGAAAATGTGGTGAAAGATTCAGAAGGTAGATATATAATATTGCATGTTGTAATGTGTAAAGAGCAATATACTTTGGTAAATGTATACGCACCAAATGCTAATCAAAGCTGTTTTTATAATGTTCTTTGGGACCAGATTGAAATTGTTAAAAAGGGGTATTTAATAATGGCTGGAGATTTTAATATGGTGTTAGACAAAATTAAGGACAAATCGGCCTGCAAGAAGGAAGACTGGAGGGTTAGACACACAACATTAGCAAACTTTATAAATAATACAGTATTGAAGAATGTTTGGAGAGAATTGAAAGGAGATGAAAGAAAATATACTTTCTACTCACCAGTTCACGAGAGTTATTCTAGGATAGATTTTGTGTTTGTTTCACAAAGTCTAATACCTAAAGTAAACGATACTGAGATCAAGATTATAAAAACATCTGATCACGCTATAATGTCAATCGACATAACAATAAACAAAAATTATAGAGAAGCTAGAAGATTGAGAATGAATGCAAAAAAAATTCAATACCCAGAAGTGCTGGAAAGAGTTTAAAAAGATTGGTTGGAAACTTGGGACATTAATGAAAAGGCAGGAAGCAAGATGGCAATTATATGGGATACTTTAAAAGCTGTAGCCAGAGGTTTCATCATAAGAGAAAACTTTAGAATAAAAAAATGCAAGAGCTTAATAAAAGAAATCTAGAAAATCTAATAGCAGATTTAGAATCCCAATTTTTGTGTGTGTGTTTTGTATTGTTTATTAAGGAAAACATTGCTGCATGGCATCTGAGAGATACCAAATTTCATGGAAGTATCTATGATAGGGTTTAAACTTTCTGTCCCCACTAGACACGGGCACGGCCAGAAAAAATGACGTTTCGAGTTTTCGTTTGTCGGAACGGGTCCGTTTTGGGCCGTTTCCGTTTGTCGCAAAAAAATTCAAAAATTTGTCATTTCCGTTTGTCATTTGTTGTTTGTTGTTTCCACCGCGATTTAGCGCGATTTGACTTCCCAGAGCATAGGGCCGTCCCGCAATCAGGGCTGGCACTAGGTGTTTTTGCGCCCTAGGTGGCGGTCGGGGCGGGGGGGCGAGTGGGCGGCCAGCGGCCGCGGGCAGGTGAGTGGTTGGCGGTGGCGCAGGTGGACGGGTGAGTGGGCAGTTAGGATATCACTTAGGATAGAGGTTCTGTTCTTGGCTTGCACCCCAAATGTGTTTGTGTGCAAGCAAATTGAAGTTGGGAAAATAGAAAATAAATGGTAGTATATAATATATTTTTAAAATAAATCCACAGCTCCCACTCCCAGTCGAACCTCCCCCTTTATCCAATATCAGAAAAAAATCCTCACAAACTGCCAGAGAAGAAATAAAGAATAAACTGCTATTCCCTTCAGCAGACAAAGCTGCAGGGAATGAAAGAAATTATTTTCTAAATTCAATTCCCTCCCTGCCTGCCTAACTTAAATCCTAAAGCCTCCAGGCTCCCTCCTCAATCTCGATCAGATCACACCAGCACCAGCAGCCAGCCCTCCTCCCTCAACCACATCCATACATTGGACTGCAATTTCTGGAAGTTGCCTCGGCTTTTTATGCCCTCCGAGACATCCAGAAGTGTCAGTCAAAAACCTGGCGATGCCATTGGTGGAATGGTTGAAAAAATTTGCATGGTCCCATCCCATGCCCAGCCCAAATGGGCAGGTCTAAAAAAATAAAAAATAAAATTAAATAAAATAAAATCAATACGACATTTTATTGCTATAAAAAACCCACTGCTGCTACTATAAAAATTCAGGCATTTAAAATAAATCAATTTCACATGTTTCTGTGGTGATTTGGTGTGTTTTTTGACCACGATTTCAAAAGAAAAATTGCGGTCACCATTTTGGATCCCCCCCACCGCATGGCATGGCGAGACAATGAGCATGACCCCCCCCCCCGCCTGGTGCAAGCAGCCCAGGACAGGAGAAGAGGGGGGGAAAGGCCGGGGACCCCCCAGAAACCACCCCTCTGGTAGGTGGCAAAGCCTTAGGCAGGCATATTTTCGCCTGCTTTTTTGGCCGGGAGTCGGGTTTTTTTTAAACAACTTTTAAAAACTTTTTCTGTGCTTCGCATTGCGCGATCGACGCGATGCCACAAACGGAAACGAAAAACCTGACCAAATTTTTATTTTTTTGGTTCGAGTTTGAGTTCTGACAGCTTAATTATCGTTAGCGTTTCCGTTACGTAATGGAAACGATAACCGAAAATGGAAATGACAATTTCGCTGAGTCGTGCCCATGTCTAGTCCCCACACAGTCTCTCT
The DNA here is from genome assembly GCA_037367245.1 of Phrynocephalus guinanensis. NCBI lineage: Eukaryota > Metazoa > Chordata > Lepidosauria > Squamata > Agamidae > Phrynocephalus > Phrynocephalus guinanensis. The sequence continues at coordinate 3,302,059 of CM074735.1, forward strand.
TTGAGATCTTGTGCATTTACTTTTGTGTAACCAAGAACAAGATAGGATATTATAAGTTAAGTCATTAATATGATGAAGTTTGACTCAGAATATAAGCCGAATATTGTGCAAGCAGTGTACTTAATTTTGATGTGTGTTTGTCATGTGCTTCAACATATGTAGGTTGCAAAATGAGTTGCACAGATAGCAAAATATAAAAACAGTTTAGATTAACTTTGCAGGTATTTTCCTAGTGGTAAATAGTCAAGAGAAGCAAAAATAATTTTGTATTTTTGTAATGTAGAAAAACATATTGATGATGCATATATAGCCACTTCTTACTTAACGACCTGCCTGTTTAATGACCGCTTAGACTTAACAACAACCACTAACACCAGTCAAAGCCACCAGGCCTTTAGAGCCTCAGCAAGGAAGGTGGGAGAGAGGCTGGAGCTGCCGCTGCCTGTGGTGGTGGTGCCCAGCATGGGGCAGCCCAACTAACTCCTTGCCAAGTCCCTTGCGGTGGTGGTGGTGGAGCGGCCACTTCTGCCTTTTGTTCTGGGTGTGGAGGGAGAGTGGACACGGGCTGGGTGTCTGTGGATGGTGGGACTAGAAAGAGACAGAGAAAGCTGGGCGAAAGTGGTGAATTCCAATGCAGTGCAATGGATGGTGGGGAGAGAAACAGCACCAGACCAAGGCTATAGGTCAGCCACTGCCAGGCTACGTTTCAAACCAGCACCATTCTCTCAATCACCACACAAGAGGCAAGAATAGAAGCACTTGGGAAGCAGGTGAGGAGTGGCTTGCTTGGCATTTGAGGGGGCAAAAAATCATGGGGGAGCAAATAAAAAGGCCCAGGGAGTGCAACAGCAGGAATGATTGAAACACCTTACTGACTCCCATGGGGGTGGGTTCCTTGCCAGGAGGCAGTGAGAAACAAAACATCATTGTAAGAGGAGGGGAAGAAAGGAGAAGTTGGTGCATTGATTTATATATCCATTGCTTGGCCCAAGGTCCCCCCCCCTCTGGGTGTCACACCATGGACACAGGAAGAGGTTTGGTATAAGATAGTGCTGGATGGGAGGAAAAAACCTGCAATGTGAAGTGGAATTTGAGACACATTTTTGATTCTGTTACAGTGGAGAAACATACGAGAAATCTTTATGGAAGCAAGACTTGTTTCTCCACATTCAGAGATTCGATGATCTGGCTTCAGTATATGATAAACATACGAATGGAAGACAGAGTCTCAAGATTTATGAAAATATTGTCAACATAGACTTTATTACGTCTGTGAAGATTCTCAGTCATCCAGGTGTGTTTAACTGGGAGTTGAGTCATGGCTACTGGACTTCTTTTTTGAGAGATAGAAACGTTTCGCTGTTCATCCAAACAGCTTCATCGGTCTGAATACAGCTAGTGCAAGTAGTCCTTCTTATAGTCAGCATGACCTCTTGTCCCCTGGTCTGATTGGCTCATAAGATGAACAATAGCCTGAATAGGCTCGTTAGGGAGACATTAGTGTCCATGGCCTTAAGGTAAACAATGGCTTAAGGTGCTGAAACCCATCAAGAATGGGTTGTTAGCTGTGACCTGGTGGTGAAGGCTCCTTGATTTGCCTGGGTACTTTGGAAAGTACAGCCTGATAAGTAGCAGATAGACTATGCCGGAGCCCACCACCTCTGTTGAGGGAGGGATTTTCAATGCTAACATGAATGGCTTCCCTTACTCCTCTCTCAAACCACCTCTCTTCTTTGTCTAATATGTGTACATCCTCATCTTTGAAAGAGTGGCCTTTGTCCTTCAAATGGAGGTGTACTGCTGATTCTGGTCCTGAGCTGTTACCCCTCCTATGTTGGGCCATTCTTCTGTTTAATGGCTGTTTAGTTTCTCCGATGTAGAGGTCTGAACACTCTTCACTGCATTGGACTGCATATACTATATTGCTCCTTTTATGGTTTGGTATCGGATCCTTTGGGTGGACATGTCTCTGCCTTAGTGTGTTCCTGGGTTTGAAATAAACAGGGATGTGGTGTTTGCCAAAAATCCTTTTAAGGTTCTCCAACACTCCCGCCATGTAAGGAATGACCAGGTTCTTCCGTCGGGTCTGGGTCTCAGACTGATCCCTTGTTCTTCTGGGATGGCCCACTGCTTTGTTGAAGGCCCACTTTGGATATCCACAGGTCTTAAGTGACTTTATTCTTATCTAAAAAGCTCAGACTCAAGACATTTCAGCTGTGGCCTTCTTGAGGAGCAAGCCTTTGGAGCTTTAGCCCCTCATTCGGTCTGCACCAAATCTGTATTATCCAGAGTGCATATGATGAAATCATAAAATGTATTCTATAGACTCTATAACACATGCTATGCATTCAAACCCTTTAATAACTGCATTGAAGCATTAGCATTCCAAATGAATTTAAGAAATGTGAAAATGCTACAAAACAAATGTGCAAAAATCCTTTTAGTGGTGTTATATTTTTAAAATACTCATGTGATTTCAATTTTCGATTACAAAAGTTCAAAAATGTGGCTCCTTGCAGGTAAGATTCCCAAATGGAAAGAGTAAGCATATAAATGGTGAAGAAGTTAAGGCTAGCAGGGATATTATTAAGGTGAGAGAACATCTTTTTTGCACCAGCTTATCCTCTCCCTCTACACTTGAAAGCAATTAAATTTTGAACGTGACATCTTAGAATGTTCTCTGATGAATTTCCTAAGTAGCAGTTTGGTGAGTTAAGTGTGCAACCTCCAGGGTGACCAAAAGGGACTGGTTCTTATGAGGGCTGTGCCCAAGCCTGGCTTTTCCCACTCAAGGTCTTGCCTATTTATGTGTCTTTCTGTCATATTAGACACTTTAACACTATTGTTCACACTGCAGAATCAATTGAACTATAAAATATCAAATAGAAATTCTTCTGCCAGCTCAGAAACCATCCAAAGATTTCTGAGCTGGCAGAATGCATACTAGGATGCATTTCAGAACACATCACCTATTCAGTTTCGCATTGTGTGTGAGCTATTCATAAAGTTTGTATGGCAGTAAGGCAAAAACCAGAGAAAATCCAGTTCAGACTCCACAAAGCCACAAAGCTTAAAGGTTGGTGAATAAATAAATTATACATAAGTACTGCTTTGGGCTCAGACCAGTCTAAGCAAAGTTAAAATCATTTAGTTCCCATGGATTTCATTGGGGATGGGGAAAGTGACCATTGAAGTAGCCTGATCCTACTGAAATCAAGGCCTGAAACCACTCACATAAGGATATATCATACTCTTGGTTCATAAAAGGTATTATATGGTTTGGGGCATTTGACAGCAAGCATATATAAACACAGACTGAACTACCTGCAAGTGTTAGATAGGGATTTCAAAAAAATGGACAATTAGAAGTCTATGAGGATCTGAGGAGCTATTCTGTGCATAACCTACAAAGTATCATTAGATTTTAGATTCTTTGCCCCCTTCAATTCACTGTCCCATTGATGTATCACAAATGGCAATGCTCCTTAAGCTTATTTTGTCAAGCAGCATCTCTTTTGTCTGATCTGTTCAAGAAAAACAAGTCTAACCCCCAAAAGAATAATTCTTAACCAGTTAAGATAAGTGGTTCTCACAGAGATTCATTGTTCACTGAGTGCACATTATCATATCTCTTCATACTGAAGACATCATGAAAATTGGCCCTGGACAGGTCTGTGAGATATTTGATTTCACCCCCCCCAAACCATCCCTCCAGCAAAAAAAAAAAAAAAAAAAAAAAAAAAAAAAAAAAAAAAAAACCCTTAGCTGGACTCCTGTCATAACCACATCATTATTTTATTCTCAGCTGCTGTTTCTTATCTTGTCTTACAGCTTGTCTTACAAGTTGTCATTTTAGATTTTTCATCTGTAATTGCTTTGTTTATATGAAATCGTCTTCTTATAATGGATGTGTAGCCTGTCAAGTCTGCTTAACCTGACCCTCAAAAATGATATTACTTGATATCTCTAGGCATATGTTGGCTTTTTCAGCACTTGAACTGGTATCAAGTATGAAATTTTAATAGACAGTATTGTTTAATAGAGATTCACCGAACTCTTATTGTCTGTAAAGGTGGTGTCTATTACAACAATACAGTTATATGTTCTGACAAACACTGAAAGATGGGAAGAGCCTACATCCCAATGCGAAAGCATATATGTTTTACATTAGAGGTTCTGGCCCACATCTTAACATGTTTGTTCATTTATTTTGAATACTTTAAAATTTTAACCAGACCTTTGAAAATTACATTCTTGCACTACAACTCCATAACCCCACAGGATCTTGGCTGGAGTGTTCTGGGAGTTTTAGCCTAAACAGTTATTTATTTACTTATTTATTTTATTTTTATACCACCCGTCTTCCCAGGGAACTCCGGGTGGTTAACAATAATGGTTTAAAAAACCCAATAAAACACAGAGTAACATCAGCAAAATTGGGAAATAGAAAGAAAACAAATTAAAAGGGAAAAGAAGAGGAAAAACAAAACCATAATAAGTTAAAAAAATCATTGGCAAGAGGTGTAAAAAAAAGATTAAATAAATTAGAGGTCGCCAAATGCTTCCCCAAAAAGCAAGGTTTTAAGTGCATTTTTGAAGGCAGGTAGGGACTGTGCAAGGTGCAACTCACTCAGGAGATGGTTCCAGAGCGAGGGGCCAACCACAGAGAAGGTGCGGTTACATGTAAGCGATTTCTGCACCTCACTGGGAGTGGCCACTCGGAGTGAGAGCGCCTGTGACATTCTAGTGGGTCAGGCCTCAGTTGACCTTTGGAAGATACGCTCTGACAGCTATTTGGGTCCCAAGCCATGGAGGGTTTTGTAAACCAAAACCAGGACCTTGAACCTTATCCGGAGTACCATGGGCAGCCAATGCAGGTGGGCCAGAACTGGGGTGATATGATCGTATCTATGCGCACCCACCACCAGTCTGGCTGCTGCATTCTGTACCCGTTGGAGTCTCTGGGTAAGGGTCAAGGGCAACCCCACGTAGAGGGTGTTGCACTAATCTATCCCCGAGATCACAACTGCTCTCAGGGAGGCCTTGTCCAGGTACAGAAGGATCTGGGTGATCCGGCAAAGATGGAAAAAAGCAGTCTTGGAAACAGCCATCACCTGAGCTTCAAGGGATAAGGCTGGATCAAAGACCACACCCAGATTCCTGGCCCTGTCCGCATGCCAGAGGGTAAAACCTCCCAAACTGGGGAGGGGGCCATTGTACCCAGAGGAAGGCACCCCAAAGAACAGAACCTCGGTCTTCTCCAGGTTAAGTCTGAGCCTGTTGGTCCCAGTCCATTCCAAGACCACCTCCAGGCACAGATCAAGGGAGCGTACTGCCTCCACTGCAGAGGTGGAAAAGTTACCAAATTATCTCTAGTCCTAAATCAACAGGAACAGCCAAATGTCCTCTGATAGTGTATGTTGGGATGAAGGGCAGATAATATTATCTTTGTGTCAATCTTCCATAACTCATGATGCCACCCAGCGATGGAGGAGAAGTTATTTTAATTCTCATCTCAATAAAAACCATTTATTTATTTATTTATTTATTTATTTATTTATTTATTTATTTATTTATTTGCTTATTTATTTATATACAACAATAAAATAGAAAAGAATCAATGATACAACAATATATAAGAATAACATTAAATAACACAGTTAAATAAAAACAACATAAAATGACATAAACCAGCCTGGCAGTCTTATTCTACTGGTCCCAATAAGCTTAAGTTAAAAAAAAAAATTAATGGTCGCCAAATGTCTTTTTAAAGAGCAAGGTTTTTACAGCTCTCTTAAAGGCAGGCAGGGACACTGCAAGGCGAATCTCACTTTGCAGTTTATTTCATCCTGACAGTGCGACCACCGAGAATGCCCGGTTTCTCGTGACAGTTTTTTTACTTGATTTATACTTGGCCTGGCACACCACTAGAATATTATCCACTGTGCTTTGGAGTTTTTGTTATCAGATTTTAAATAAATCATACAAAAACACTGAAAGTAGACATGCAAATTCTTTTTTAAAAAATAATTAAAACAGATTCATCCAGTTGTAGTTCCAGGTTGTCTTCAGTCATGATGTGGCAAGAACTCATATGCTGTATTCAGAAAGCAGCAGCTAAGCTTAGTGCATAATTGATGAGTCAGTTAATACATCAGTTGTATCCCCACTAGAATGACTAGGACAACAGAAAAGATATGTACATCAAGCCTTAAAGGTCAATGTACCAAGTTTATGTTTACTGCAATGTTCATGTGTGTTGACGTCTGGCTCAGAACTTTTTGTATCCATTCAGTGTGTGTGTCTGGGGGGGGGGCTTGGATTGTGAAAAACAGCAATTTGTACAGCAGACAAATCTAATACTTTCTTTAGGATCACCTCAAACAATAAACAAGAATGGCATTTTTGAGCTCAAACCTTCCTTTGGAACCAGCAGAACTGAGTCTTTTCTCCTCCCACCCCTAATTTTAGATAAAACATACTAATCTGAACTTGGGAAATAAGGTTAGGATTGTTTATGATGGCCCCAACTGAAATACTCAGCCAGCATGCTTAATTATCAGGTGAAAAAGTGTCCCTGGGTCACTGATGGCTCATGACTTGGGCATCCCATGAATTTTTTGGAGTGATAAACCCCCAGTCTCAACGCATAAGCCACTCATACTCTGTGGTTTAAAAATTACAGCTGTGCAACTTCAAGCCTACTAGTGTTTTCGACTATGGTTTGCCAGGGCTATCAGGAACAGATGTCCAGGCCCTCAGTTACCAGGATAAGCAAGATTCAGAGCCGTCTTAACAGCATTATAGGCCCCCAGGCAAAGGAGCACACTGGACCTTACTTATACTCAAAGGAGTAAAAATCGAAATTATTGATAAAATAAACTTATATTGATTGGTACTACCAACAAGATCAGTGTTTTTGACATTTAAAAAAAATGCATGCTGTAGAGCAAAGTTTAATCAATACAAATATTCGGACAATATAGCATGAGATGTGGAGGCAGGCGATTGGAAAATTTGTGTTAAATTCTGGCCTGTGCATAGATTAGCATGGGGCCCCTCTGTTTGTGCCCCCCCCCAGGCAACTGTCCAGTGTGTCCACGCATTAAGACAGCCCTGGCAAGACAAACTCCAAATGCAGCAGAACTGGATTGTCTCACTTTAAAATAAAGGATATCAATATCCAAAGTATCTTGTAAAGAATTCTACCTGTAGTTCGATCTTTAGGTTGGAGTCCACAGTTACCAAATAATCATGCTGTTTATATAGTCTCAGACAGGCAGGGGGGAAAAGAAGCATGGAGAGGGAGTGAATGTGCACCAAATGAATTACTACATATGCTGTACCTGGAGGATAGTGTTCTGCTTGATGAACTACAACATTTGCAGGCTTATTCTAAAGGTCCTTAATTTTGCATCCACTTCTCTGTATGGGGAAAATGGCTGGAGAGTATGGTTTAGTCCTGTGGGGAGTGTTGTATATTTGCAGTGAAATTAGCTGGCACATCAAGCTGTAGAACAATGCCGTGAAGAATCCATATCCAAAATGTCCTGGGAATGTTGCAAATCATACATGAGCTGTAATATGAAAGGGAAGAATGGATATTTCTCATCAAATCAGAAGCTATGACATTTCATCTTAAATATATCTACTTACACACATACTGCAGATAAGATACATACAACTATAATGGGTAGAAACTCGAGGCAAATAATGGAAAACAGGAAAGATGCGAAAGTGTCATAAATCTGCAACATAAACACAGACTTAATATGTTTCACAAACCTTTAATCAGATATTTACTCTGCTATAATGAGATGCTGCTTTAATACACAACATACATATTCCCAATATATGGACAGTTTAAAAGCTTTTTTAGCTATCACTGCCATTTTAAAAAATAGATTTGATGCTATGCTGGCACCTGTTTGGAATAATAATGTTTAAGGCCATATAAACAAGGCAATGGCCAAGGTTCACTTTTTATGAGGATGACATCCCAAAACTTAATGGCAGGAATGGGCTTTTCAGTGTTAAACATATATTACACATAGGTCTTATACAACTGTGCTGTCGTGTTTATTGCATTTCATTTCATTTTAGTTTATTCTCATTCAGTTTAATTTAGTTACTTTACTTCTTATCTGGTAAGCCACCCAGGGAATGTATATTGAGAAATAACCAGTAGCAACACATAGACCTATGAGGTCCTTGCATAATATGAATTCAGAACAAGGAGATACTAATATTAGGCCACTTTAAAAACAAACAATCTGTACCAGCTTTCATCAATTAAAATCCACTTCTTCAGATGCGCACCAGTATCTGTGCAGAAAAATTATAAATTAATGTCTCCAAACCACAAAATTCAAAGTCCAATAGTAAGGAGCTTTAAGCTCATTTTAAGAAGCATGCCTGGCAGTATGCCATGAAGTTGTTACCAGTTTTTTTTACAGATTATTTTGAGTCCATGCTTGGCTCGGAACCAGTGTCCAATAATTCAATTCAAATAAAGTAAGGAAGTGCAAACACTAACTGTTCAATTCTGATTTATTGCAGCCAAGCCAAATACCAGTCAGTGGTCTCACCCTGGATGGTCTGAGTGAGCCCTGAGCATTTCTTTAACACCAGTTTTTATACATACAAACCAGTTCAAGGTTTGCCTCCATCGGCATTGGTGGGTCATTGTTCACAGTTGCATCCAATCTCCTGTGCCATCAAGCTCTTGATGGTCCAAATCCTTGAGTCAATGTTCCATAGATTGGTGTCCTCTTGTTCAACTGGGCCCAGTCTGGCAGAGACAGGGCAGAGACAGGGAATGTGGAACTCCAGACAATGAGACAATCTCCTGTCCCTCAGGCACAGTTTACCTTCGGGATAATCCCCTCATCCAGGTGTTCTGCCACCTCCTGGAGTCATGTACTTCAAGTTAATTTACACTCTTAATGTATTCCAGTTCCTATAATTTATCTAGCTAGAATAAATGTTTTGGAGCCTGATTTCTCATGGTATCAAATTTTTGGAACATTCATTTATATTTTTTCTACATTGTCCACAAGATAGTGGTACATGCCTGAAGAAGTGGATTTTAATTACCCCAGAAACCCTGTTGTTAATCGGAATCAGCTAGCAAGAAACATGGTTTAACCCAGCATTTGTGAAACTAACTTTGTAATTCAGTTTCAGTTTCAAAACCTTTTTTGGCATAAAAATATTGTCAAATGCTAATAAACATATAACAGTAAATATATATTGGAGGGGCATTGTTAGATCTCAGTAGACTGAAGGATGTGCACTCTAATGCAATGCCTCTGGATGAAGATGAAGAGATGGATGTATCTGGCAATTGTCACAGTAAGTTCCATATTAGTGCCACCCAGCAGAGGCCAGATTTTGCCCAAGTTATCACAACCAAGGTGGGAAAAATGAAAAGGGGTTAAGTGATGCTGGTGGATATCATGGTACCAGATGCAATGACAGTAGCAGAAGCAGCAGCTGGGCAATGACAGTTGAGTTCTGAATTATTACAAAAATATCATGGAGTAGAAAAATCCAATCAATAAGGTTCTTGAACTCAATGGGACTTACATCTCAGTAAATACGCACAGGATTGCACTAACACCACTGGGATGTGATCAATGGTTTCATTTGGGAAAGACTGGAGTGAAACTGGATGTCTTTGTTATCCTTCATCAAACGATCTGAATAGATTGCAGGATTCAGAATGTAGATGTGTCTTGATGTGTTCCAAATCTTTCTGGAATGAGGGGTCAATTACATTATGTGAGGATACACCCACTATCTGGGACACACCCTAGAGCAGTGGTGGTGAACCTTCAGCACTCCAGATGTTTCAGACCACAACTCCAAGAATTCCAAGCCTGTATTACCAAAGACAACAGACTGTGGGAGTTGTCTAAAACATTTGGAGTACCAAAGGTTCGCCACCACTGCCCTAGAGTGATTACTAGAGTGAATTGAAGTGAATTGAGTTTATTTATTTACAGCCAAAGATAAAACACACTGAACAATATAGACAAATAAAACAATTAGTACACAATTGGGATCCATACAACATTTGAAAAATATTTTTTGCCATTAGTACTTGGATCACAGAAGGGATATACTGCTCACTTTTTGAAGAGAAAAAATCTTATCAGTGCTGACACTCCTCAGTAAATGACTACTATTGCTTATGTGTTGTGTGTATGAAAATGCAAGACTATGAGTGAATTGCAGCCATGTTGGGGTCTTGTCTAGACCAATCTCCATCTTTAATGCAGCCAAGCAAGTCTGTATCTTAGCCCCCACAGTGTTTAATTTTCATATTAATAGTAAAAATACCAAATCATGACTTTCATCCCCTAATTTGGCCACTCATCCAAATTTCCTATATGATGGTGGTGGTGTGGTATTGTCTCCGACTAGCATTTGTTTAAGTCATTTTTGAGGGCTATGCACTCACACTGCCATGGGGAACTGTTAATTTATCAGTTGCTTTAAGAGGAAAGACAAGGCGAATTAAGCACAAAAGGGGAGTTAATGGGAATCCCACAGAACTGGTTTAAAGCTATAAATACTAGAGATGGGCACGACTCAGCAAAATTTTCGTTTTCGTTTTCATTTTTTCATTTCGTTTCGCAACGAAAACGAAAACAAAAAAATTTTCAGAAGCAAAACGACAACGGAAACTAAACGAAAATTTTGCCGTGTTTTTCATTTTCGTTACGGCAGACACATTGCATTGAAAAGAATGCTAATGAAACGAAAATTTTTCGTTTTCATTTTTGTTTTTTTCATTTCATTTCGTAACGAAAACGAAAATGAAAAATGTGCAAAAAACCCTGAAAACCAAAAACAAACCGAAACGGACCCCTAAACGAAAAACAAAAAACGAAAAATTATTTTTTTGAGTCGTGCCCATCTCTAATAAATACTTAGAAGGAATAATATGAACTGTTGAATAGCTTAGTGGTTTAGGTGACTGGGTATTGGGCCAGAGGTGGGATGTCAGATCCCCTTGGCTTCCTTGAGGGGACGGAATCTGCAGGGGCCCTTGCAGTTCAAGGTAGGTGATGTTACGGGACCTCGAGAGCTGGTAAGTGATGTCTTCAGCAACTTCCAGTTTGCACAATTCAATGAGGCCATCACCCACTGAAGCTAGCGCACTGGTAATCAGCTCAGCTGCCTTCGAGTCTCCCTCAGCTGAGATGATGGCAGCTTTCTTCTGCTGCTCTGCCTTTTCCACAATGAATCTGGCCCTTTCTGCTTCTTGCTGGGCTACCTGCTTCATTACCACGGCTTCTGTGAACTCTTTCCCAAATGTCAGATGTGTCAAGAGTTCCGTCTGGAAGATGGGCAGTCTATAAATACTACAAATACTATCATTACCAGAATGTTACAGATATTCCACTTGAGTGGAGATTTTGCATCCATCCCAACTTCCTCTCTGCCACAATATTTCTGCCACAACATCAAAATATGCATTAGCATAAATAAAACTTGGAGTGGTACAGAAAATAAAATATTGGCATGTGAGAAATGAATCTGCTGTCTAAAATATCACAACTATTAAGACTCATTTACAGAAACAGTTGCAGAAACACTTTGAATCAGTAGAGCAAAGGTGACACTGTATACCAGAGAAATAGGCCCTCCCCTTGGTTCTTACTTGGCATTTGGGTTGGAGTTAAGCAGAAGTTGGTCCTCCAGTCCTGAATACCTTTATTGATTCTGACTTTTGAGTAAAAGTAAATTTAAGCAAGGTCAGAAAGTTTTTGGCATGGCAGGCTCAGAGCAAGTGATTAAAGCCGTGTCTCTCACCTTAAGTGTTCCAATTCAGCCTTGTGAGGTTTAACACCTCACCTCAAGTCTCTGCTGGCTTTGAGTTGACTTCACAAACACACCCCAAGTTTAACAAAGAAGCAAAAAGAGGACAAATAAAGGGGAAAAATACTTACTTGCCAGAACCGGCTACTCCACAGAGATTAGAAAACAAGGCCGAGCTGCAGAAAAATATTGTGAAGACACATACTGTTGTTTTTTTCTCCCTTCAGCAAGTAACTAGAACAAAGGCCTACATTCAGAGTGCTCACCAGTGTCCAGATAAAACACTATCATCCTTTACCGTAATGAACTCTGCACTGACAAGTGTGTTATGACAAATTTTGTTTTTCTGGCAGTAACTTGAAAACTCGGAGAGATTTGGAGCCCCATTTAAAGCGTCTCTGGTCCTGTCTCCTCGCCTTTGTGACAAGTTCTCTCTGTTCTCATCAGGGTCACTAAATGGAGATCCCATGATAGGGAAAACTGACACCCCATTCATCTTGCTTTGCATGAGTGCTCTTTCTGTCAGGGGAACCACATAACAGTGTTAGTTTTATATGCTCTCCCGAAATACAGCACCAAATCAGCTGCCAGGAATCAAGTAAATCAAATAGTACAAAGGTGAGAAGATGAATAGGAACAAAATTGAAATTTTACATAGACAAGCAGAAGTGTGTGTGTGTGTGTGTGTGTGTGTGTGTGTGTGTGTGTGTGTGTGTGTGTGTGTGTGTGTGTGTGTGTGTGTAAAGAAGCAAGGATAGCAGCAGAAGCAATGACAAAGTGAATTGCCTGTTTGGCAAGCCAGTATTAAGCACTACCAGCTATGGTTGTTATTGTTTCCACTTCTTGCTTTGAAAAAGAAACTGAGGACAAAAGTACTCTTTACTTCTTGCAGCAAGATTTCTCAGTGTAAAACCCCCACCCACTCGATAAAGTACACCAGAGATATCATGGGATTTTTCTGATGTTTAGTGGTCATTTTTCTTCTATGTAAGTTTCATAGGATTGTGGCAACTCCTGCACGAAATGGAATTTTTTGCTTAAGATCCTACAGAAAATGCATCACGCTGCATAGAACTGTTTTTGTTAAAGATACAATGGGCAGAAGAAGAAGAAGAAGAAGAAGAAGAAGAAGAAGAAGAAGAAGAAGAAAGAAAGAAAGAAAGAAAGAAAGAAAGAAAGAAAGAAAGAAAGAAAGAAAGAAAGAAAGAAGAAGAAATGTTTTATTATATGGATTTATTGTATTTGTTTTCTTGTGCATACTATGTTGTGAACTGCCCAGAGTTCCTTTGGAAAGTCAGGCAGTCTATAAATGTATATATAAATAAATATAAATAAATAAGAAAATTCGTCAAGAGAATTTATGTATGATGAATACAAACCAATGAATGTTGACAACTTGGCCAAATTTATTAGAAAATATTATTTGTTTTTCAAATTGTCCCCATCTCTAATCTATGGGAGGAAAAAAGAAAAAGAAAAAAATCATTGTCATAGCTAAGTAGGCAAAGCAAGCACAACAAACCTGCCAGACCTGGACAGCAAAAGCAGTCAGCCACCTGTTAAATGGCCTCCATAGACACCAACTCAACAAAGCAACCAATAACACAACTCCAAGAACAAGAATGGCATTCCACACTGGGTTCGAGGCTTTTCGATAGATTTGAAATTCCCTCTCCCTCTCTCCTGGATATTCTGATTCATCATGCTATTGATGCTATTAGATGAAAAATTCCTGAAATAAAAGAGGGAGTAAAAAGAAACATAAAAGGTCCATCATTGCCTTGTTCATAAAAATGAATAATTCACGTTTTGGAGGCTCTCTTTGGCAATCACCAAAAGAATACAAATTGCACCAAAACCAGGCATTTTTCACATTTTTGTGAAAAATTAATAATGAAACACCCAGTATGACTGCAGTCATACCATATATTTTGAATAACCACAGCAAAAAGCATTCTACGAGAAAATTGTAAGTATGAAATGGGACCTCAGATCAGCACCAAACTTGGCAGAGCTGTGGCAGGAAGTCTGCTTTTCTGCTGTGCCAAATTTTGGAAGTTTGGCCAAAGGGTTTTTGAATGTTAATTAACAAAACAAAACAAAACACTATTGCACACATGCAAGAGACCTTGCTCTAAGGGTCATAGAAAAGATATGGAAGATGTAGATAAAGCCAAATGTCCATACCTGAGGGGAAACCCTTCATTTTAATCTGCTTTCCTTCATGCATAGGAATTGGAGTAATCATGGCTGTAATTGAGACCCCTTAATTTGTGCTGTTTAACCCCCTAAAACATCTGAGAGAGCTTTTTTTTTTTACATAACTGCTGAGAATTCCAAAGGAACTATTTGCATAGCATAACATTTTAGCCAGTTAGAAGGCTCAGCTCCATGGCGTGAATGCGCTCTTGTGGAGCTGCTTTGCCCCGTTCCCGGCAAATGCTCGCAGGACAGAGCTGTTTTCGCGAGATGAGAACTGGAGCCCATAAGAGGGCTCACTTACCGGTCCTCGGCCTCTTCGGCAGCTGGATTTCCTCACCCACCCACCTCTTTATTGCACTAGTATGAGTTTAAACCGCCCAGAGACTACTTGTAGTGGTATGGGGTGGTATATAAGCAGAACACTTTTTTTAAACTGGTCACTTTGGGGCCAGATAGGAATTTTTGACCTGGTCACAGATTGGCCGAATGCCCGGGGATTTTTTGCCTATCCCATACTGGTGTTGGTGGTGGGTTTAGTTATATTGGCCACACGGGGCAGTAGTGCGGACAAAGGTAAGGCAGTAGGTGAGTACGATCCCAAATCCCCTTGGGGCCCATCCAACCCCACAGTGTTGCAGATCCAAGATTACAATGCCGGGGGGAAGGATGTGCCCGGAGGGCCCACTGGGTTGGCAGGCACAAAGGAAACGCCTGGCTAACCAGGCATGGGGAAAGGGGATGTGCCGGCCAAGTCGGCCCTGTCCGTTGACAGAGCACACTCCAGGCTGTTGACTCGGGCTTAAAAGCTGCCCATTGGTTGGGTCCCGGGAGACCCCTTATTACCAACTTACTACCCACACTACAGCAGGCCCCTGTTTGGAGTTATGTTAATGTTGACAGTTCAAGTTAATAAAGTGTGGCCCAGAGCATGTACCCAAAATCCTGTCTCGTGTGGTCATTTCGCTGTGGGGGGAGGCAATGCATCTCTGCTCAGCCCACAGAGCAGGTATAAGTCTGTCACTTTTAACATTGCTATAGCCTTCAGTGTGAAAGAAGGACAGGCTGGCCTAAACACTGTATTGTGTTTTTCCTTACAAATTACAGGAACATTGTCACCAAGAGTGCATGTGCTTCACAAAAGAGGAGTGAAATGGGACTCTCTTGTTCTCCATGTTGTGCTAGAAGTGTGCTAACTTTAGGGAATTAGATTCTTAAAATAAGCACCTTCATAAACCCAGCATAAGAGCATTTCAGTCTCCCAGATCATTCTGCCACCTACTTATTGTACCTCATTAAATGTCAAGGTAAAAACAAAACTACTTTAACAAACAGAGGTAGTACAGGCCAAAACAGAACATAATAGGTTGCAAAAGGCTGGAACTGGATCTTAATAAAAAAAATCATGCCAGAAATAGTGGGATGTGATAGACAAATATCAGAATAATATTTTAGACCTCAAGTCTAATTAATAGTTCTCTTTCATTAACCCATTATTACCCCCAAATTCACCAGAATGGCAACTTCCATGTAGGATAATCCAACCAAATTAACATCATCTACCATTTGTGACTAGATTAGATGGATGCAGTAAGACACAAATTATCTGCAGGAACAATATTGTAGTAGCCATTCCAGGCAGGAAATTGAGGAAAAACAGCCTGGAATGACACCTTCCAAGTGGAACAGTCCAACAAAAGTGGCCCATCCCATCCAACTTGAAGGCACTGAAAATGCCCCAGCGACAGCATTCCAGTGCCTGTTCTGGGCAAACATCCAAGGTTCATCTCTTTCCCTACTTGCCTACCGAAGATCATTTTCAGAAACATGCCATTGGTTTCTCAGGTGATGCAAGTGACCGTGCACGAAACAGTCTTCTCCTTCACATTATCCTATGGGAAGGTCTTCTACAGGAATACTTGAGACTTAAAGTACTTTGTTATTGTTTTGGTTTTTTTATCTTCTCAGAAACTAGAAGCTTTACGTTGACATTTGTTTTATTTTTATGCACTTCAGTGTGAACTTTTTGATTCCACTTTAATATGCTATAACCTTATTGGTGGTGGTGGTGGTGGTGGTGGTGGAATCGGCATGTTATAACTGATTTCATAAGAATACCAGTAATTTCCATGATAGTCTCCCCCCCTCATAATGGATTTTTTCTTTTGTTTTTGCATGTTCTTTGTAGCTCAACTGTTACCTTTTAATGTTCTAAGTAGAGATGGGCACGACTTGAAAAAAAAAATTTCGAGTTGTCGTTAGTCGGGCCGGTTCCGTTTCGGCTCATTTCCGTTTTTCGCGAAAATTCGCAAAAAATAGTTGGTTCGTTTTTTCATTTTTTCGTTATCGTTAGTACTGGTTTGGGGAGGGGGTAGCGGGCTCCTGGAGGGAGCTGCAGGAGTCAGCCAGAGCCACAAGTGACGGACTGGCAGACTCCTTGCACCCGCTGTGTCTCACGTACTTGCATGTAGTGCAATGCAAGTAGATCTGGCTTAGGGTTAAGACGGGTTAGTGCAAGGGCTAGGGTTAGGCTAGTTACGGGTGAGGTTAGGGTGAGTATTGGGGTGCACCTCTGGGTGCCTCTCTGACCCACTTAGAAGGACAGTGTACTGGCGTATGGGTTAGGCTTAGGGTTCGGGTTTGGGCTACGATTAGTGGGCTGTTTATGCCCGATTGGCACATCCCAGAAGTCTCTGTGGTCAACCTGGCCAAGTGGCCATGCGATTGGTGGAAAATTTGCATGGTCTACTCCCATGGGCGAGCCCATCATTGCAAATGTGCCGGTGTAAAAAAATAAAATAAAATAAAATAAAATAAAATAAAATAAAATAAAATCAACGGAGACTTTTTTTGCAAGAAAAATCCACTGCTGCTACTGTAAAAATTCAAGGATTTAAAATAGCTAATTTTCGCATGTTTCTGTGGTGCTTTGGTGGGGTTTTGGGCAACGATTTCTAAAAAAAATATTGCGGTCGCCATTTTGGATCCCCCGCACTGCATGGCAAATGGATGCGCCCTCCCAGCCTGGTACCAGCAGCACAGCAGTAGCAATAGCCAAGGAGAGAGGAGAGGGGGGCGGGGAACCCCCCCCCAAATAAAACACCCTTCTGGCCTGGTAGGTGCCCTCAGACAGTTTTCGCCTACTTTTAGGGCCGGGAATCGGTGTTTTTTTAACTTTTAAAAACTTTTTTTCTGTGCTGCTTGGCATTGCGCGATCGCCGCGATGCAAGTAACGAGCATGACAAATCAGACCAAATTGTTTGTTCGTCGGTTCGAGCTCGAATTCTGGTGGAGTAATTCCCATTTCCGTTTCCGTAGAGTAACGGATACGAGTAACGGAAACGGAAACGGGAATACCGCTAAGTCGTGCCCATCTCTAGTTCGAAGGGGCCTAATTCCCTGTTCTAAACTTGAATATGCCTTAAATGTTCCAGGCCATATATTGCCCCTCATTATTTTAAGCCACCTTGGGTCCTTTTCCAAGGAGAAAGGTGGGGTTAAAATATTCAAAATAAAATAATAAATACATAAATGTTCCACCTTAGGTTTCAGGAAACTGCTGTGCTTTTCTGGGTCTCAAGGAAGGAGAGGACTCAGCAAAAAGCAGTCTCAGCTCTTAGAAAGAATTGTATGAATCATCAAGTTCAACCCCTGTTAAGCAGGCACAGTGGGGAATCAAAGGCTCTACATCTGGCTCTACAACTAGAGATCTAAACCTCTGAGCTATCCAGCAGTTCTATCAGAGGGAAATAAATTTAATTTTATTGCTATTGTTGGCCTGAAAGCCTGAAAGTCTAACACCTTCTGATGCTAGACTCACTGGTTCAGAGAAAGGTGTTTAAATATTTTTAAGAGGTAGTACAGGAAATCTACACAAATATAACTGCCCCCTATTATGACAGTAGACAGTACTTGGGCCGAAGCAAAATAGGCAATTAAAACAGCTGCCTGGGCTGAAATTGGTGTGATAAAGCCTGGGTGTAAAAAGATTGACAAGAAAACATAGCTTTGGATAGATGAAGTCAAGGCAGCGGTCCATGAGAAAAAGCGGCTCTATCATGTTTTCCCAGCTGAAAAGACAGCAGACTAATGGAAGAAGTACTGTGACACTTGTTGCAGAGCAAAGAAAGCAGTAACTAAAACAAAATCCACACATTTTGAGGAACTGTGCAGAAACCTCAATATGTGTGAAGGTGAACATGACATCTACCAGCTAGTGAAAGCCTGTCACAAAAGGACTGAGGATATTGAGAAATCTCATGGTGTCAATGATGAGAATGGAAAGCTGATCAATGATTGTGTCAAAGCAACAAAGCACTGGTGGGATTACTTTGAGAAAATCTCCACAGACAATTTCCTGCCCCCCCCCCGAATTCCATCCAATGTAGTTGCCATGACAATCAAACAGATGAAAAATGGGCAAAGCCACAAGACCAGATGATGTGGCAACAGAACTGTGGAAGTCACAATACTGAGAGCTCTGCAACTGGCTGAGGGACCTCTTTAACCAGATTGTGCAAGAGAAGAAGATACCTGATGACTGACTATGTAGCACAACAGTGCCAATCTGGAAGAAGAAGAGGAACCTTTTTGAATGCAGCAGCTACAGACCAATTAGATTACTTTCACATACTCTTAAAATCTTTGAGCAAGTCATCGACACGCGAATACGCACCACTGTTCAACTAAGTGTCAACCAAACTGGCTTCATCAAGAACTGCAGAATGATAGATGCAATCCATGCTGCATGGCTGTTATTTGTAAAACACAGGAAGAAATGGAAAGCAGTTCATGCAGCTTTCCTTGACCTCAAGAAAGCATTTGACCAAGTCCCACATGATGCAATATGGTATGCACTGTGCAACATCATGGAGTCCCAGAGGTACTTGTCAGTTGGGTCAAACAGCTCTGTGGGTCACCAAAGAGATGTGTACAGGCTGTTGTTGGTACATCAAAAGATTTTTGTATCACAGTTGGGGTCCGTCAAGGAAAAGCACTTTCCCTGCTTCTTTTCATTCTGGTTATGGATGCAGTCATTTGATATCTGCAGGATCCAGTGCCCAGGACAATCCTTTACACTGACGATGTTATGATTGCTTCAGAGAGTAAGGCAGATGTTGAGAGCCAACCCAAGTATGGATTGACCCACTGACAAGGTTTGGCCTTCATCTGAATGTCAAGACAGAATATCTGACAACCAACTCAAATGAATATTGTACAATACAAATTGATGGTATTGACCTACCAAGAACTGTGAGGTTCAAATACTCTGGTTCCACAATCACAGCTGATGGGAGCCTGAGTCATGAGGTGACATCAAGGACCATTAGTGCCTGGCTAAAATGGTGTACAACATCAAGCATCACGTGTGACAAAAAGATCAGCAACCATTTAAAATCAAAGATCTCTCACATCATTGTTTGACATGTTGCGCTGTATGGTACAGAGTAGACATGGGCACGGAGCGGCGAAATTTTCGTTTCTGTTACTGTTTTTTTTTGTTCCGTAGGCAACGGAAACGGTAACAGTAATTAAGCCATTACAACTCAAACTCAAACCGAAAAAAGAAAAATTAGGTCAGGTTTTTCGTTTCTGTTTGTGGCATCGCGGCGATCACGCGATGCCAAGCAAGCACAGAAAAAGTTTTTAAAAGTTTAACAAAAAAAAAGACACCCTCCCGGCCAAAAAAGCAGGCAAAAATATGCCTGCCTGAGGCTTTGCCACCTACCAGAGGGGTGGTTTCTGGGAGGGGAAGTCCCCGGCCTGCCCCCCTCCTCTCCTGTCCTGGGCTGCTGGCACCAGGCTGGGGGGGGGCATCATCCTCGTCGTCTCGCCATCCCATGCGGTGGGGGAGATCCAAAATGGCAACCGCATTTTTTCTTTTAAAATCGTGGTTAAAAAACACACCAAATCACCACAGAAACATGTGAAAATTATTTATTTTAAATGCCTGAATTTTAATAGTAGCAGCAGTGGGTTTTTATAGCAATAAAACGTCGCATTGATTTTATTTTATTTTATTTTATTTTTTATTTTTTTAGACCTGCCCGGGATGGGACCATGCAAATTTTTTGAACTATTCCACCAATGGCATGGCCAGGTTTTGACTGACACTTCTGGATGTGCTAGAGGGCATAAAAAGCCAAGGCACCTTCCAGAAGTCACAGTCGGGTCTTGGATGTGGTTGAGGGAGGACTGTGCTGTGGAGATTATTCGAGGAGGGAGGCCTGGAGGCTTTAGGCTTTAGGCAGGCAGGGAGGGAATTGGTTTTTTATTAGAAAAATTTCTTTGATTCCCTGCAGATTTGTCTGGCGAAGGGAAGCAGTTAGGGTTTTTTATTTGTCCTCTCCTCTGGCTGTTTGTGGGGAGAGGAGGATATTTCTGATATTGGATAAAGGGGGGGGGTCGACTGGGAGTGGGAGGTGTGGGTTGGATTTATTTTAAAATATATTATATACTACCATTTGTTTTCTATTTTTCCCAACTTCAATTTGCTTGCACACACACACACATTTGGGGTGCAAGCCAAGAACAGAACCTCTATCTTCCTAAGTGGAGAATATTTCACAATATTATTTAGTTTACTAATTACTTACTTAATTGTTTGTTTTTAAACTTGTTGTGCTGTGTGTGTGCCCTTGAACACACAGACACATTCCATTTAAGTGGGAAAGAAGAATTCAGAGAATTATTTTCAGTTTACCTGACTACAACTACTAAACTATATTGTTTTTATTTACACCCCAATATCTTTTTTGGGAGGCTGCTGCCTCTGCTGATATCAGCCTTACAATATTATATTGATTCATTACTCCAGTGTTTGTTTGTTGTTTACATACATACACTTGTTGTGTTGTGTGTGCAATTGAACACACAGGTAGGCACATTCCATTTCAGTGCATCAAGTTGAATTCAGAAAATTATTAAACTATTTTTATTTTATTCTCTGTATGGGCCTGCATGCACTGCAATTTTGCTGACTGAGTGCTGAGGAAGGTAAGAGCAGTTCTTCTGGACATCCGGTCTGGATTTAGTTTCATTTCAAATACTACCATTTGTTTTCTAGTTTTTCCTCCATTTCAGTGGATCAAGCTCAATTCCAAAATTAGAAACTTATACCAAGGGCCAGCAGGGCAACATTGAAAGCTGGTACAAAAGAACACAGTGTGAGAGTAAGCTTGTGGGTCAAAAGGTTAAGTGTATTAGAATAGTTTGTTACTTAACACAAATATAAGAAGAAAATAGATTTCTAATATTTTTTGAGAAATAAAAAAATGAGGAGGGGTGGCAGAGCCAGAGAGAAGGGCAGGGGGACCCCAACTAAAATAAATAGGGGCACATTTCTGAAGGAAGGCACAGGAAGTAGTAATGCAGATCGTGATATTGATGCCACTCCCTCTCCAAGCAGCAGCTGCACAGCCAGCACGACGGTACCATCTTCTGTCACTGAGGGAAACATGGATGACTGCATGCGAGCCCCAACGCCACCAGGCTTTGACATGGACAACCGCCCCCCGTTTATCAGGAGGAAGACGAGGACTTGGAATCAGAAACGGGCTCTTTGTATCTACATATCCCAGATTCTGAGGACCTGTTGGCAGGAACAGACGAAAGGCAGGCTTCAGGCAATGATGGAAGGAGCAGCCCTCTTTCCACCCAGAGCACCACCAGTGACAGCAGCAGTCAATTGTCCCAGCAGGGTACAAGCCACACCACCACCAGCACAGCAGCGGCAGGCAGTACAAGAGGGGGCAGTACTTTTCATAAGCCTCACAGCTCTCTCTGGGAGCATTTTGATAATAGCCCAGAAGACTCGAGGCTTGCGGTGTGCAAGAGATGTGGGGTGGTCGTGTGCAGGGGGAATGACCCCAAACACCTCTCTTCAAGTGCCTTGCGTAGCCACCTCATGCGAAGGCACCCTGGGACTCTGCCTGGGACAGTGTCAGGCCCTGGTTCCTCAGGGAAGAAGAGAGGGGAAGCAGGCATGGGGAAGGACTCCAGAGACAGCTCCGCTGAGAGTGGGAAGAGGCAGGCCACTCTGTAGGAAGTTTTGTCAGCCAACGAAATAGGGCCAAGGCACAGGAGACCACCACTCACGTGGTTGGTGAAATGGTGGCCATGAATGGGTTGCCCCTCTCCTTTGTGGAGTCATCGGGATTCAGGTATTTGATGAAGCACATGACTCCATGGTACGAGCCTCCATCCCGTTGTACCTTCAGCAGGCAGGTGATTCCCTGCCTTTTTGAGTCCGTCAGGGACATGGTCCGGGCCCTGCTGCAGGCAGCCAGAGGAAGAAAGATCCACTTCACTTCTGACCTCTGGACCGGTGGGCACCACGGATATCTCTCTCTGACGGCTCATTGGTGGCAACCCAAGGAGGTCCTTGACACCAGGGCATCCCAAGAACAGCTGCAGGGGGAGCCCCAAGAGAGTACAGGGTGGTGGTTCTCCAGGCACAAAGCATGGAGGACAGTGCCAAAGGCATCCACATTGCTGAGGTCCTCAAGATGGCACTGCGAGAGTGGGCACCCGAGGGGGAGGTCAATCGCGGATTCATGGTTACTGACGCAGGCCGTAACATGATCAACACGGTTGATAGGGCAGGGCTACATGGCACCTCTTGCATTGCATGATAGCAAGCTAGCCACTCAAGTCTTAGTATTGTTTTTAGCTGCTAAGAAGGACTGT
Organism: Phrynocephalus guinanensis; assembly: GCA_037367245.1. Taxonomy (NCBI): domain Eukaryota; kingdom Metazoa; phylum Chordata; class Lepidosauria; order Squamata; family Agamidae; genus Phrynocephalus; species Phrynocephalus guinanensis. The sequence goes on from CM074735.1 coordinate 3,324,775, forward strand.
TCTTCTGTAACTGGCAGCATCAATCTCCTAGGGACCTTTCTGTAAGAAGGCACAAAAATAAGTTACTTACCTGTAAATGTGGTTCTTCGAGTGTGCATCTGTGAATTCACACAAATGGGTCTTTGTGCCTGTGCAGAGATCTTCAGCCCTTCTAAAAGCTTCTAGATGGTATAGGACAGTGATGGCGAACCTTTTACCGACTGCATGCCCAAACTGAGATTCAAAACCCACTAAATGTTTTGCAAAGTGCCAATACAGCAATTTAACATGAATACAGGTGGCTGTGAAGGGGCAATGTCGGGTGCCCACAGAAAGGGCTCCGAGGGCCACCTTCAGTACCCGTGCCATAGGTTCACCAACACTGGTATAGGACCTCCTTCTCCCAGTGAGCATACTCCTCATTTCCTGCCTGCAGCCTCAATTCCCTGTTATCCACCGCTGAAAGAGAGCATAAAGACATGACAGATACAGGAAATGATAGGGCAGGAAGTGTGAATTGACAGTTGCACACTCGAAGAAGCACAATTACAGGGAAGTAACCTATTTTTTGTGCCTTCTTTCAGAAAGTTCCCTAGGAACTACCATATTTTTCACTCTATAAGATGCACTGGACCATAAAATGCACCTTGTTTTAGAGTTATGTATGTTTGGGGGAAAAAACGCACATACATACTGTGGTCCTGGTACATCTCCAGCCTCAGTTTACTCTCCAGACATGCTGCTCTTGGGAGTCCCTGTGTGCATGGCTGGAGAGTAACACGTGAAGACAAGCCACCCTCCTGTGTGGGTCTCCATGCTGGGAAGCCTTTGGCCCTTGCAGAGGCCTCTGGACCCGATGCAGTGCCAGCAGAGGCTTCCAGACATGGCTTTTAAAAAATGGCCTTGCATGATTGATTTGTTCCATAGAATAGAAGAGGGAGAACAAACAACCCTACTGAAGACCACAGAGATGAGAAACAGGCTAGTCAGTAACCACCCACCAGCTGCTCTTCAAGATGGGCTGAATGGGAGAACTCCCTCCCCTGGATTCACATTCTGTTACTCTCTAGCCTGTAAGGAAGCTAGATCTCGCATTGCTTTTTTGTTTCATCCAGGTATGGGAAGACATTGACACAGTGGAGTCAGAGGAGCACTGCAACTAGGACAAGGTACTTTGTAAAGACCCGAGGGGCTGTGGAGATTCCAGAGGGGAGTACCTTGTATTGGTAAGCATGGCCCCCAATTCTGAATCTTAGGTATTTGCAGTGATCTGTCCTTATGAAAATATGAAAATAAGTGTCTTACAAATCTATGACTGCAAACCAGGCTCCTTGCTGGAGTAAAGAAAGAATGTGTTGTAGGGTCATCATCCAGAATCATTTTGGATGGATGTAGAAATTTATATCCCTGAGATCTAGAATGGGTTGTAATCCTCCTTCTTTATCTGGAACAGTAAAATACCAGGAGTAAAATTTGCAGATATCATCTGCCAGGACTTTTTCTATTGCATCCTTGTGGAGTAGGATATTGACTTCTTCCCGAAGAGTTTCTGAAGGAGGTTTTATTATTATTTGCCCCAAAGGAGGGAGGTGGTCAAATTCTACAGTCTAGCCAGAAGCTATGATGGTGAGGACTCATGTATCGGCTATTTTCTGTTCCCATGCTGGAAGAAAGGGTTGCAGTCAGATGTCATTGTGGAGTATCAAAGGAGGAGGAATATAGTCAGGGGGTTGGTTTGGCTTTTAGGTCAAAGTGTTGTGGTAGTTAGCATTGGCAATTTCTAGCCGGGCCAGTCTGGCATTGGAACAGGGAATTGGTGTATTGCTGTTTGTAATGGTTTGTGTCTCTCTGTTGTTGAGAGTACTGTGGTCTACACTAGAGATGGGCACGAATAGAAAAAATGACGTTTCAGTATTTTGTTTCCGTTACCGGACCCGATTCGGTTCGTTTCCGTTTGTCGTGACATTTTTCAAAAAACTTTATTCTGTTTGTTCGTTTATTCATTCTTCGTTTTGTGTGTAGTGTAGTGTAGTGTAGTGTAGTGTGTGTGTGTGTGTGTGTGTGTGTGTGTGTGTGTGTGTGTGTGTGTGTGTGTGTGTGGTGCTTATGCAACTGTAGCTGGGGGAAACAGTGGGCTTAATCTTCCTTACAGCCACTGTGGGGTGGGGGAAAGAGCTCCCCCAGCAAGCGCCTCTCAGCTGCTTTGCGCTGGCCCCAAGCCAGCACCTCTCTGGTGCTCAGCTGGCTTCCCTGCACCCCTGGAAAGGAGGTGCAGGAAGCCAGTGAGGAGCAGCTGAGAGGTGGGGTGGGTGGGAAACATAAGTTTCACATAGGAGAGGGGAATAATAGTTTAAAATGTCTCCTACCTGGTGCTGGTCCGGTACTGCTTGGTCGGCAATAAAAAAAATTAAAATAAAAAATAAAATATCCCCAGCCATTTTCAGAGAGGTCCTGTTACCCTGCCATGGGCTGGACCCCTTCTCAAATGGCCCGCTTGGCACAAGTGGGTCCCCCTAGTGCCAGACGGGTCATTTTTGAAGGGGTGCAGCCGATGACAGCTCAGCAGGATCCCACTGAAAATGGCCCCATCGCCTGCGTGGAGCATTTTCAGGGCGGCGAGAGGGGGCTCAGATCCAGCCTCAGCCCGAGGAGACCAGATCTCAGCCCCTTCCTTCCCGACTCCCCCATGGAGCCTGACAGCCCTGCGCCGGCGGGAGGCAATACAACAATTTAATCTGAATACAGGTGGCTGTGAAGCGGCGGTGTCGGGTACCCATAAAAGGGGCTCCGAGTGTCACCTTTGGAATTCATGCCATAGGTTCACCAACACTGTCCTATACCATCTAGAAGCTTTTAGAAGGGCCAAAGATCTCTGTGCAGGTGCAAAGACCCATTTGTGTGAATTCACAGATGCCACAAAGTACCATGGTAGAGACTTGGGGCCACTTTGTTTCCATGAACTAATATTTGAGCAAAGATTTTTCCTTATTATCTCAGCTAGAAAGCTCTTTTTTGAACCTCACTATAAAGAAATGCTTTTACTAGATGAAACTCCTATTTCAATGAAGTTAGTTTATTACAGGAAAGGAGACAAAAATAGGATAAAGGAGGTAAAATATTTCTGTATCTGTCTAAAGAGAAAACTATATTTGTCCTAGGAGCAAATGAAAAGACACAGGATGCAGAGAAAGATACAAGTTAAAATTCTGTTTCTCCCAGCTGGGTTCTGAGATTTGAGATATAAATAGGTTCCATAAGGTTGAAGCACATGTTTAGCAGAAAATACAGAATTATGTTTATCTAATTGTTAACTTTCTAAACAGATTTTAGTCCAAAATATGGATCTCCAGGGCGCTAGATTCCCGCATTTTAATAAGGCTATCAACATCCTAAGAAAAATGTGCCTGATAAGGCTGGCAGAGCTTTCCATACTGGGCTCATCAGGGAACCTCCCAGCACATCAACCAGTGAAACCAACTATGTCATGCAATGGGCATTCAGTGTGGTCAATCAAAGAGGGGAGGACCAACAGTGCAGCAGCAGAGCCAAAGGAAAACCAGCCAAAAGGTGCCACGACCTTTTGCCCAGTAGAGGTTGGCTCACTTGTTATGGTGAGTGTGTGTGCATGTTGGAGCACATGGGGATATGTGGACATTAATCGGGTGAGGTTGGGAAGCTCTAACTAAAAAGGTGGGAGATGAGGAGGACGTAAATGAGTCAACAAGTGAAGCAATCAACTCAATGGACCCCCAGGATTATGTGCCTTGTGCCTTCATTGACCTGTCCTCTATCCCTTTATCCCTTTCCAAATTAGATTCTTGCTGGGTAAATTGACCCTATCTGACTCCAAAGCAGTGGTGACAGTATAGGCACCAGGCCTGGCTGGTTCGACATCAGGAGGACTGAAGATTGATGGCGCAGTGGTTAAATGCCTGTCCTGCAGGTAAAACTGTGCTCACGACCTGGGGTTCAATCCCCGGTAGCAGGCTCAAGGTTCACTCAGCCTTCCAGCCTTCCGAGGTCGGTAAAATGAGTACCCAGCTTGCTGGGGGGTGGGGGGCAATGTGTAGCCTGCACACTGTAATTAAAATTGTAAACCGCCCAGAGACTACTTGTAGTGGTATAGGGCGGTATATAAGCAGAACACTTTGCTTTGCTTTGCGTTGATGCCTGCAGGGTGCCTCTGCGTGATCTATACTGATCTGGGCTGGGAGGGCCAATCAAGAATGAAACTTGGGAAGGTAAGAAGAATGATTATAAGTAGAGATGGGCACAAAATGAACTTTTAATAGTTTTTTATTTGTCACCCATTTTGTTAGCTAAAGAAACAAATGATGAAAACAACCCATCAAAGAAAAATGAAACAAAACGAAACAGAAATTTCCATTTTGTTTGCTTCAATTTTCATTACCCCCTCCTACCTTGTCCTGTTGCCACAGTCCTCTGGGCCTGGTGGGAACGTAGACCTGTAGGGGGGCTGGCCCCAAGCCAGTGCCTCAAAAGCCCCTACTGGGGACTTTTTAAAAACCCAAAACATAAAAATGAAAAAAGGAGCGCTGACCCGGGCCCAGGGGTGGCTGAGTGGGCACTGTAAATGAAAGGAAAAAAAACGAATCAGCACCACCCCAGCCCCAGTGGCCGCGTGGTCAGTGCATAAAAACAAAAACAAAAACAAAAAAGGAGCACTGACCCGACCCCAGGGGTGGCTGTGTGGGCACTGTAAAATATAGAAAAATAATAATAATAATAAAAAGAATCAGCACCGACCCAGCTCCAGAGGCTCTGCGGTCGGCACTTAAAGAACCCCCCCCCCCGAGGCACTGGCCCCAAGACAGCACCTCTCAGCTGAGAGCCACTGGCTTGGGGCCAGTGCCTCAAAAGCGCATACTAGGGACTTTTACCCCCCCAAAAAAAAAAATCATAATGAGGAGGAAAAAGAAGCGGCAGAGGGCTCAATCAGGATCCCCAGCCAAGGCGGCAAAACAACTGCGGCTTGACAAGATACTGGCACAGACAGTAAGAGAAACCGTAAGTGAGATATCTAAAATGACCTCCCCAAGTAAATTTGCAGTGTTGGAAGCTGAACCCCCTCTGGCATATGATGATTATGATGAGAATAAGATCCCAGAACAGACTGCCTCTCTCTCCCCTGATCTGGGGTTACTTTCTAAAGCCCAAGTCCAAGTTCTTGAAGGCAATCAGCCCTCTTCACCCTCTGATACTATCATGAGACCTTGTAATACTTCTGCAATCATTAACAGAGGGGAGCACAAGAGACAATTAATTGAAATTGTTGGAGAGCATTGCATTCTAACAGGGAGAACTATCTTAGCAATTTTTCAAAAGCTTGAAAACATCAGCAATCAATTGGATAGTGTCCATAAGTCCCTTAATAAAAATGAAGGAGAGCCTTTAAAAGCCCATTCTCACTCACATCCCCCTGCTGAAACAGAGACAAGGGGCCACATGGAGGATATGGACAAAAATGTCGAAGAGCCCTCTAAGTACAGTAGGGCATGTGGGTCCCATTCTCATCGCCTTCAAGTGGCTAAAATAATGCTTGAGGTCACAAACAACTATAGGAATCGAGGAAAATGGGCAAATAGACAGAAGGTTGTATCCTCCCTAAGCTCCCTCCTCAGAACGACACCATCACAAATTGATCTAAAAACCATTGTGACCTTACCTGCATCATGTAACTCCACAAGGCTGCTTCTAGAATTTGATGCATCTACAATTTCACTTATGTTTTTTAAAATGAGGGACTTTTTGAACACTCTCTGCATAAGAACTAGAAGAGTTTTTAGCGATGACATTGTAAAACCACTGTTATCAGATAAAAAGATTCCCTTGCTAAACGCTGCCTCCATGCCAAGGCCACATCAAGTTGGCTGCTTGCCAAACCACAACTCTGCAGATAACCAAAAAGAAGCCGTGCAGCAACTACAGTTAACCCCTAAAAGGCAGCTTCCACCTGAAATTGAGTCCTTGGGAAAGCTAACCTCTTCTCTGGAAGAATCCCTTGCAAAATTCACGGAGTCCTTAACAGTCTGGAGTCAAGTACCGACTGATGAGACAATGTGACGAACACAAGGAAAACCTGCTTCCAATGTCACCTCAGGCGGCACTAGCATATTGGAGGGAAGACAAAATCAAGACTTGGATTTGCCTTTTGCTGCTACTCCGCATAAACTGGAAATAACAGAGGGCTGTCGTAAGGAGGTACCTCACCCCTTGGAAGAAGACCTACTTCTGCAGCTCGACGTCGACGTGGACGGGGATAATATAACAACTGCCACCTTTAAAGGCCTCTCTTGGACAGAACAAACTAAGATCATCTCGTCCCTAGACATAGTTAGGTCTGAGCTGTTTCATAAATGAACAATGTTTTAATAAAAATTTAAAAAAGAGTGTTGCGCTGTAAAATAAAGAGAAAATAATAATAAAAAGAATCAGCGTCAACCTGGCCCCAGGGGCCGCACGGTAGGTGCTTTTAAAAAACCCAAGGTGCTGGCTTGGGGCCAGCACCTCAAAAAGCCCTTGCTGCTGGGGCCAGGATCACCTCCGTTGCTGCTGCCATCTGGTCAGTCGATCCGAACCAGTTTGGATGGGTTCAGGTTCGTATGAATTTTTTTAGAAATTCATATGAACCCAAACCCGAACCGAACCAAGAGTGGGCCCGAAACAGACAAACCTGAACCATGGGTTTTCTGTTTCGTGCCCACCTCTAATTATAGGACTGGTAGGACGGAAAGAGACTCGGGATGGGGAAAAGGCCTGGGGAAGCCCAGCACCTGTGCATAGTGGCCTACAATAAAAGAACTAGACAAAGATTGACCCATGGTATGGCTTTTATGAAACTTCCCAAAATGTATTTTGATGCAAATGCTTCCCATGGAAGGTCTAGGAGATCACAGTACCAATATTATGTAAGAGAGGAAAAATTCTTTCTTTCTTTCTTTCTTTCTTTCTTTCTTTCTTTCTTTCTTTCTTTCTTTCTTTCTTTCTTTCTTTCTTTCTTTCTTTCTTTCTTTCTTTCTTTCTTTCTTTCTTGCATTTCTAGACCACCCTATTTCCCAAATAGGGACTCTGGGCAGTTTACACAAAATCAAATTAATCAATGATGAAAAACAAACAAAACAATAAACAGCTTTGAAAAATAATAAACAAATTTGAAAAGTTAGTTTCCAAGTAAAGGATGTGAACACATTTAAAACATTTCTTGTTCTTCAGGATCCCCCAAGGCTTGCCCTGCAGAGACTTCTCACTATAGAGGTCCCACACCATCATCTTGGCACTTTGTGAAAATCATACTTCAGTTTTACTTTCCTTTTTTGTCTTCTTTTTGTTTTGTTTTCCTTTTTTGTTTCTGCATTTGCACAAGACTTCGCTAAATTCTGTGCAGCTGAATGCCTTATCTAGAAATCTTGCACAGAGAAATATTTCTCAAGAGAACCAGAATAATCATACACAAATTGGTGTTTGTTCCAAGAAAAAAAAAAGATAATGGAATATCTTTGAAATATCATGAGACTTTTTTTAATGTTAAACTCATCCTGGAACAATTTACACAAAAAGGCACATTTTCTAAAAAAGGTAAAGATTCCCCCCACACATGCATGATAGTCATGTCCGACTCTAGGGGCGGTGCTCATCTCCGTATTCCAGCCAAAGAGCCAGTGTTGTGCAAGTCCATGGCTGCAAGGAAACACTGTTTTCTAAACACCACTGTGAAACTACACCATGGAAATCTTAGCACCACACTGTACCAAAAACACACTGATCAATAAACCTGCTTTCATTCTTCCAGCTTCCATCCTCAATACACAACACAATCAATGGTTCCCAGCCAAGCAATTACAGCACATGCAACTGCCTCTGCCTGGAACCAAAAACCAGAGACTCCAAACTCAGGGATCTAAGAAATGCATTCCTCAGACTACAATACCACCTGTGATTAAGGAACAAATTAATAAAGTAAGATTGATGCCCTGAAGTAACCTACTGCAGGATAGACCCAGAAAAGAAAGTTGCTCAAGACCATTAGTTGCCACTTTCAGGCCACAGCTAAGACCATTAACTTGCATCATAAATTACTGTATTTTCAACCAGTCCTTGGCAAGAACACTTCAGTCTCTCAAGCCCTTGGTGGAAGCGCTTTGTTTGCTTACAGACAACCTCCCACATGGGACAACATAACACTGACACAGATATGACAATTATAACCTGCAACAAATCCAGATGCCAGATTTGGCCCCAAAAATCTGGCCTCTGCTTCTTTCCACAAATCTGACACCTTCCTCTTCAGACAAGCTTTCCCTGAATGAGGAACATCCTACTATGTAACTTTATATGGATTAGCATACATGATGGCATTGACTGATTTCATAAGAACACCAGTACTTTCCATGTTACTTTCCACCCCTTATAATGGATTTTTCTTTTCTTTTTATGTGCTCTTGGTAGCTCTACTGTTACCTTTTAATGTTCTAAGACGCCTCTTTTAATTCCATGTTCTTAAGTTGAATACATCTTAAATGTTCCGCGCTGTATATTGCCCCTCATTATTGTAAGCCACTTTGGGTTCTTTTCCAAGGACAAAAGTGGGGTAAAATCTGGCCTCTGCTTCTTTCCACAAATCTGACACCTTCCTCTTCAGACAAGCTTTCCCTGAATGAGGAACATCCTACTATGTAACTTTATATGGATTAGCATACATGATGGCATTGACTGATTTCATAAGAACACCAGTACTTTCCATGTTACTTTCCACCCCTTATAATGGATTTTTCTTTTCTTTTTATGTGCTCTTGGTAGCTCTACTGTTACCTTTTAATGTTCTAAGACGCCTCTTTTAATTCCATGTTCTTAAGTTGAATACATCTTAAATGTTCCGCGCTGTATATTGCCCCTCATTATTGTAAGCCACTTTGGGTTCTTTTCCAAGGACAAAAGTGGGGTAAAATATTCAAAATAAATAAACAAAATAAATTAATTTATTCTGCCAATATAATTACAGGACTTAATAATGTCACACATAACATTTAGGGTGCTTTTACCTGTCTCTCTACCAATGCTATTAATGGCATCTTTTGCCAACAATGCCTACCTGCACTCTACTCAGGACAACAGGGACCATCTCTACACAAAAGAATTAATGGGCATCACCAACCCTAAAAAGGTAGTCTTCTTAGTACAGTATAATTAACAATCATTTTAGATCTGCTGTTGTTATTCTTTGACAGGGCATCTTGCATCCCATTAGAGTGCAAAGCTTGAATGGAATAGATCTGAATATCAAACAAAGGCAATTACCACATTAACTCACACAGTTTTCAACTTTGTAACCAACCAACTGCTGCCTCTGAATTTTGATAAAAATTTCACATTATCTCTTCTGTCTGATGAAGTGGACTTTGCCCCCTCCCCCAGCCTGGAAATAAAGAGGCGAGGCGACTTAAGTTGGGATAAAATGGGCCACAATTTATTAATCACATTTTAACTTATTTAAACTAATATGCATATAACCTGAGAAAAGGACCAGAATCATAGTGCAAGCAGGTAATGGAAAGATAATTGTATACTTCCCACCCATATTGTATTCAGTGTAATTCATGTCTTGGAAGGATGTTGCCCACCTGTTCAGCATTATTCCAACTTATGAATTTGCTAGCCCATCCCAGCCCTCAGTTGGGCCTAATGTTACCTTATTGTTTTGTTTAATCCTCACCCTAACAGTGATGTTTAATTTTAACCAAGGGCTGTATAGCACCTTAAGAGAGACTTACCAAGGGCATGACTGAATACCAGTACCTCTTGCACTACCCACGTATACAAAATTCTGACCATTAAATATGCAAAGAGAAACTCATCCCACACCAAAAAGAGAATAGGATGAGCAAAAATGCATGGCTAATCTGGGCCAATCTGATTAACCACTACAAGTCCCCATCTGGCCCCATAGCGGCCAGCTGGTCTGATTCTCCTTTTGTGAGGGTGGGAGGGTGGGGTTGATCATCTCAAAAGAGAAGAAACTAGGGTAGGGCAGAGGCTGCCCTGGGAAGTTTGGGCCCCAGATGGTTTTGAGGTTTTCACGCCAGAAATCCAGGTGCGCAGGCAAACAAGTCCCACCCCCAAACTGCGTTGGAATCAAAACCACCATGATCCCAAAAAGCTCACATTAAAATAGAAAAGTCTTTAAGGTGCCAAAATGCTTTTGTCTTTTCTAATAGTTCTTTCATTTTTATTTGTTCTTCTAGTTTTTATTTTGTTTTAGCCTTGATATTGTTGTACATGGCTACCTCTTCTAAACTGATCCTTAGTAAAGAATGCTAACTGAATAACTTCTGTTCTTGCTTCTAATAACAAACTTGTTTAGCATTTTAATACTCCCTATAGCACAGGCAGATGCAGCTGAGGTACCCTCTGCTGTGCTCACCTTCTAATTCTCCTGGGCTTCTAGGTACTCCTATTTCCATATTTATAATTCACCACAGGGATATCTCAGAATGAATGCAGAACTACCACTAGAGATGTCAGATGTGCCTTCATGAATTTATATGGTACCATAACAAAAATCCTTGGTTCCAGAATTCATTAATGCACAGACAGTTGTCAACATGAAACATAACAATTTATTTATAAGGCTGTACGGAGCTGAACTGTCAATTATAGTCTCCTAAACTATTACATTTGTATCTAGACACACACTTCTCCTGAACTTTTAGACATTCATTTTATGGACACACTGCATTCTAACTATTTTTATCAAGTTTTTTTCCTTTTTCTTATACTCCACATCTGAACTAATTCATGCAACTCTCTCTCTCTCTCTCTCTCTCTCTCTCTCTCTCTCTCTCTCTCTCTCTCTCTCTCTCTCTCTCTCTCTCTCTCTCTCTCTCTCTTATATGACTAACTTTTATGCCCACATGCTCTAAAATCTAGCTTTAAATTGCCAACTATAAATTTTCAAAGCAAATAACAAATGAGAGGGCAGACATTGAAGCAGTCTGCCATACTCCCATTCACTGTTCTTAGGAAACAGTGCCTTGGCTCCAACCTGGGCAAAAATAGGAATGTTTTTACTACAATATAAAAAAGGCTCAAGTGGTTTCAAATCAATGCTCAGGTCTCAAACAGTCTACAATAAGTCCCATTCTAACAATTCACTTCTAAAGAATTGCAACCATTCTATATCAATCTGAGAGAGAAAAAATTCTGTTTGGAAAGAACATCGAATGAGGATGTCCGAGAAGATTCTCAGCCATTTTGGTGAGATTATCTGGAAGTTGAGACCTGGCAACATCACTTCTTTTTCTTGTGAGATTGAAACATTTCACTACTCATCATCAAAGTAGTGACTGACAAAGCTACTTGGATGAGTAGTGAATAGAGATGGGCACGACTTGAAAAATTTTTTTTTTCGAGTTGTCGTTAGTCGGCCGGTCCCGTTTCGGCTCGTTTCCGGTTTTCGCGAAAATTCACAAAAATTAGTCGGTTCGTTTTTTCATTTTTTCGTTGTCGTTAGTACTGGTTTTTTTGGGGGGGGAGCGGGCTCCTGGAGGCACCTCTGTGGGGTGGGTGCCTCCTCTGGCCCGCTATAAAGGGAAAGTGGGCTCCTGGAGGCACCCGTAGGTGCCTCCTATCCTCACCCACTAGGAAGGGGAAGCAGGCTCCAAGAGACCCCTCAACATGGGGGTCTCCCCTCCTCACCTGCTGCTGCTGCAAAATGCTATGCAATAGCCATATGGATATTGCATAACATAATGTGCAGACAGTGAGACCAGTGAGAGTGATAGCGTCATGCCTTCCCTGCACAAGGCTCTCGCACCACCATGTCTCACACAGAAGGGAATTGTACTTGCTGCGTGTAGTGCAATGCAAGCAAGTAGATCTGGCTTTAAGGTGGCTTAGTGCAAGGGCTAGAGTTAGGCTAGTGACGGGTAAGGTTACGGTGGGCTAGTGGGTTGCACCTCTGGGTGCCTCTCTGACCCACTAAGAAGACAGTCTGTGACGTATGGGTACGGAGTCAAGGGTTAGGGTTAGGGTTAGGGGGGCTAGGGCAGGTTTTAGGGGGGCTTTTTGGCACATCCCAGAAGTCTCCATGGCCAAGTGGCCATGCGACTGGTGGGATGGCTCCAAAAATTTGCATGGTCGTCCACTCCCACATGGCTGGCCACTCGGCCAGCCCATCATTGCGCAGGTGAAAATAAAATAAAATAAAATAAAATCAATGGAGGACAGAGGAGGAGAGGAGAGACATTTTGTTGCAAGAAAAAACCCACTGCTACTGTGAAAAATCTGGCAGTTTATAAATTTTCGCGTGTTTCTGTTGTGCTTGTGTGTTTTTGGACCACGATTTCAAAAACAATATTGCGTTCGCCGCCCCATTTTGGATCCCCTGCCCGCACCGCATGGCATGGCGATGGCGACTCGCGAGTCCGGCTGCCCAGGACGGGGGGGAGGCGGGACCCCCCTCCAGAAACCACCCCTCCGGTAGGTGCCCTGCGTCCTTAGTCAAGCAGGCATTTTTCCGCCTGCTTTTTTGGCCCGGGAATGGGTGGGGGGAGAGTTTAAAATTTTTTTCCTGTGCCGTCCGTGCCGCTTGCTTGCGCTTTAATTGCGGCGGCTGGCGGCCAGCGAGACTGGCCTTTTTGCTGGCTGGCTGCGAGCCTGCGGCGAGTGGTGGCGAGTCCCACCAGAGCAGCCCAGGACGGGGGATGGGGGGGAGGCCGGGGACCTCCAGAAACAACCCCTCTGGTAGGTGCCCTGAGGCACGGCAGGCATTTTTCCGCCTGCTTTTCAGCCGGGAACCGGGTTTTTTTAACTTTTAAAAACTTTTTTTCTGTGCCGCGTGGCATCGCGCGATTGCGCGATGCAAGGAATGAGCACGACAAATCAGACCAAAATTTTTCGTTCGTCGGTTCCAGCTCGAAGTCTGGGGGAGTGATTCCCGTTACCGTTTCCGTAGAGTAATGGAACCGAGTAACGGAAACGGAAACGGGAATACCGCTAAATCGTGCCCATCTCTAGTAGTGAAACATTTCAATCTCACTAGAAAAGAGGTTCAGTTGCAATGACTCAACTTCCCATCAAATCAGTATACATTTCAGAGAAAATGTCATCTTTTTGACATTTCACAATTCTTATTTATTTCATTTCCATCTCACCTTTCTTTCAATAAAAGGATCCAAGTGTTTACCTTATTTGCCAAGTGGCTCATATCTATTTGTATCTTATATTTTATTCAGTCAGCACTGTGATAGCCAGCTCCTCGCCTCCTCAATGTTTAATTAAAGTCTAGTGAAAGATGTTATACATACTGCTTAATAAAGGATTTACTCCCCCCTTCATATCAGAAAGGATGAGCCTTCACCTGTGAACAGCCGTGCAATACAAAGAAAATGCCCCAGACCAAATGCAGCACCACTGAACAATTTTCTATGTTGTTAAAACCTTAAAAAGTTATCCACCACCACCACCTCCTCCTCCTCCATCCTCCATCCTCCTCCTCCTCTTCCTTATCATCATCATCATCATCATCATCATCATCATCATCATCATCATCATCATCATCATCATCATCATCATCAAAGTAATGAACTTGGAAGGGGCCTACAAGGCCATCAAGTTTAACCTCAAAGAATATCTGCCAAGTGTTTGTCCAGGTTCGTCTTGAATGCCTCCACTGTTGGAGCACTCACCTCCTCTTCGAGAAATTGGTTCCCTTGCCACATGGCTCTAACAGGTAGGAAATTCTTCCTGATATTCAGCAGAAAGCTGAGTTCTCTTTACTTGAACCCATTGTTGCCTACCCTACACTCTGGGATGGTCAAGAACAGATCTTGCCCCTCCTCTGTATTGCAGCCCTACTACTACTACTACTACTACTACTACTACTACTACTACTACTACTACTACTACTACTACTAATAATAATAATAATAATAATAAATAATAATAATAAATAAATAAATAAATAAATAAATAAATAAATAAATAAATAAATAAATAAATAAATAAATAAATAAATAAATAAATAATTGTCATTGAAAATGAAGTGGAGGATAGATTATGGTCTCACCTTTTTCCTGGATCTGGACACAACACTGTCCTTCCTTATGCCTACTACAGGAAAGGAACTGTATTATAAGCATTAGGCTATAATATGATATACTGTATTCCAGTAGTAATTTGTATTTCTATTCTAAAATTCTGTTTTATACTAGTTTGGTAATATTCTAAATCACTGGCATCCTTCAGTCTCGAAAGAATATGGTATCATGCCTGGAGTAGAGATCCTAAGAACAACACCTAGTGTGACTAAATAGACCAATTCAGGAATGGCAGTCTCTACCGCACTGGGGACGGATGTATTCTGTTTCTTGCCCGGTCCTCGAGTTTCGTTCTTTCCGTGCCTGCCTCTTTTCCTCTGCCTGTTGGACAAATGCCTCTTCGAATTTATGTAGACCATGCTGTATATCTTGCCTCCAGACAGTGCGATTGGAGGTTGGGGTTTCTCATCTGTTGAGGTCCATTCCCAAGGCCTTCAGGTCCCTCTTACAGATATCCTTATACCGCAGCTGTGGTCTCCCTCTGGGGCGCTTTCCCTGCACTAGTTCTCCGTATAGAAGATCTTTTGGGATTCTAAATATGTTTTTATTATTTACCTATGAATCTCCAGTTACTGCTAGATAGACTTTTCTTCCCTTTCAGACCTTCACTCTCCCCCATTTAGAATAACTGCTTACCTAAACCACACATCATTCAGCTTCTATTCTTGCAATGTATTAAGAACCCCCTTACATAATAATTATTGAAATAAATATGTCCCAAAGTGGCAGCTTTTGATTTTTCACTAGGAATTCCTGTTCGGCTGGAGATAATAAAGGTTCTTCAGTTATGCTGTACCAGTAAGTATGAAACATTTGATCTTATTTTATTTACACAGGCAGATAATAAATAGTAATTATTAAAAAGCAAGCAACAACAAAGGAATGGCTAACATTTTAATCACTTGTATTAAGACTAAAAAGAGTTTGCCATGCACAAACAGTATATCTCAATATGCCTATGTGGCACTTGAAAGGTGTTAATAAACAACATGTTACTTTAAGTAATACCTAAATGATATGCTAGTCAAATTAAATATGGCATTTCTCATGTACACAAGTGAGGTGACTCATGCACATAATTGGAAAAAACTGTCATTGCAAAGACTTTTATTTGCCACTTCATCATAATACAGTTTACAAGGAAATGAGGGTAAAACTGACTAAACCCTCATGAAGTTTGAAGCTAATAAACAGGATATAAGCCAGTTCTAGTCAAGTGTGAATGCATATTAAAGATGAATTTAAAGGGGATTGTAAAGCTACTAGCCTAAAAGAAGACCAATAAAACGAACATAAATTGAAAAAGATAGAAAATCTCCTCTCTCTCTCTCTCTCTCTCTCTCTCTCTCTCTCTCTCTCTCTCTCTCTCTCTCTCTCTCTCTCATGAGGCACACAGGTCGTTTTTAAATTTCCCAATCTGTTTTGAAACAGTTCATAAAAAGAATATGTCTCCTCACTGTGATTTATTCCTCTGTACCTTTTAGGGTAATTTCATTTCACATAATACCTGTCTTATTGTTGACGGCAGCTGAGGAAAATTGTGTAAGGTGTAGTCCCTTTTATTTTATTTTATTCAAATATTCAAAATATTCAAAATAATAAATAATATGATGTGCTAAGTTACAAATTCACTCTGCTAGTGTTAACCCCAATGGAAACTAGTTGTATTGACTGGCAACGGTATCAGGAGACAGATATCTAGTCTCATGTGCTCCCAAACGCATCTGGTGGAGCCGCTGTGAGATACAGGAAGCTGGACTAGATGGGCCTTTGGCCTGATCCAGCATGGCTCTTCTTATGTTCTTATGTAACGTGCAATGGACCACCCCATCCCAGTCCACCCCTGCTTGCCTCTTGAAAGCAAAGGCATTTTACAACACAGTTCTTCCCATTTCGTTTAGATGAAATATATGTATACTAGTTTAAAGTGTATATATATACTTTATATATACTTTATATATACTTTATATATATTTCTAATCAGAGAAACTCGACAATAATCTGTACTGGGACAGGCCATGAACGCTGGGGGAGTGAAAATTCTCAGTATTTTTCATGCATAGACTTGGTAGAGCTCCTAACTGGACAAATGGGCTGGTGGAAAATCCAGATTTAAGCCCCCATTCAGCAATGGTACCTGCTTACATGCAATGAGTAACCCACTGCTTCTTAGCCGAATAGTCCTCCATGGACTGTAGCAAGGAAAAATGAAGCTGCATTTGCCACTATCCTCAGTTTTATAATAGAAAAACAGGATGCAAATGTCAAAAATAAACAAAGCAGTTTCTAGTTCTCATCCTTGAGCAGAAGAGTACACTGTATCTCACGGTGAACTCAGTATGAACTTTGCTGCCATAATGCTTGATTTCCTTTATGTTTCCCACTTGTCATTCTAATGGCAATATCCCAGCATTGTGTAAACTAAAGAGACAGCATTATTGTTGCAGACGGTACTCTTAAATATTAAGAGTAGTTCTTTGAAAGACAAATCTGAGGAATAATCCAGACAACAATGCAATTACATATATCTGTCTATAGACAGCATGCGAGATGGGAACAGGACACATGCCTGCCCCAAGTAAGTATAAGCCTCATGACTTGCTGTGTTTCAGGTGTAGTGCTGAGCTGAATAGTCAACCTGTCGGAGCACCAAATTGACAATTATAAATTGAAGACTGGGCTGTGCTGAAACAAATAGGCACATAAATCTGGTTCACAAAGATTACTTACCGCATAACATGGTGCTTATAACTTAGTGCTATCTATCTGTCTCTGTCTCTGATACACAGACACACATGCTGCAATGCAATTTCCCTTTCTTATATGAACACAACAGTATGTGTGACAGGCCTGCAAAACATGTGGCTTGTGAAGTTGAAATGCAGCTCACAAACCATCTATTAAAGCCTGCCAGCTGTGTAACAGCTTTCCTCCCCTCTCCCCTTCTGAATAGGCAGGGAAAAAACCAGGACGTTTATCCAACCCCTTGTGGATCACCCTACACAGTTGATGGGTTGCACTTATTTGGCTAAATCACAAGTGTGCAGCTGTAGTGCTGCCAGCTGACTAGCACAAGTCACACACTAGTTCAAACAGCTTTATCCCTTCTGGCTCTAAAATGATAAAAGATGCTAGTGGCTGCAGAGAAGGTATCACGTCACATATTGAAATGTAGGCTGTTTTCTCACAATTTGTCTGACTAACTTCCAATATTATACCATGCTCCCATTCTCCACAGGTGATGTTGACAGAGCAGCTTCAATAGGCTCTCAGATGAGAAATTCACAGCCGCAGCCATTCTATTCTAGAACAGGGTGTCTTCCCCATAGCTGTTTGTAATGCACTTGAACACAGAATACTTGCCAATACTTTAGCCAAAGCATGCAAAATTTGTGATGCACCATGTCAAATACAAGCTACTGGCATATATTGGGCCTGCCAGCTCCTTCACAATTTACTGTCCATCATCACCCCTTTTCCATATTGCTTTGTACATGACTAGACATGGGCATGACTAGGCGAAATTCTCGTTTCCGTTTTCAGTTCTCATTATCGTTACGTAATGGGTAACGGTAACGAGAATTACTCCGCTCCAACTTGAACTTGAACCGAAAAAGAAAAATTGGGTCTGATTTTTCGTTGTCTTTCATGGCATCGCGGCGATCGCGCGATGCCAAGCAGCACAGAAAAAAAGTTTAAAAAAACCCCCGATTCCCGGCCATAAAAGCAGGCAAAAATATGCCTGCCTCAGTGAGGGCACCTACCGAGGGGTGGTTTCTGGGGGGGTCCCCGGCCTCCCCCCCCATCCTGGGCTGCTGGTACCAGGCTGGGGGGGCCAGCCTCGTCATATCCATTTGCCATGCGGTGGGGGGGATCCAAAATGGCGATTGCAATATTTATTTTTAAATCGTGGTCCAAAAACCCACCAAAGCACCACAGAAACATTTGAAAATTAGGTATTTTAAATGCCTTTTTATAGTAGCAGCAGTGGGTTTTTCTTGCAATAAAACATCTCCATTGATTTTATTTAATTTTAATTTTATTTTTATTTTTTTACACCTGCGCATGCGCAATGATGGGCTGGCCATGGGATGGGACCATGCAAATTTTTGGACCCATTCCACCAATCGCATGGCCAGGTTTTGACTGAGACTTCTGGGTGTGCCAGAGAGGGCATTAAAAGCCCACAAACCCTAACCCTAACCCTAACTCTAACCCAACCCTAACCCATATGCCAGTACGCTGTCCTTGTTAGTGGGTCAGAGGCACCCAGAGGTGCAGCCCACTAACCCACCCTAACCTTAACCGTAACCCAAAGCCTAGCCCTTACCCTAACCCCAACCCTAACCCAGATCCGTACGCAAGTACACTTTCCTTCTTAGTGGGTCCCAGGCACCCAGAGAGGTGCCTCCCACAGCCCACTATCCCCTACCCCTAACCCATTCCCTAACCTGTACGTCAGTACGCTAGTACACTCCCCTTCTTAATGAGTCAAAGTGAGGCCCCCAGAGAGGTGCCTCACAGAGCCCACTATCCCCTATCCCATTCCCTAACCTGTACGGCAGTACGCTACTATGCTTCCCTTCTTACTGAGTCAGAGGCACCCAGAGAGGTGCCTCTGCCACCCCACCCTAACATAATGTAATGTAAATGTATGGTACGCGGCGGCTCCGCGAAACGCTTCCCTTGCTTCCCTTCTTAGTGGGTCAGACGTCAGAGAAGCACCCAGAGAGGTGCCTCCCAGACCCCACTTACCCCAACCCCAACCCCAACCCAAATGACAAACGACAAACGGAAATGACAAATTTTTGAAAATTTCCTCTACAAACGGAAACGAGCTGAAATGGACCCGTCCCGACAATCGAAAACTCGAAACGTCATTTTTCCTGGTCGTGTCCATCTCTATACATGACTGATAAACCATAAATGGTGGACTAGTGAGTCACAAGCTATTGCATTGCACCAATTCTCATTCTCTACTATGTGCACTTAAACATGCTGTCCCTTTTTAGTAGAAATATGAGATACATATTTCATAAATATTCATAGTGTAATATATAAACAAACACAACACCAAGGGAAAGTAGGCTGCAAAGGTAGGTAACATGTACAAACATCTGCATTTCAATCTCACAGGAAAGCTGCCAACATTTATCTCCTTAGTGATGAGAAGAAGAGAGACAATGCCAGCCTGCTCTCCGCTGCCCACAAAAGCTATTCCACCTGTAGAAATGGTTCTGAGCAGAACGCCAACTTCACTGCTAAAGCGGTGAGTTTCTCTCTCTCTCTGTGTGTATTTGTATTGGGACATTTCTCTGTGCAAAATCCTGCATTTTCTGCCCCCAACTAGTATTTTGGACCAAACACAGTCTTCACATAAAATGCCTTTTTTTTTGCGCTAAAGGCATTTTATTGATGCTGCTGCTAACAAAAAAAGCACATTTTTATGTCTTTTGCAGGAACAAAAAAATATCTCTCAGCATCTGACAATTTTTCTAATGTTTTGATGTGTGGAAAAACTACTTTTTTTCATCAAGAGTTTGAAAATCTGTGAATATTTATTGCATTCTTACCCTGCAGCAGAAGTGGATGGTAGTAAAAAGCTTTAGCTGGGTGGGGTGGGGGTGGGGACTGTCAGAAGAAGCCTAAGGTTCCATCCAAGTAATTAGGTAGAGGGGGTTTCAGGCAGTTGGTTTTGCTTCTCTTAAAACAGCAGCAAAGTGTTTGCTGTTTAAGTTACTCTTACGGTCCCCACCCCCACCCCACCCCTAGGTCTGTATTTTCTGCTGAAATGATTTAGGTGGCTTTGAGTAATGGGCTCACCCTGGGCTGCAGAGGATGTAGAAAGTGGCATTTGCTACTTGGTTTCCTGTAGCAAAATGTTTTGTGAAAGTCCTTCCCACACAGAAATTCTTCCTCATTCCTTTGGGAGATTATTCTTTCAGTGACATGGCGCACTCAACCCAATGCTGAGGAAATAACTTGATGTTAAAAGAAACAGAGAGCTGATACCAGAGCTGTCAATAGGGTGCTGCTGAGGGAAATAAATGGCCACTCTCCTCTGCCCTTTTTTGGTTTCTTTTTCTTTTTCAGGAGATGCCACAATCTCCTCCTCCCCCCCCCCCCCCACGGGAGATCACACCCATGCCTCCTGGGTGACTGGGTGGAAGAGAGTGACACTTGCCCCAGGTACCTAACTGGGTAGTTACAGCTGTGGTGGGAGGCTTCATCATGCTATTCATTATCCTACCATTGCCTTCATCAGGCAATGGGTACATCCAGGGGTACTTACAACCAACCCGTTGAAATGAATTGCACTGGTTAGTGTAATTTAGGTCCTGAGGGTTCCAAAGTGTTTGCACTGGGTGGGACAACAGTGAATGTAAGCCAATGACATAATTTAGATATAGAGCAGTAATCAGTGTGATGCAACAACACAAGTTGCTGTACCAGATGTTAGCAGGAAAGGAGAGGAAAGAGACCTAATGGAGTGGCAGCTCATTGTCTTTTGCAGTCAGTTGCTGCCCATCATAGTGGCTGCATGAAGACTGCTTGTTTGCCTTCTATTAAATAGTGGGTTCACGACACCGGGAGCTCCATCAACATACCTTTATTGCAGAACAACGAGGATAGACAAGACAAGAAGCAAGGCTAAGAAGAACACACATGCGTATTTATACAGACGCTGCCAGAAGGTAGCTGTTAATTATCTGCAGCTGGTCTGCCACAATTAACCCCTACCTCCCCGGCAATACTGTCTGTACTTCCACTACATAACACCTTATACATCTTCCTTAAACAAACTCACTCCAATTACAGAGAAAGAAGTGTAGGTAGAGTGATGACTGTGAGTAGTGTGATGTGATTAGTCAAAGAATAGTGTAATAGTGAGACCATGGCCCTTTGCTCTCTTCTTAGGGTGAACTGACTGGGCTACCAGGCAGCTTAATTCTGATCTAATGGGAGCTGCTCTTTTAACAGAGTTTATAAGTTTCAGAGAACAGGGTTCAAATCCCACTCAGCCATGGAATTTCACTGGAGGAATAGAGCTGGTAAAACCATCCTTTAAGTACAGTATCTGTTACCCTGAAAGCCCCATTAGGATACTTATAAGTTGGTTCTGAATTTATGGCGTGGAAGTATTCCTGCCAAGAAAACTCCATGGGCATGAGGTCACAAAGAGTTGGTCAGGACTGTAACGATGACAACAACAAATACATGCAGGTAAGGATATAACTCTATACATTCAATTATAATATAACAGTATGAAAAATACAGTCAGGAGGACAACAATGCACAGGCATCAGGTATTAATAGAATTAGTCCCCTTCCCACACCTCTGAATTATTTCTGTAGATGCACTTGCCTACATATATAATATGCTGCTGTTTTTGTTTTTATTTGTTTTAATCCCTGTGTAGACCACCCTGAGTTCCCGTTTGGGAAATAGGTGCGGTATACAAATTTGAAAATAAATAAATAAATAAATTTGAAATTTTAAGATTAGGGAGAAAGGAAACAACCTTGCAAATTGCCTTTGCAAGTAAACAGCAGGTGCAGGAGATCTGATCTGGTTAAGGACTGTGATGAATGGGTAAAGAGCTTGAAAATGTTGCCTTCTGTTATGGTCCTAATTCAGATCAGGCCTTTGGACCTTTTAATCTGAATTAGCAGAAAAACATCATTGACACAAAGGAGGCCAATGACATGGTGTATGCGAGAGTTTAAACATGCATACAACAAGCCCACACGCTCCTCAGAGGAACAATATTCCACTGGGCTAGTGCAAGCTGCATTTGCCAGTGTCAGTAGCTTTTGGGGTTCAATTAGGGTAAACCCACTAAGTAAATGAGACTTCTTACATCCACAATTAGGAGAGTCACATTAATTCAATAGGTCTAGTCCTGTTGGAGCTAACAGCATGATTTAGCTCTCAGGTGCCAGCCTGTAAAATATTGTTCATATTTAATTATCAAGGCGATCTCAAAATGTAATGTAAAGTTCACAGTTGGAAATTATATTACAATAATAGCCACCTGATGTGCAGGCCTCATATGTCTCTCTCCACGCCAGTGGGGTTAATATTGCAGGTAATAAATCAAAGGGGGAAAATGGGCTTTAGAAATATCTGTGAATTCCACATGAAACAAACTGTAGCCTCCTTTCAAAGGTGATGTCCAAAAAGTAAGATGATGTACATCTTGGCCATCAGAGTTACAGGTAGAGTATGCATATATAAATCTACAGCTGCCAAATCTCATCATGGAATTTTGTATGATGACAATTATATTTTGAAGGTCCAGCTGCTTAATTATTGTGCAAATGGGAACGTCAATTTCCATTTTAAACAAAAGAGTTTATGGTCCTTGAGAAATCTTGGAGATATCTTGCTAGAAAGAAACATAGGAGCTTAATGATTATTTTTTAAAAATGCATCTTGGAAAAGAGAGAGATCCAAAACTTGGTGATTCATAACTTAGGCCAGAAATAGAGATTAAAGACTGAGGGCACAAAAAAGAGCAAATAATGCATGTTCATGTTGCAAAGAGGTAACTGAGGC
Organism: Phrynocephalus guinanensis; assembly: GCA_037367245.1. Lineage (NCBI taxonomy): Eukaryota > Metazoa > Chordata > Lepidosauria > Squamata > Agamidae > Phrynocephalus > Phrynocephalus guinanensis. Next base: position 3,347,428 of record CM074735.1, read on the forward strand.
ATCTTTCCATATGTGTGGAATCAGATTTCAAGGGAATACCAAGCATGCATGTTGAAGACCAATCACAAGAAAATCAAGATAATTTGCATAATCATGGAAGTGAGAGAAGCTTCTTCTATGACAGCTGAACACTCAACTCATTAGTTAAAAATAACCCAATATCAATCATTGGACAACATGTAAGGAGGATGCACCTGCCATACGTAAGGTTTTTAAAAATCCTTTATCTATTGGACTGGTTGAGCAGAATGGCACTTTGCATCGCAGAATGCTAAATGGAGGCAATAGTAAGACCATTATTTAAAAAGCCCTCCTTGCATTCCACAATATTAATAATTGCTGGACAATTTGTAACATAACAACCCTGGGCCAGGTGTTAGAGTGGGTCCTGGCTTCTCAGATTCAACAGTTCCTGGATAAAATGGATTACCTAGATCAATTTCAGCCTGGTTTCAGGCATGGTTGACCTACATCAGGAAATGGACAGGAGGAGTGCCTCTGTTGGCTCTGCTTGACACACAAGAACTTTTGATGCCATTGACTGTGGTATCCTTCTGGCCTATATCTCTGGGATGGGTCTTGCAGAACCTATTCTGTGGTATCTCCAGTCTTTCCTAGAGGAAAGAACTCAGAAGGTGGTGCTTGGAGAATTCTTTTTGACACCATGGCTGCTCTTCTGGAGCAGATTATAAAGCAGTTGCTATCATGAACAAATGCCATAGTTATTAGAAGTCAACATGGATTTGTCAAGGACAAATCCTGACACATTAATCTTAGAGGTGGGCACAAAACAGAAAACCCATGGCTCGGGTTCGCTTGTTTCGGGCCCACCCTTGATTCAGTTCGGGTTGGGTTGTTATGAATTGTTGTTTTAAAAAATCATATGGACCTTAACCAATCCAAACCAGTTCGGGATAACTTACCAGGCAGCAGCAGTAGGGGGGGCAATACTGGCCCTGGTGGCAAGGGCTTTTTGAGGCACTGGACCCAAGCCAGTGCCTGTCAGCTTGGGGCCAGTGCCTCGGGGGTTTTTTTTTCTTCAAGCGTCTGGGTTGGCACTGATTCTTCGCCCCTTTATTTTAGAGCACCAACCCGGCCATCCCTGGGGCCGTGTCGACAACTGTTTTTTAAAATTTATTTATTTTTTACTACGCTGACTGCACGACTCGTGGGGCTGAGTTGGCACTTGTTTTTCTTTTCTTTTTAAGCACTGAAAACACAGCCCTGGGTCTGGGTCAGCATGGATTCTTTTATTATTATTATTTTCTTTTTAAAGAGTTGGGGGGGGTTAAAAGTCCCCAGCTGGGGGCTCTTTTAGCAGCCTCTACAGGCCTATGTTCCCTGACATTACCAGGACTAGAGATGGGCACGACTTAGCGGTATTCCCGTTTCCGTTTCCGTTACTCGGTTCCGTTACTCTACGGAAACGGTAACGGGAATTACTCCCCCAGACTTCGAGCTCGAACCGACGAACGAACAATTTTGGTCTGATTTGTCGTGCTCGTTACTTGCATCGCGAGAAAAAAGTTTTTAAAAGTTAAAAAAACCCGGTTCCCGGCTGAAAAGCAGGCGGGAAAATGCCTGCCGTGCCTCAGGGCACCTACCAGAGGGGTTGTTTCTGGAGGTCCCCGGCCTCCCCCCTCATCCCCCGTCCTCGGCTGCTCTGGTGGGACTCGCCGCAGGCTCGCAGCCAGCAAAAAGCCCAGTCTCGCCGGCCGCCGGCCGCCGCAATTAAAGCGCAAGCAAGCGGCACGGACGGCACAGGAAAAAACTTTTAAACTCTCCCCCCACCCATTCCCGGGCCAAAAAAGCAGGCGGAAAAATGCCTGCTTGACTAAGGGCGCAGGGCACCTACCGGAGGGGTGGTTTCTGGAGGGGGGTCCCGCCTCCCCCCCGTCCTGGGCAGCCGGACTCGCGAGTCGCCATCGCCATGCCATGCGGTGCAGGCGGGGGATCCAAAATGGGGCGGCGAACGCAATATTGTTTTTGAAATCGTGGTCCAAAATCACACAAGCACAACAGAAACACGCGAAAATTTATAAACTGCCAGATTTTTCACAGTAGCAGTGGGTTTTTTCTTGCAACAAAATGTCTCTCCTCTCCTCCTCTGTCCTCCATTGATTTTATTTTATTTTATTTTTTATTTACACCTGCGCAGTGCGCAATGATGGGCTGGCCAAGTGGCCAGCCATGTGGGAGTGGACAACCATGCAAATTTCTGGAGCCATCCCACCAGTCGCATGGCCACTTGGCCATGGAGACTTCTGGGATGTGCCAAAAAGCCCCCTAAAACCTGCCCTAGCCCTAACCCTAACCCTTGACTCCGTCCGTACCCATACGTCACAGACTGTCTTCTTAGTGGGTCAGAGAGGCACCCAGAGGTGCAACCCACTAGCCCACCGTAACCTTACCCGTCACCAGCCTAACCCTAGCTCTTGCACTAAGCCACCTTAAAGCCAGATCTACTTGCTTGCATTGCACTACACGCAGCAAGTACAATTCCCTTCTGTGTGAGACATGGTGGTGCGGGAGCCTTGTGAAGGGCGGGCATGACCCTATCACTCTCACACTGGTCTCACGTCTGCACATTATGTTATGCAATATCCATATGGCTATTGCATAGCATTTTGCAGCAGCAGCAGGTGAGGAAGGGAGACCCCCATGTAGAGGGGTGTCTCTTGGAGCCTGCTTCCCCTTCCTAGTGGCAGGAGGCACCCACGGGTGCCTCCAGGAGCCCTTTCCCTTTATAGCGGGCCAGAGGAGGCACCCACCCCACAGAGGTGCCTCCAGGAGCCCGCTACCCCCCCCAAAAAAACCAGTACTAACGACAACGAAAAAACGAAAAAACGAACCGACTAATTTTTGCGAATTTTCGCGAAAACCGGAAACGACCCAAAATGGGACTGGCCCGACTAACGACAACTCGAAAAATTTTTTTTTCAAGTCGTGCCCATCTCTAACCAGGACGACTGAGGTGATGAGGACAAGGTAGGAGAGGGGTAACAAAAATGAAGTGAACAAAATGGAAATTTCCATTTCATTTCATTTTGTTTTTCATTAATGGGTTGGTTCGTTATTCATTTTGTTAGCTAATGAAACAAATAACAAATAACGAAACAAATTAAAAGTTTATTTTTTGCCCATCTCTAATCTTATATCTCTCTCTGTTTAAAAAAGTTTATAGGACTGTTATAAATGTAATACAGTATATCTTGATTGCTGCAAAGCCTTGGACAACATGCCCCATGATATTCGGATTAGCAGAATATTTGATTAGGTGTTGGCTGGATATGACTCGTGTCTGGTGGATACACAGTTGGTTACAGAATCATAATCAGAGGGTGCTTATCAATGTCTCCTTCTCAAAATGTGAGCAAGTAACAAGTGGGACACCACAAGGCTCAGTCCCAGCACCAATGCTCTTCAACATTTTATGACTTGGATGAGGGATTATTTGGTATACTTGCTAAATTTGCAGATAACAGAAAATTGGGCACAATAGTTAATACCATGAAAGACTGGAACAAATTTCAAAGAGATCTTGATAGGCTTAAACACTGGACTGAAACCAACAGAATGACATTTAATAGGAACAAATGCAGAGATTTACACTATGAAGAAAAAACAGATACAAAGATACAAGATAGGAGATACTTGGGTAGGTAATATTACAAGTGAGAATGAAATCAGAGTACTAGATTAAAACTGAACATGAGCCAACAGTGTTTTGTGGTTACAAAAAAGGCAAATGCTATTTTAGGATGCATTAATGGAAGCATAGTCTCCAAATTCCATGTGGTACAAGTTCTACTCTATTTAGTTCTTCTTAGACCTCATCTAGAGTACTGTGCCCAGTTCTGGACACCGGATTTTGAAACGGACCCACATATGAATTTGCAGCCAGTGGGAACTGTTGTAACAGGGGAGTTATACGCTCCTGTAACCAGCCCCAGTTAACAAACTGGCTGCAGCATTTTGAACCCACTAAAGTTTCCAAACACTTTCCAAAGGAATAGAACATGCATAGTAATTCATCTAAGATGTAACTAGGACATGTGTCATATATAATTCCATCATTTTAACCACACATTTGCAGGAGAAGCATAACTCAGTATATAGACATTTCTGGATGCATCACGATGCGAAAGCATATTCATACCTGACTGAATTGGTCCAATGCACCTTTTAATGTAGAAATGGAAGGATGCTCTTCCTGGCTGCCTGTTGCTGTCTATGAAGATTATGGGTTGACCCCATGGCCTGATGACTTAGGATGAATAATCAGTTGCTAATTTTACACCAATGTTTCCAACTTATTATGATCTGTTTGATCTTTGTTGTCAAGGTAGAGGGCAACCCAAAGACATTTAGTCACAATCCGTGTGTGATATCAGCACTTCATGTAACTATTCCTGACAGCTGTTTATCCAGTCTATTTTTAAAACTTCCAGTGAAAGAGAATCTACAGCTTCCCTGGTGAATTCTTGTCATTGTTCACCTTTTCTGACAGTTTTCTTTAATTAGAATAAATTTAAGCAAACAACTTCAGGTGATTGGCTCAGATCCAGAGAAAGTGTAATCACAATTTTCTTGAGACCCATGCTTTTATAAGGACATATACTATATATGACCTAGTCCATATGTAGAAATCAGATGTGCTCATGTATAAGGAGAGATTTCCATTCGCCTTCAACCAAGGGAGCATAGAATTTCAAGGGATGGCTTTGAGAGCAAATGAGCAGATGCTGCATATTCAATGATGTCATGGCATGTCATTTAATGCATTTCAGTGATATATGATTCACCTTGGATACTGCACTGTTTAATAATACCTAACTTGATTTTTCATCTCAGAAGAAATTAGATATGATTCCCAAATGATCTGCCTTTGGTGTGCTACATCATGGATGCTTCTATTTTCTTCAGAGCAGATCATGTTCCAAATGATAATTCTGAAAATTATGAATCAGAATTGTGCCAAAAATACAAATATGGATGGTGGCCATTTGTCAGCAGCAGTTTAGCATTCCCCTAGCTCCTCTTTGGATTAGCCCAATGGCTGATCAAACATAAGAGATCACAAGTTGAAAAGCGGAGACATGACTGTGATGAGAAGCTATACAGATCTGAATATGACAACGGTACAGACAAGCTATCACAACTGAGAATGAACACTTTGAGAAGAAAATCACTGGAATCAAAAAGCACATTTCCTAATTAGTAATGTTTTTTTGGTGGGTGGAAGGGTGGAACATTAGGCCAGAAGTAGACACTGTTGGATTCTAGTTATTATTGTTTTCATGATGCCTGTAGATCGACTGGTTTATAATCTGCTCCAAAACTTTCCCTGTAGGTCTGTAGTTTCCAGTACTTCTCTTTTGGCCTTTTTAAAGACTGGGACAACATCAGCTCTCTTCCAGTCATCTAGCACTTTACCCATACTCCATGATTTCAAGAATATTGAAATAGACAAAGGGTCTTGAATCACTTCATCCAGTTCCTTCAATATTCCCTATATGCAGCTCATCTGGTCCTTGGGGTTTGAAGTCATTTAAAGAATTAAGATACTACAGTACTAGACTCTTTATCTATCACAAACTGCAATCCTATCCCTCCATTTTCACTTCACGTTTGTCTCTGGACTATAGGTTGTCTTTAGGGAGTAGATGGTAAGGGGAGATAGAGTTGGACATCACCTTCATACTGGTGACTCTGTGCCCCCAAACCGCAGACAACCTCTCCCAGAAGTTTCATGTAGATATTCAGAGAGGGTAGTCATGTTAGCTTTTCAAGAATTACAGACAAAAATAAAAGAAAACCAAACCAAACCAAACCAAACCAAACCAAACCAAAACAAAACAAAACAAAACAAAACAAACAAAACAAAACAAAACAAAACAAAACAAAACAAAACAAAAAAAGACACAAAGCATGTGGCACCTTAAAGACTAACTTTAATGTAATATTTTGTGGACACACCCACTTCTTCAAACATATAGCAGCAGAATGAGGTGTGCATTATAATATGGGCTGGGATATACATTTCATACCAGATATTATTTGGCTGTAGTATATAAATGTGGGAGGTGGATAGGGGAGGGGGAGAGGAGGTGGGGAAAGAAGAGGGGTGAGAGTTGATTAGTAGAGATAGTGGGAAGATTAGGTCAGGGTCTATAGAGCTGTATAGTTTTATAGCTCTGAGGCCAGGATCTGTTTATATGTTGTGTGGTATTATGGCTAGGAGGTAAATTCCATAAGAGATAAAAAACAGATCAGATAAGAGAGGGTGAGTGTGAGTGTGGAAGAGACAGGGGTGGGGAGAATGGGAGTTTTTACCTTAGAGTCCATGAAAAAGTGGCAATGTAGAGTTTTTACCTTAGAGTCCATGAAAAATTGGCAATATGCTAATATTACATTTGATAATGACTCAAGAAACCCCAACTTATGTTCAGTCCCTTATTGTGTGTTCATCATGCATATGAATCTTATTTCAGCTGTTTCCCTTTGTGTTCTTGATCTGTAATGATTCTGTTCCAAAATGGTGACCTTCAAGTCCTTCAAGGCATGCCCAGGTAAACTGAAGTGGTTTGAGACAGGTTTCTGTGTATTGTGGTTTCTTATGTCAAACTTGTGTCCATTGATGCGTTTTCTTAGAGATTGTCCTGTTTGTCCAATGTAGAGTGCAGATGGGCATTGCTGGCAAAAGATGACATAGAGATCACATTAGTTGAGGAGCAGTTTAAGTTGCCCTTGATACTGTATTGGACATTGTTGGGTCCTGTAATTGTGTTGCCAGAATAGATGTGTGGGCAGAGTTGGCATCGGGGTTGGCATCAGGGTTTGTGGCAAGGGTTAGTTCCATTGTCCAGAATGATACCTCAGTCAATGGCATCAAATGCTGCTGGGCATCTACAAAGTCAAGAGGGGTACTCCCCATGTCCATTTCCTGATGTAGGTCATCCTCCAAAATGACCAAAAGCAATATCAGTCCCTCAAGTATGCCTGGAACCAGATTGAAATTGATCTAAATAATCCATCTCATTTAGGAACTGCTGAATTTGAGAAGCCAAGGATCATTCTAACACTTGGCCCTGGAATGGCATATTATAAACTGTCCAGCAATTATTAATATTGTGGTATCCAAGGAGGGCTTTTTAAACAATGGTCTTACTATTGACTCCATTTAACATGCTGGGATGCAAAGAGTCATTCACCACTATTCCTTTCTGCTCAACCAGTCTCTTTCTAATAAAGAGATAAAAGTTTTAAAAACCCTTACCTATGGCAGGTGCATCCTCGTTACATGTCAAATCAATTATTGCTTGCTTGCTTGCTCCCGAGGCTGCAAAAGTATAAATTATTCAGAAGAGACTTACCCTTCTGCTGGCACTCTGGAACCTCACAGCTTTCCTAAGACTGCACAAATGGCAGGACTTGTAACTACATCAGAAGGAACAACCTCACATAAGATGTCATTGGTGTGTAAGATCTGAACGGAGTTGTTAATAATAGGATATTTTGAAAGCCAGAAATTTATAACTAGCACACATCAGAAGTGACTTGATGGCATGTAACATGTTTGGGTTTTTAAATTATCAAACTCTTTTATAATGACAAAATGGGTGGAATGCCTGAGATTATGACAGGATGTAAGCACCAAAGCTCTGCTGGTATTGATGGTTCCCAAGGATAAATCAGAAAATAGGGATTGAACAGCTTAAATGAATGAGCATCTGAAGAATTGTTCTCTATTTTTCTCCTACATATTTTAAAATATTTTTAGAACCCAATACAGAATCATTCCCCCAACACCAATGCCTGTTTTTTCCTGGAAGGTGTTACAAAGTCTCTCCCCCCTCCCCAAGAGTTAGATAATAGGCACCTGACTGATATGGTCAAAAACATCATATTGTCCCATGTCTGGAGCTGATTTCGCATTTGAAGACTTCTGTCAGCAGCCTGATCATGGAAATTCTAAGCAAATCTTTACTGGAAACACTTAAGTTTGGAACAAACACAACTAAGCAGTGTTTTTGTAATGCAGGGATACTTTGAATATGCTTTACAAAACTAAATTCTAATTCCCTGGAGATACATGGTAAAATAGGTGAGTGTCACTTTCTTTAAACTACTGTACTTTTTTGACTCCTCGGAGAAAACCTGTCTTTTGACTCTGTCTCCATGACCTTTCCTTGCCCTATGATCTTCCACACAATACATATTTGGAACTTTCTTGTTGCTAAACTTATTCCACTCATGCTCAGTCTTATAACAAAGTGGAAGTCTTCTCCTTTTGAAAGATCTGTTTTGAGGATCAGTAGTTCATTCCCTGCAGCCTGGATTCCTTTTCAAGGTAAAAAAGTAAATAGGGCCAATCATTCTTTTTCAAAATAAGCAATTTAAATGTATTTGATCTGTTTTTCTGAATGAGGTGTATGAAAAAATGTTTTAACTTTTTATTAAATCATAAGTTGAAATCCCTTTGTCCAAACTTCTGTAAGTGGGTCAGACAATTATCGGTCTGCCTACCCATATGCTGCCAAATTGGGTGAAGATTTGAAGGTCAGCCTCAAAGTTTTGTTTTTTGGGGGTTACCCCATTTTTAGAATGTTGGGGAATGTTGATAGTCTCTGTTGTGTAACCCTGTTGCACAAATCATCACTCTCATGCAGTGGTAATTTAGAATGCTCAATAAGTCTGTTACTTTGCTGTTAATTTGAGAGAAATTGTTCGCATTTGCTCCAACCAAAGGCCAAAACACGAACTTAATGCATAACTTCATGCTTAATACATAAACTAATCTAATTGGAGTTCCATCTGGAGTAGTCATACCAAGTCATAAAGCTTACATAACTGTTGACTTACCATATTCCCATAGATTCAAAATGCATGGTTTTTTTGTTTCTTTTCTTTTCCTTCTCCTTCTCCTTTCCTTCTCCTTTCCTTTCCTTTCCTTTCCTTTCCTTTCCTTTCCTTTCCTTTCCTTTCCTTTCCTTCCTTCTTTCTTTCCTGTTAATTTAATGCAGACTGGATGTAGGGTTGTTACTGAGATAGTAGTACGTAAGGAATGGAAACTTAATAATTCTCTCTCCAGATAGGAACATTGCTGTCCCATGAAATTGCCAACATGTAAGGAAGTGATCCTTATTATGTTGTAAACCACCCAAAGTGGTCAAGGTACCAGATGGGTGATCTAGAAATGTAACAAACAAACAAACAAACAAACAAACAAACAAAAACAAACAAACAAACAAACAAAAGAAGGCAAAGATAGGGAAAAAATCACATTCTGTTTTCTTCTGAACAAGTTTACATGTATACTTTTCTGATCTCCAGTAAGTATCAAGTAAACATATGATTATGAACAACAATCTACTATACTCTATTTACATGACGTGATTAAATAATGGCCAGAATCCTACTGATTGTGCCTGGTTATGCATCTAGCAGTGGAACTGGGATGCACATTGGCACCTCAACAATCAGCTGTAGTCATCTATGGCCAGTTAGTGAAAGCTTCTGCCAAAAAGATTCTTTCCAATGTACATTTTTGTGAATAATTTTGATGCCCAGTAATACCTTGGTTTACGAGTACATTTGAACCCCGACTTATGAGAGTAATCTGTTCCAAGCAAATGCTCATAAGTCAGTTAGCTCATAAGTCGGGGAGTGGTTTCCCATAGGAATGCATTGAAAATAAATTAATAAATTCCGGAGGGATGGATGTCAATGCATTCCTATGGGAAATTGCTTTAACACCTTTCTTTCCCCTAACCCCCCCATGTTCGGGGGGGGGGGGGGGAGAAGGCATGCTTAGATTGGTGGCACAGAACATTTTAAACGAACCACCACTCCCCCCCAACAAGCTTTTCTCCCCTTTCTCCCCTCTAACGAGCCCGATTGGGGGGAGTGCACCATTTTCAAAAGGGCTGTAGCAATCCAGGCAAGCAAAGGTGGCAGATCCAATCTGCCGCTGCCGCTTCCCCAGGCTGCTCGCAAGCATGAGCGAGCCTCCCTTGCACATGCTCAAGCTGGGTGCTAGGGAGACGTGTGCATGGTCAGCATGGATTGCCCTGCAAGCGGGTGCAAGGCCGCTGCCGCTTGTTTGTTCCACAGGCTGGGGGGGGGAGGGCAGACAACACAACAAGTTTTTAAAACTCTTTACTGTTATAAAAAGTTCACTTTAAACACATGTGCACTGCACAGCAACACATTTCATTTTTTAAACATGAGTAACAGAACATTTCATTAAAAAGGATTTTGGAGCCGTGCAACCATTAAAACAAACAAAGTCAAAAGTAGACTATGGGTTCATAGGTTGCTAGTAGAAAAATAAAAAAGTTGCTGAGCTTTCGAGTTTTCATGTAAACATTTCATTCAACTTAAAATCCAGACAGGCACACTGACATTTTCAAATCACCAACACAACAGTTTTGAAGGCACCAAGACATCAAGGCACACGGGACATCCTAACTCTCTGACCACATTAGCAAAACCTCAAGACAGGTTTTGGACCTGATGCAGGTCACTTTAGTGCAGTTTTAAGCACATCAAGACATTGAGGTACACTGGCCACTTTTCAGTGCACTTCTCAGGAACTCTGAAAAGGAACACGTCTCAACTGGAGGCAATATTTTTAAGCATCACACTTTGCACTTTTGGAACAGGAAAAATAACACATGTAGAAAAGTTAAACAACAACAACAAACTTTAAGAATGTAAAAGCATAATTTCTGGGAAGAGGAGGCAGAGGATGACATCTGGGAAGAACAGCAAGGCTGATACACCTGCCTACCTTGCTTGATAAGGAATTAGTCAAGGGTCTGCTGCCTCTGTCTCTTACGGTGCATTGATCGCCAAGGGACAATGATCTCATGACAAATTTATCCCCAAGTTCAAGGAATCTAGCCTGGTTCTCATGGTGGTCACTCAACAAGGTGTGCAGCTCTCACCACAGTTCACAAGCCCTCCTCAAAACTGTAGCAGGCAGCTGTCTTGGTTCATTCTCCACCTCCTCCAGCTGAAAAACCTTGCTCCTCCTCCTGCTACTACAGGGCCAACAAATCCTTGGTGAACAGCTCAATGTTGTCAATCTCCAGCAGCTCAGTCATGTCCACCTCTGAAACCTCCAGGCCCATGGTCTGCCCCAGGGAGACGATCTCCTCTACCACTGCTGGCTCTGTGTGCTGTCCACTGCAGAGACCACACAGTCTGGCCACAAGTTCCTCCAGCATGCATTGAGGTTCCTCTGGCTGACTCCTTCCCACACCATTTTTATGATCTGCAAGCAGCTCACAATGTCAAGTCCAATGCCTGGACATCAGTCATGTCCAGGCATTGTCAGAACAGCTTCCTCATGTAGATTATGAGACCATATCAGGGGTGAAAGTGCAGAACATTTCATTGCACTGCTCAGTCCTACCTACCTCTTGTCCATTCCCCTTCTTTGAAAGACAATGATATTCATGCCACTGGATCTACACTAGAGCATTCTGCCTTTATATAGTCATAGCTATATGATCCAACTCTCACTGTAACAATAAACTCATGTGAAAAAGAGAAACGTAGCTGGCATATTCCTCCACCATGTAGACCTTCCAATAAGGTTCAGGAACATTTAGAATGCATTTATTCTTCTGTAAAGACAGAAGCATGTTTGGTGAGCCAGACACTTTTGGACAACAGACTATAAAAATGCCCCTGTCCTTTTCTAACCTCAGCTATGATTGAGTTTCACATATTATTTTTAATGATGTTTCATAAATTTAATTATAACTAGTAGGGCAACAAAGCTCAAAGAAATCAAAGGTTGCCTAGGACAATTTGTATAACAATCCAGCATCAAAAATAGTATCCATATGTGAATGACCTTATATAAGTGACATATGGTGACTTCAATAAGCAAGTAAGCCACTGCAGATCTAATAATACATCTAGAATGTTTATATCACCCAGCAGCATTCAGCTCAGCTCCTTTGATGGGAGTCAGCTCATATGTTTAGATGTTGGTCTGGCATAATGACTTATGCAAGCTAAGAAATTCAAGTCTCAGCACAGCAACAAACTCAGTAGCTGGTCATAGGCAGATATTTCCCATCTTGTGGACTGTGACAGGAGGAAATAGATTATTGTGTAATGGAGTGAGCACTTAGGACACATCTGAGGAGTTCTTGTTTTTGGCACATACTTGACAGCTGAGGCAACAACTAACTGCAAAAGCACTTTTTATTTTGGAACATGTACAGCCCTTGATTTTACACTCTTCCTTACAAGCTTAAAAAGAACACTTAGTAAACTTTTGCCCTCCTGAAACAGAAGAGGTTGCTCCAATCCCCGAAGTCTTGTTTTTATTTTTAAATTTGTACAATTTACAAACATTCTGATGATGACCTATTTAAATGTTCTGCATTAAACTGCTCTTTTATAATATCACAATTTCAGTTTGGTGGAACTTCCAATATGATTTTTCTGACCTATTTACAAACACTGGGGTAGCTGAGTCAGGTGTTGCTTCATCAACTTTAGAAGAGTGGGGTTACTTACCTGTAAATGTGGCTCTTCAAGTGTGCATCTGTGAATATACATGATTGGTCTTCTTTGTGTGTGTGTGCAGAGATCTTGTCATTTCCAAGCTATTGCAAATGGTAGGACCTCCTCCTCCTCACTGTGCATGCTCCTCCTTTCCCTCACTTGTAATGTCAGTTCCCTGTGTATCCGCTGCTGAAAGAAAGCACAGATGAATGTGAAGGAAGGACGGGTAGTGTGAATTCACAGATGTGCACTCGAAGAACCATAATCACAGAATAAGTAACTCCACTTTCTTTGTGGCATCTGTGAGTACACCTGCTGGGTGATCAGCAAGCTGACTTACTGGAGGTGGGTTGTCACGGCAATGAAGAAGATAAGACTGCCCTTCCAAAGGCTGTGTCAGCTTTGCGAGCTTGTAATAAGTGGCAAACATGGATGGATTGGACCACGTCACAGCTTTGCAGATGTCCACTAGATCTATTCCTCTCAGAAAAGCCATGGAGGAGGTGGCCACTCCTTGCCATAGTGGGCAAGGTGGACTTGTGCTGATTCATAAGCAAGCCTGATGACAGTAAATATCCATTTGGTATCCAGTATGATGAGGAGATGGTAGCATGCAACCATGCACAGAATCTTGGCCTATGACTTCTTATAAATAAAATGTTTTCAGACACTACTGTCATGTTGTTTGTTGGAAAATAAATAAAATCCTGAAAGCTCATTTTGTGAAATTAAAATACAGGGTACTCACTTCAGAAAAAATCACATCACTTGGTGTAGTTTCTACAAGTTACAGTAAGTAGAGCAACATTGTCTCCTTTTTTGAAATAAACAGAGCTCTCTATCCAGTTGCCGAATTTTCTAAGAACTGGATTGTCTTTCATTTTTATGGAGCAGATTAAAATACTGTCCTATAATAGAACAAAAATGTTGTAACCCTAAGCATCTGCCCGTCATTAAATGGACAATTCCTGAATGTAATTACCAATTATAACTTAAAGGCTACAACATATATAAGAGTTAGAGATGGGCACGACCAGGAAAAATGACGTTTCGAGTTTTCGATTGTTGGGACGGGTCCGTTTCGGCTCGTTTCCGTTTGTCGAGGAAATTTTCCAAAAATTTGTCATTTCCGTTTGTCGTTTGTCGTTTGGGTTGGGGTTGGGGTTGGGGTAAGTGGGGTCTGGGAGGCACCTCTCGGGGTGCTTCTCTGATGTCTGACCCACTAAGAAGGGAAGCAAGGGAAGCGTTTCGCGGAGCCGCCACGTACCATACATTTACATTACATTATGTTAGGGTGGGGTGGCAGAGGCACCTCTCTGGGTGCCTCTGACTCAGTAAGAAGGGAAGCATAGTAGCGTACTGACGTACAGATTAGGGAATGGGATAGGGGATAGTGGGCTGTGGGAGGCACCTCTCTGGGTGCCTGGGACCCACTAAGAAGGAAAGTGTACTTGTGTACGGATCTGGGTTAGGGTTGGGGTTAGGGTAAGGGCTAGGCTTAGGGTTACGGTTAAGGTTAGGGTGGGTTAGTGGGCTGCACCTCAGGGTGCATCTGACCCACTAAGAAGGACAGCGTACTGGCGTATGGGTTAGGGTTGGGTTAGGGTTAGGGTTAGGGTTTGTGGGCTTTTAATGCCCTCTCTGGCACACCCAGAAGTCTCAGTCAAAACCTGGCCATGCGATTGGTGGAATGGGTCCAAAAATTTGCAGGGTCCCATCCCATGGCCAGCCCATCATTGTGCATGCGCAGGTGTAAAAAAATAAAAATAAAAATAAAATAAAATAAAATAAATGGAGATGTTTTGTTGCAAGAAAAACCCACTGCTGCTACTATAAAAAATCAGGCATTTAAAATGTCTAATTTTCAAATGTTTCTGTGGTGCTTTGGTGGGTTTTTGGACCACGATTTAAAAATAAATATTGTGGTCGCCATTTTGGATCCCCCCGCACCACATGGCAAATGGAGACGCCGAGGATGCCCCCTCCCAGCCTGGTACCAGCAAGTCTCAGCAAAACCTGGCCATGCGATTGGTGGAATGGCTCCAAAAATTTGCATGGTCCCATCCCATGGCCAGCCCATCATTGCGAATGCGCAGGTGTAAAAAAATAAAAATAAAAATAAAATAAAATAAAATCAATGGAGGCGTTTTATTGCAAGAAAAACCCACTGCTGCTACTATAAAAATCAGGCGTTTAAAATACCTAATTTTCGCATGTTTCTGTGGTGCTTTGGTGGGTTTTTGGACCACGATTTAAAAATAAATATTGCTGTCGCCATTTTGGATCCCCCCCACCGCATGGTAAATGGAGACGACGAGGATGGCCCCCCCAGCCTGGTACCAGCAGCCCAGGACAGGAGAGGGGGGGAGGCCGGGGACCCCCCCAGAAACCAACCCTCGATAGGTGCCCTCACTGAGGCAGGCATATTTTCGCCTGCTTTTATGGCCGGGAATCAGGTTGTTTTTTTAAAACTTTTTTTCTGTGCTGCTTGGCATCGCGCGATCGCCGCAATGCCATGAACGACAACGAAAAATCAGACCCAATTTTTCTTTTTCAGTTTGATTTCGAGTTAGAGCGGAGTAATTCTCGTTACCGTTACCCGTTACGTAACGATAACGAGAACCGAAAACGGAAATGAGAATTTTGCCTAGTCGTGCCCATGTCTAATAAGAGTTATGCTACAAATGTTTCACAGCTATTAGTCAATTAAATATTAAGAAACACCAAGTATGACTCTGTCTCATTTTAGTGATATTCAGCCTTCTGATCTTGATTAAAAGATAGCTGCCAATGAGCATTGAGTCTATATTATAAGATATTATTTTCCTCTGTGAATAATAAATATATTTCTTCCTTTTTTTTCTTTGCTGATATCACAAGTCACAACAATTGAAGCCAATACACTAAATACTATAAACCATGCCTCTGGCCAGGATTAATGGGACTGCTACTTCTACCGAGACGTTTTACTAGTCATATTAAAATTTGTCTGAGCTTTCCTCAGAATTGCTGTAAGGCTGTGGAGGGGAGAGGGTTGCAACAAACATCATTTGCATAAGGAGGGAAAATGTATAGGTATGGTTGGTCTTCTCATCATTTTCTTTTCTTCTAGAAGAGAAGGAAATGCTGGGCTTTGCTCTTCACTGCCAGTCTGCCAAGCTGTAGGATACACCACGGGAAGTTGCTAGCATTGAGTAGTAACTGAAGCAGCAACTGTGGTTGCCTGGAATAAAATGTTAGCAGCGGTGGTAAAACTCCACTTCATTGGGTGGCCCCAGTGTAGCCCCCACCAGCAGTGGGAGACTGCGCATCCCAGGATGGGGGCCTATCAGGGAATACTGGAATTGGTTCAGGAAAAATTGCTCAAGCCCACTGGGGTGGGGGAACGTCTAAAATGTTTCAGTCCAGCCACTGGGCCCATTGAGAAAATAGGCAGCAGCGCCAAAAGCAAGAGCAACTTTGGAGTAATGGTTTCACAACAAGGGAACCCTGCAGTATCTGCCTCTGCCTATTTGGCAGCAGCTGAAACACAGGAGCAGCTCATAGTAGGTACAAAATGTTCATTTTTCATGCCAATTGTTAGCAAGGCAAGTGATCCCCACATCACCCTCTGCTCAGTACTATAGTTGATCAGTATTACTTTTGCACCAGAATGTCAAGGCTTTCCATCAAAGAAGAAGAATTAAATGCAAAAAGAACACACCTTTGAATCAGTGGATTTACCACTGGAATTGAAGGAATGATCTTATTTCAATCAGGTTGAGTTATCCATTTTTTAAAAAAAATAGAACTCATGTTATTACTGGCTCTTTTCAAATTACATTTGCAAACCTTCTCTCCTCATCCTGCATAACCCATTGATTCAACTCTCAACTGATGCTTTATCAATCTCCCTGGGCTTACACTTTATTATGTTTTCTTCTGGAATGGAGGTTGGGAAAAACAAATTTTGTTTCACTTCTTAACTAGAAACTAGAGATGGGCATGACATGATTTTTTTGTTTTGTTTTCATTTTTCATTTCATTACAGAACAAAATGAAAAACAAAGAGCCATTTAAAAATGAAACAATGAAACAAAATGGAAATTTTCATTTTGTTCCATTTCATTTTAGTTTGTTATTTATTTTGACAAGCACTGTTTTATGGTGGCTCCAATCCTTCCTGGTACAAAGAACTCCAAAAGAGGTTCTGGGGGATTTCTGTTTGACACCCTGATACCCTGTGAGAGTTCTCAGGGTTCTCTTTTGTCTATGTTATTTAACATCTATATGAAACTGCTGGGAGAGATTGGAGTTTTGAGGCTTGGTGTCTCCAATATGCAGATGATATCCAACACTACTGCTCCTTGTCACCTAAATCTAAGGAAACTATTTCAAGTCTAGATCAGTGTTTGTCATCAATAATGGACTGATGCATAACCTTAATTCAGACTAGACAAAAGTGTTTCTCGTCAGTCAAAAGGCAGACCAAAGAATACGATATACAGTCTATGATGGATGGGGCTACAGGCTCCTCAAAAAACACAGGCATTGAGGTGCTCTTGAATAGAGATGGGCACGACTTAGCGGTATTCCCGTTTCCGTTTCCGTTACTCGTATCCATTACTCTACGGAAACGGAAATGGGAATTACTCCACCAGAATTCGAGCTCAAACCGACGAACGAACAATTTGGTCTGATTTGTCGCGCTCGTTACTTGCATTGCGCAATGCCAAGCGGCACAGAAAAAAAGTTTTTAAAAGTTAAAAAAAAACCCGATTCCCGGCCCTAAAAGTAGGCGAAAACTGTCTGAGGGCACCTACCAGGCCAGAAGGGTGTTTTATTTGGGGGGGGGGGTTTCCCCGCCCCCCTCTCCTTGGCTATTGCTACTGCTGCGCTGCTGGTACCAGGCTGGGAGGGCGCATCCATTTGCCATGCAGTGCGGGGGATCCAAAATGGCGACCGCAATATTTTTTTTGAAATCGTTGCCCAAAACCCCACCAAAGCACCACAGAAACATGCGGAAATTAGCTATTTTAAATGCTTGAATTTTTACGGTAGCAGCAGTGGGTTTTTCTTGCAAAAAAAAGTCTCCGTTGATTTTATTTTATTTTATTTTATTTTATTTTTTTACACCTGCGCATTCGCAATGATGGGCTCGCCCATGGGAGTGGACCATGCAAAGTTTTGGAGCCATTCCACCAATCGCATGGCCAGGTTTTGCTGACTGTACCAGGCTGGGAGGGCGCATCCATTTGCCATGCAGTGCGGGGGATCCAAAATGGCGACTGCAATTTTTTTTTTGAAATTGTTGCCCAAAACCCCACCAAAGCACCACAGAAACATGTGAAAATTAGCTATTTTAAATGCTTGAATTTTTACAGTAGCAGCAGTGGGTTTTTCTTGCAAAAAAAAGTCTCCGTTGATTTTATTTTATTTTATTTTATTTTTTTACACCTGCGCATTCGCAATAATGGGCTCGCCCATGGGAGTGGACCATGCAAAGTTTTGGAGCCATTCCACCAATCGCATGGCCAGGTTTTGCTGACTGTACCAGGCTGGGAGGGCGCATCCATTTGCCATGCAGTGCGGGGGATCCAAAATGGCGACCGCAATATTTTTTTTGAAATCGTTGCCCAAAACCCCACCAAAGCACCACAGAAACATGCGGAAATTAGCTATTTTAAATGCTTGAATTTTTACAGTAGCAGCAGTGGGTTTTTCTTGCAAAAAAATAGTCTCCGTTGATTTTATTTTATTTTATTTTATTTTATTTTTTTACACCTGCGCATTCGCAATGATGGGCTCGCCCATGGGAGTGGACCATGCAAAGTTTTGGAGCCATTCCACCAATCGCATGGCCAGGTTTTGCTGACTGTACCAGGCTGGGAGGGGCGCATCCATTTGCCATGCAGTGCGGGGGATCCAAAATGGCGACTGCAATTTTTTTTTTGAAATTGTTGCCCAAAACCCCACCAAAGCACCACAGAAACATGTGAAAATTAGCTATTTTAAATGCTTGAATTTTTACAGTAGCAGCAGTGGGTTTTTCTTGCAAAAAAAAGTCTCCGTTGATTTTATTTTATTTTATTTTATTTTTTTACACCTGCGCATTCGCAATAATGGGCTCGCCCATGGGAGTGGACCATGCAAAGTTTTGGAGCCATTCCACCAATCGCATGGCCAGGTTTTGCTGACTGTACCAGGCTGGGAGGGCGCATCCATTTGCCATGCGGTGGGGGGGGGATCCAAAATGGCGACCGCAATATTTTTTTTGAAATCGTTGCCCAAAACCCCACCAAAGCACCACAGAAAGATGCGAAAATTGGCTATTTTAAATGCTTAAATTTTTACAGTAGCAGCAGTGGGTTTTTCTTGCAAAAAAAAGTCTCCGTTGATTTTATTTTATTTTATTTTTTTACACCTGCACATTTGCAATGATGGGCTCGCCCATGGGAGTAGACCATGCAAATTTTCCACCAATCGCATGGCCACTTGGCCAGGTTGACCACAGAGACTTCTGGGATGTGCCAATCGGGCATAAACAGCCCACTAATCGTAGCCCAAACCCGAACCCTAAGCCTAACCCATACGCCAGTACACTGTCCTTCTAAGTGGGTCAGAGAGGCACCCAGAGGTGCACCCCAAAACTCACCCTAACCTCACCCGTAACTAGCCTAACCCTAGCCGTTCTGCTAACCCGTCTTAACCCTAAGCTAGATCTACTTGCATTGCACTACATGCAAGTACGTGAGACACAGCGGGTGCAAAGAGTCTGCCAGTCCGTCACTTGTGGCTCTGGCTGACTCCTGCAGCTCCCTCCAGGAGCCCGCTACCCCCCCCCAAACCAGTACTAACGACAAAAAAAAAAACGAAAAAACGAACCGACTAATTTTTGCAAATTTTCGCGAAAAACGGAAACGAGCCGAAACGGAACCGGCCCGACTAACGACAACTCGAAAAATTTTTTTTTCAAGTCGTGCCCATCTCTACTCTTGAATTCAAATCTGCACCTGGATTCCCAAGTTTGGGCAGTGGCCAAATTGAAACCAGTGTGCCAGAGAGACAGGATCTGGCTACTGTGACACATGCCGTAGTTACATCACTATAAAGTGGGGCTGCCAATAGAATGTGTCAGAAAACTTCAGCAGTACAACATGCAGCAGCCAGATTGCTGACTGGAGCTGGATATAGGAACCACATAAACCCTCTGTTACAGCAGCTCTTCTGGCTGCCAATCCATTTCTTGGTATAATTCAAAGTGCTGCTTTTAAAACCTCATTTAGATTTCAACAGGTTAAAGATCTTAAAGATCTGCTCAGGTGTTAAGAACTTCAGGAGAGGCCTTTCTCTCAGTCCCAACACCTTTGCTTCTCCCAGACTTTGAAAACCCCCCCCCCCAATAGGATGCCAGGACAGACTTTCTTTCTTTGCTGTCCTAGAAGCAGGCGAAGACCTTTCTTTTTAAGGCAAACTTTCCCTCAGTGACTGTGTTCTGGTAATGTATGGATCACAGCTACCCTCCAAAAATTTCCTATGTGCATATGATGCATTTTCAGTTGCATACCTCAATCCCAACTCCTCTATGCAAAGAGTTCTTGTTGTGAAACAGATCCCTTTTCTTTGTTGAGTATCCCTGACTGTTTGTACCTCTTTGTATTCTCAAAGGCTTTCACAACCTGGATCTGATAGCCATTGTGAGTTTTGCAGGCTGTTTGCTGTGTTCTGGAAGTATTTCTTCCTGACACTTTGCCAGATTCTGTGGCTGGCATCTTCAGAGGGCAAGGAGCTCAAGGAACTAGGAGTTTTCTCCGTGCTCTGGTGCAGAAGTACACCGGATATCTTGTAGTTTTGGCCAGGTATATATTGGGACCACAAAGCACAGCATCAAGACTAGAATTAAAGAACATGAAAGACTGCAGAATAAAACAACCTGAAAAATCAGCAGTAGCTGAACACACCCTGAAATAAACTGGATGAAATCCACTTCCAGAACACAGATGTACTGGATAACACTGCCAATCGCTATGTCAGACTACAGAGGGAAGCCACTGAAAGCCACAAACATAAGCACAGTTTCAACAGAAAAGAAGAAAGTCTAAAAATCAACAAAGCCTGGCTCCCAGTAGATATGCAACTCTAGCGCCTTCATAAGAGCAGAAACCTCTCCTTTTCAGGCACTAAACTCATCACAAGGTGGATTCGATAGGCACTGTCCTCTAATCATGTTCAGAGGTTCAGAACACCAGCTAATATAACAGCCGAAAGAGGCTTCTGTTTTCCCCAGCATTGTCCTGCTTTCCAATTTCAATATATATGTGGTCTTAAGCAATCCTGAATCTTAAGTATACATTAAATTTACCAACTATTTCAAAATGAAAAATCCCAGTATCTCAGGCCTGGCATGGAATTACCCCTTAAAATACCATCCCAGATGGATGAACAGACTCCTTTATCAAACTGGACAGGGATGCTGAATTTCAAAAATCTATGCTTTAAAAAACCCATAAAACACTCCTTGAAACGTTGGCCTGCTTTGCAAAATAGGTGGTTTTAGAAGCTGCTATTTTTAAAATTGATGGAGGTGCACTAGAGACAAAATTGAGTGCATCTCTCACTCATGCAGGAAAATGTAAGCTCATCCTACCTGCAATGGTGATGGACTCAAGGAAGCTGTGACGAACTAACTCTTTTCAGATAGGAAGTATATCAATGAACATGTCCCTGGGACTGAAAGGCAAGTGTCTAAATTCTGATGGTGTAGGAGAATTGATAGGGAGAAATGGTTGAGCTTCATCGTGGAGCACAATTAATTGAACAAGCGGGTCTACAGTGAGTAAATGATTCACATGCTTATGTCACATTTTACATTATCCCATCGATTTATATGAAACTGCATAAGGAATCATTTCTGGAGGTATTAAAGTATATTCTACAGTACATTGAATCTAAGTTATAAATGAAACATTTTCACCATGAAAAGCAAATGGAGAAAAAGGTCAAGTTCAACAGAATGTTCAATATGCACACATTATTCAGCCACTGTTCATTGTTTGTCTGCAGTCTTAACAGCAATATTATCTAGTCTTTCCTGCCTACCCTGTTTTTCTCTGCACCATTTTATTTCCAGTGGAACTAGACTAGCAGTAGACAGCATTGGCATCACTCTGATTTAACTTTCTGATATTATCATGACATCAAAGCTGATAGGTTGCATGGTATCATCATGATCATAGTTGCTCAGTCTCAGGCTGAAATTTCAGGGAATTGCTCTGCTTCTCCAGGACTCCATACATGATAATATTTTTTAGGGTGAGCAGAGCTAGAGGAAGACAAAATTTGGCATGTATGTATGCTTGTACCGTTTCTTGCATCCTCTGTGCAATAACCCCAGCGGTTTTATTTTCTCATTTAACCACTGAATGGAAAGATGAAAAGCCAGAGCAATGTGAACTCAGATTGCAAAAATCAGCCACATGGCATGACCATATCAATGCCTCAAGGCAATTTTCTTCTTCTTCTTCTTCTTCTTCTTCTTCTTCTTCTTCTTCTTCTTCTTCTTCTTCTTCTTCTTCTTCTTCTTCTTCTTCTTCTTCTTCTTCTTCTTCTTCTTCTTCTTCTTCTTCTTCTTCTTCTTCTTCTTCTTCTTCTTCAAGAATCAAACTGTGGGAATCACAAAGCTCTGCAACCAGATGCCTAAACACCTGAAAGACATTCTTTGTGACAATTTCTAGATGGA
Source organism: Phrynocephalus guinanensis (assembly GCA_037367245.1). Classification (NCBI taxonomy): domain Eukaryota; kingdom Metazoa; phylum Chordata; class Lepidosauria; order Squamata; family Agamidae; genus Phrynocephalus; species Phrynocephalus guinanensis. The sequence goes on from CM074735.1 coordinate 3,369,677, forward strand.
TCTCACAAGCCAGCTTATTAGATTCAGGCAGTCGTGATATATTCTTCTTGATTCGTGACCATATCCTCCTCCTTCACAGCTCATTCTCTTCCCAACTTACTTCAGCAAGTATTTAGGAACTTAATAGGATGCATAATCTATTTAAAATGTACACAGCAATAATAAAAGTTAAAATAAGTGAAGAGCGAATGAGATAAATGAAAACCTCAAAAGATTGAGCCTTTAAACATATATAAACAAACAAGACAAATTAAATGATGACTAGATGAATGATCAAAGCTTAATACAGTATTATGCAACAACAGATGGAGGTCTTTCCTTGAAATCTGAAGAAATAAGGTCTTTAAAGCAAAAATACTTTTAATATGTATCTGCCTATCTTTATTATGCTACATGGTGCTGCCTTTATTGCTGATGGCTGGGGATAAAAGTCAGTGTAACAGTTAGAGTTTATTTATAGCAGCTGAGGTATATGAGAGACTACTGAGATTACAGATTACAGCACATATGTTGGTCTAGCCTATAGTTTTTATTTTTTTAATGTACAGGGAAGAGCAAGCCTATGGAAGACTCAAATGTCTGATTGCCATTTCAAGCAGTGGCATGATGGTGTGTGCGAGGAATGGTCTAAAATAGGGATCTGAAAGAAGAGCAATACGTCAAACAAATTGGAGTATCCTGCAAAGGAGATCTACATATATGACATCTGTATATTCTGAATCTGTATTGTAGGGTACCCTATTGGATGGTGTTGCATGTACTTCAAAGTATTCTATATTCTGTGTTGTTATTGGTTGATATGGTCATAGGACTAATCAATAAATTTATTTGTTTGTTTGTTTGAAAGAAGAGCATGCATTTTCACATGCTTTGGTTTTCCCACTTTGCAACAATTTCATTGGTCCATTGGCCAGTTATTCAACTTCAAAGGGGGTGACCCCAGATTTTTTTATAGAATTGCTAGGTTATGTGTTTACAAATAGTGATCCCAGGCAGCTAGCAGCATGGAAATTAAAGTGGAGCTTCCTCAAACTCTCCTTTTGAAGCGCCCCAATTTGGAGAGGTTTGGGGTACAGGGAATGGCATTATTGAGGTCCAGAGGGGCTGCAGGGGAAACTTAATTGGAGGAGTGTGGATCGGTGTAATGAGGGGAAGCTGTCAATTAACCCTTAAATTGGTAAAGCACGCCAGACACACTCCTTCCTTCCATTAAACATAAGCATCCCCACCTCCTTTGGAGCTTAATATCTATGCCCCCAGAAACCCTAACTTTTTCAAATTTCAAGAGATTCCCCTAAAATTTCTTGGGGAAGAGAAGCCTGGCATTTGCATGCCTGAGTTCAGTAATTTCCAAAATGTACTCATAATAGCTTTTGCTATTGCTTCCATTTTAAAGCCTAGAGTTGTGTGTTCTTTAAATCTTTTCCTTTCAGAAGCAAGGAGGAGGGGTTTCAGAGCCCTTTACAAATTTCTGGGAACAGGTGAGCAGAGGCTTTTGCTACTGCTTCCATTTTAAAGCCTAGAGTTGTGTGCTCTTTAAATCTTTTCCTTTCAGAAGCTAGGAGGAGGGGTTTCAGAGCCCTTTACAAAATTCTGGGAACACGTGAGCAACTAAAAAAAAAAGGAAACAAGGAATTTTTAAAAAAAATATTTATATAAAAAGAGAAGAGGAGAAAGGCATATACCTTAATAAATTAACAATATTGAGTTATAAGTAACTCACCTTATTTAGTCAAGATGGAGGGTCACGGGGCTGATGTAGTTACTTGTATAATCTGCGGCATGTTTTTTTTTTTTTTTTGCCAAAACAACTGCCAGCTTACACATGCTCAAAGTGTAAGCTAGTAGCCCTCTTAGAGGACAGGGTCAGGCAGCTGGAGGCCTGTGTTTCTAATCTTCGCAAGGTTAGGGAACAGGAGGGTTTTTTGCAGGAAGCAGATAAAAACTTTGCCAACACAGGGGACAGGGGTAATCTCAATCAGGACGAGGGCATTTCACAAATACAGGAGAGAGACACTTGGAAGACTGTCACAGTCAGAAAGGGAAGAACTAGGAAACAGACAGAAAGTTTGCAGTTGCCAAATAGATTCCAACCTCTCTCCCTTATCGACCAGGAGAAGGAACTGCACCAAGAGCAGCCTCAAGACCTTGCACAAAGGAATCTGAACCCTACAGCGCACTAGGAGGCATCTACCAAGCCTCGGAGGAGGCGGGTGGTGGTGGTTGGGGATTCTTTCCTTAGAGGAACAGAAGCGGTCATCTGCAGGCCGGACAAAATGAACAGGGAGGTCTCCTGTCTCCCTGGAACCAAGATTCAGGAAGTAACTGATAGACTGACGAGACTCATCAAGCCCTCTGATTCTAACCCCTTTCTCTTGGTCCATGTAGGAACAAATGATACTTCCAAACGCAGCTTTCAGGATATCGCAGAAGCATACAAAGAAATGGGTAGGAAGGTGAAGGACCTGGGTGGGCAGGTGGTAATCTCATCTCTCCTCCCTGTAGAAGGACGTGGCCCACGAAGGCAAAGAACAATAGTGGAAGTTAACAATTGGCTTCGGAGATGGTGCCGGCAGGAACGATTCGGATTCTTGGACCATGGTTTGCTTTTTCATTCAGATGGGATATTGGGCCAGGATGGGGTGCACCTCACCAATGCTGGTAGGAATCTCTTTGCCAAGAGGATTGCAGTTTTAATAAGGAGAGCTTTAAACTGAGTTTGCAGGGGGAGGGAGAAAATTCTCTTAACGGTGGAGATCCAGAAGGGGGTGTGGAGACTAGCCCAAATGTTGCAATAGGAGCAGGACAAGAAGTAGTGCAGACCATCAGTGCGAGGAAAAACAGGTTAAGCAAAGGACATGTAAGAAGCACACACAGCCTCACATGTCTCTACACCAATGCATAGAGCATGGGGAACAAACAAGAGGAGCTGGAACTCCTAATACAGCAAAATAAATATGACATAATTGGCATCACTGAAACATGGTGGGATGAGACGTATGATTGGAATGTAGTCATTGGAGGGTATAACCTGTTTCAAAGGAATAGGACAAGTAAGAAAGGAGGAGGTGTAGCTTTATATATTAAGGACATTTATACTGCGGAAGAAATACAAGATAAACAGCAGAGGAACCATGTTGAGATTATTTGGGTGAAAAATAGGGGTTAAAAAACCAGGAGGGATGTCACTGTGGGGGTATATTATAGACCCCCAAGCCAGTCGGAGGATTGGGATGATGCCTTCTTTGAGCAGATGGCCACACAGTCGAGAGATGTAGTACTAATGGGAGATTTTAACTATCCTGATATATGCTGGCAACCCAACTCAGCCAAGAATGCAAGGTCTAACAAATTCCTTACTGCCCTTGCAGACAATTTCATGGCCCAGAAGGTAGAGGAGGCAACAAGAGGCAAAACCATTTTAGATCTGGTCATAACCAATAAGGAGGACCTCGTAAATGGGGTCAAAGTGGTGGGATCATTAGGTAAAAGTGACCATGCCCTCTTGGAATTTGTTATACAGTTGGCAGGTGAAGTTAAGCATAGTCAGACAAGAATCCTGGACTTTAAGAAAGTCAATTTTTGTAAACTTAGGGAATTATTGGCAGGGATTCCATGGACCGACACACTGAAAGAGAAGGGAGTCCAAGATGGATGGGAGTTCCTTAAAAGCGAGATATTAAAGGCACAATTTAAAACTGTTCCAACAAGAAGAAAATATAGGAGAGGTCTAAAGAAACCGCAATGGTTTACTAAAGAACTTTCAACTCAGCTAACTATAAAGAAAAACAAGTACAAGGAATGGAAAAATGGGAAATGCACCAAAGAGGAATATAAGCAAACAGCTAATATATGCAGGGGGATGGTAAAAAAAGCTAAAGCGCAAAACGAACTTAGACTGGCCAGAGACATTAAAGATAATAAAAAGGGTTTCTTTAGTTATATCCGGAGGAAAAGGAAAAATAAGGAAATGATAGGCTCTCTGCGTGGCGATAATAACCAGTTACTAACAGGAGACAAGGCAGAACTATTCAACACCTTCTTTGTCTCAGTTTTCTCCAAAAAGGAAGAAAGAGATCTGCTGGGACAAAGAGTAGATGAGGTAGGATGGAAATTGCAACATAGAATAGGTAGAGAGCTGGTACAGGAACACCTGGAAACATTACATGAATTTAAGTGTCCTGGGCCAGATGAATTACACCCAAGGATATTAAAAGAACTGGCAGAAGTAATTTCAGAACCATTGGCAATAATCTTTGAAAAGTCCTGGAGAACAGGGGAAGTCCCCATTGATTGGAGGAGGGCTAATGTTGTCCCTATCTTCAAAAAGGAGAAAAAGAGGACTCAAATAATTACCGCCCAGTCAGCTTGACTTCAATTCCTGGAAAGATCCTAGAGCAGATTATTAAACAGTCAGTCTGCAATTATTTAACAAACAATGCTGTCATTACAAGAAGTCAACACAGGTTTCTTAAAAACAAGTCATGCCAGACTAATTTGATCTCTTTCTTTGATAAAAATTACAGGCCTAGTGGATGAGGGGAATGCTGTGGATATTGTTTATCTGGACTTTAGTAAGGCCTTCAATAAGGTTCCCCATGGAACGGCTTAGGGAACTGGGAATGTTTAGCCTCTCTAAAAGAAGACTGAGAGGGGATATGATAGCTATGTTTAAATATTTAAATGGTTGTTATTTTGAAGAGGGAACAGGTTTGTTTTCCATGGCTTCAGAGACTAGGACTCGGGGCAATGGTTTCAAACTACAGGAAAAGAGATTCCATTTGAACATTAGGAAGAACTTCATGACAGTTAGAGCTATTCGGCAGTGGAATATGCTGCCGCGGAGGGTGGTTGAGTCTCCTTCTTTGGAGGTTTTTAAGCAGAGGCTGGATGGCCATCTGTCGGAAATATTGTGATGGGGGTTCCTGCATGGCAATGGGTTGGACTAGATGGCCCTTGAGGTCTCTTCCAACTCTATGATTCTATGATTCTATGATTCTTTGATTCAAAGGGCTGGAAACCAAGCCCTATGAAGAGAGACTGAAAGAACTGGGCATGTTTAGCCTAGACTAGAGAAAAGAAGAATTGCATGTGATTTGCTAGCACTTTTCAAATATTTGAAGGGCTGTTATGAAGGGGAGGGTCAGGATTAGTTCTTGATTATGCCAGAGGGCAGGACACAGAACATCCTAACTGTTAGAGTAGTATGAGAACAGAACCAGTTACCTCAAGAGGCAGTGAGTGCTCCAACACTGGAGGCATTCAAAAGAAATTTTGAAAACTGCCTAGCAGATATCCTTTGACTTGTACTCTTGCATAGAGCAGGAGTTGGTCTCTGCTAGAGATGGGCACGACTTGAAAAAAAAATTTCTCGAGTTGTCGTTAGTCGGGCCAGTCCCATTTCGGGTCGTTTCCGGTTTCGCGAAAATTCGCAAAAATTAGTCGGTTTGTTTTTTCGTTTTTTCGTTGTCGTTAGTACTGGGTTTTTTGGGGGGGTAGCGGGCTCCTGGAGGCACCTCTGTGGGGTGGGTGCCTCCTCTGGCCCGCTATAAAGGGAAAGTGGGCTCCTGGAGGCACCCGTGGGTGCCTCCTGCCACTAGGAAGGGGAAGCAGGCTCCAAGAGACACCCCTCTACATGGGGGTCTCCCTTCCTCACCTGCTGCTGCTGCAAAATGCTATGCAATAGCCATATGGATATTGCATAACATAATGTGCAGACAGTGAGACCAGTGTGAGAGGGATAGGGTCATACCCGCCCTTCACAAGGCTCTGGCACCACCATGTCTCACACAGAAGGGAATTGTACTTGCTGCGTGTAGTGCAATGCAAGCAAGTAGATCTGGCTTTAAGGTGGCTTAGTGCAAGAGCTAGGGTTAGGCTAGTGACGGGTAAGGTTACGGTGGGCTAGTGGGTTGCACCTCTGGGTGCCTCTCTGACCCACTAAGAAGACAGTCTGTGACGTATGGGTACGGAGTCAAGGGTTAGGGTTAGGACTAGGGCAGGTTTTAGGGGGCTTTTTGGCACATCCCAGAAGTCTCCATGGCCAAGTGGCCATGCGACTGGTGGGATGGCTCCAGAAATTTGCATGGTTGTCCACTCCCACATGGCTGGCCACTTGGCCAGCCCATCATTGCGCACTGCGCAGGTGTAAATAAAATAAAATAAAATAAAATCAATGGAGGACAGAGGAGGAGAGGAGAGACATTTTGTTGCAAGAAAAAACCCACTGCTACTGTGAAAAATCTGGCAGTTTATAAATTTTCGCGTGTTTCTGTTGTGCTTGTGTGTTTTTGGACCATGATTTCAAAAACAATATTGCGTTCGCCACCCCATTTTGGATCCCCCGCCCGCACCGCATGGCATGGCGTTGGCGACTCGCGAGTCCGGCTGCCCAGGACGGGGGGGAGGCGGGACCCCCCCTCCAGAAACCACCCCTCCGGTAGGTGCCCTGCGCCCTTAGTCAAGCAGGCATTTTTCCGCCTACTTTTTTGGCCCGGGAATGGGTGGGGGGAGAGTTTAAAAGTTTTTTCCTGTGCCGTCCGTGCCGCTTGCTTGCGCTTTAATTGCGGCGGCTGGCAGCCGGCGAGACTGGGCTTTTTGCTGGCTGCGAGCCTGCGGCGAGTCCCACCAGAGCAGCCGAGGACGGGGGATGAGGGGGGAGGCCGGGGACCTCCAGAAACAACCCCTCTGGTAGGTGCCCTGAGGCACGGCAGGCATTTTCCCGCCTGCTTTTCGGCCGGGAACCGGGTTTTTTTAACTTTTAAAAACTTTTTTTCTGTGCCGCGTGTGGCATCGCGCGATCTCGCGATGCAAGTAACGAGCATGACAAATCAGACCAAAATTGTTCGTTCGTCGGTTCGAGCTCGAAGTCTGGGGGAGTAATTCCCGTTACCGTTTCCGTAGAGTAACGGAACCGAGTAACGGAAACGGAAACGGGAATACCGCTAAGTCGTGCCCATCTCTAGTCTCTGCACACTTACAGGCCCCTTCCAATTTCACTATTATATGATTCTAACAGCAGATGATAGGGCTATATCAGGTATGAGGGTGGCATAACACTCCTATAATTTTTAAAAATAATTTTAAAAAACAGATATGACATTACATTTAATGCTTTCAAAAATTAAATTTCCACACCACTTGCAATATTTGAGCTTATTATAATACTGTCATTTTTTGAGATCTGATACATAATTGATTTCACTGCCACCACACACAAAGAGAGAGAGAGACATGGAAGAGGACAGGGAAAGGTCAAATTGCTTTTCAACTTCAAGATTTTAATGTCTGAATTGAAATCAGTTTGTGTGGGGTTTGGTATTTCAATATCTCGTTTGCTAATCCCTTCAAGTGGTATTGAAATGGGGGTTAAGCAAGAGGCTGTACATTTCTTGGATTAGTTGCTTTCTCATAATCTGGTGGTGGTGCTTATGGAGTTTACACACAGCCCAGGACCACTTCCTCTATTGCGTCCCACATTTATCAAATCCCAGTTTAATATCAGGAACAAGCTAATTTCTATCCAACTCGTTTACTTGAAATAACTATTTACTTTCTCTCGGGGCTACAAGAAGATAATAGAAAGTGTTACCAGTGGGGAATGAGCAATTGAATCCAGTTACACATTCAAAAGAGTGTCTGCAACTCTGAGAAAAGAGATGTATAATTATCGGTATATTGTACATATATATGTTGTGCATACATTTCAATATTACAGGCAGGAAAAAGTTCAACAATTTTGCCTAGTCTCATAATACACTTTTAGATCTCTATTTTTAGCACCTATTATGTAGACCTGCATTTTAAGCATGCCATTTTCATAATCACTTGCATTACATGTCTAACCTCCGTAACTGCCCAAGGGCAGAGGATATATATCCAGTAAAGAAAAAATAATTTGGCCTCAGTGACTCTATTGTAGGCCATATAAACTATTCACTCAGAGAGAATCAGCAGTGTCCTTAAAAGAGAAGAGGAGGAGGAGGAGGCAGCTTCTATCCTGCCTTTCTCTCCCTGTAGCATTCAATCTGTGCTAATACAGGGAAGGGAGGGCAGGATAGAAACCTCCATCACCTCCTCTTCCCTGGGACTTCCCTGGGTTCACTGCCACCACCGCTTATATCTGGGCTGGGTGAGGATCAATGTGTCTCTGTTTTGCTCACCAGTTTGGTGGGCAGAGCAGGGACCCCTTGATCTTTGCCCAGTCTGAGCGGCTTGCAAGGGAAGTGGTGGTGGCGGTGATCTCCTCCTGCTGCTTCTTACCTTTGAGCTGGGCGAAGATCATTTGGTGAATCGCTTCCCTTGCAGGCTGCTCAGGCTGGGCAAAGATCAGTGAGTCCCTCCTCTGCCCACCAATTTGGTGGACAGAGCAGGGACCCATTTGTCCTCACCCAGCCTGGGCTGTTCCCTTGCAAACAACCCAGACTGGGCAAGGATCAATGGTACTTTGTAAGACAAACTAAACCCATAGGGAAAAATTCATCTGATGGTTTTTTCCTATTCCCGGAAATTTTATTTGTCTTATGAGTTTTTCATCTTATGGGGCATTAGTTTTATGAGGTACCATTGGATAAGTAGTCCTTACCTAGGAATCATTTATCTGGAATTATAATAAGGAAACAGATATGGGTATATGCATTCCCTCTACATGTGTTTCTTGTGGGATTCAGAATCATTTCACCTTTTGAATGTCCCTGCTTTTCATGACCACACATGCAATTTAATGGTGTTAGTAGGTCATAGGTCAAGAGCAGGGCATGTGCAATGTGGGATATGAAAAATTCCAGGTCAAAGGGGGCCCTGCTGTTAACCAGAATGAAGAAGTCCCTTCATGCACCAGATGCTGACAGGAAGGCGGTGTAGAAGAGAGCTGAAGCTTGGTTCTGCTAAACTAGCTTGCTGTCCTCATGTGAGATAGAGGGACGAAGGAAGAGTTCCCTGGTGGTTCACTTGGCTCTTATACATGAAGGGAATGAAGCAACCCTCTTGTTCTTTGCTTGGGGCAGCCACCAGCCCTGGTACAACTTATCTGGTGAAAAGCCTTGACTTCTCAAGGTTGGGAAGGAGGATATTCTGTAAGACGTTAAGAAGACCAAACCAGGGGGGGAAACTGACCCACGTCACTCTGCATTCTGTTTTCAGTGATTAAAAGAGGCATGCTTATTACTAACAACAGGCACCAAGGCCTCCATTTCATATTGTTAAAAACCAGGGAATTGACCATTTTGGATTAAGGCAGTATATCTCAAGCACAAAATCTGCTTTAGCTCTGATTTGCTGCACATTAACCTCTATCCCTGATGCCATATGGAGCCATTTCAAAACCTCTTTCTGAAGGCTCATATGGCTTGTTGAAGTTTTGTTTTGTTTTTAAAATATAATACAATCTTCTTTGGAGGGGCTTGTGCATATTAAAATGTTCAGAGTGGCTACTCTGCTTCCAACCTGTTCTCCCATTTGAAAATTCAAGAAGGGGTGACATCTGTGTTTAGCCATTGCACCAGCCCAGTTCCACCGCCTGCCTCAATGAGCAATTTATTTCACAATCATACATATACCATTAAGTCCATATCTGGACTGCTATAGCTAATCCTCTACTAATCAGGCTGCATAATGGAGATGTACATTTCCCTTTCATTATTAGAGTTTAGATTTTGCAAATGGTGAGGCAGAGGAGTATTAAGTCTGGGGGTGGCGACAGGGATGGTGTTATCCTCATATCACATTTACTTCTTAATTTTCGTCCTAGTAGCAGCTCCTTTGCACTGTTCCTTCACACTGAAGTAGGTGGTGCTCTGGGTGGCTATTCAGGGTGTACTCCATAGTTCAGAAAGACTGAACAGAACATCTGGTTCCAACTACTAGGTGGTAATAATTTGGTTTCAATTGGCTTCACCTACTGGGCAGATTAAATTGCATTCCTCATTCTCTGATGGGGGCTTGTCACATTTCTGTATTACCTTTTTCTCAGATGAATAGGAACTTTCAATAGTAGTTTCAAAAGAAGACAATAGGGAAGGTAAATGCAGATTATTTGGTAAATCCAGTGAATAAGTATCATGGGTGGAATTTGAAGCCATAACCTTTAAACTCACCTTTAAGCTATAGATTTGTGATTCTCATATATGGGTCCCCCCCCCCCCGCATCATCCACAAAACACTGTAGCTTGAGTAAGACTGTGTTAGGTTAAAAACTGGGTGCTTGTTCAATTTTAACAGTTCAATAAAGGTATCCCCGGCCCTTGCCTTTGTTGCCTCTAAATGCAGTAATTGCATCTGTTAATTCACACAATTCTATGATTCTATGATTCTATGATTCTATGAATTCTAAAATGCTCCATTATGTTGTAGTCAAACTACATCAGGGCAATTTCAATACCTCCTTGGTGACAAGTTGTTGACCCTGGTTTAATTGTCAGTGGGCATCTACAGCATACACACAATTTTCTGCCTTACTGGCTCAAAAAAAGTTATCATGCTGTCAGATTGAAGCTGACAGCATGGAGAACTCACCTATAATGAAAAGGTAAAAGAAACTCACCACCAGACATGATTTCAAATAAAGTTGAGAGAGTTTGCACAATCTGCAAAATCAATTCAAGAGCCATATGCCATATGTACCAACAAGACATAATATTGTGTTTCCTGCTATTTGTTCATCAAAAGGGCTTGTGCCAATGCTTTTGGAGAGAACATGTACTGGCATTGGTGGCTAATCAGCCAAATGAACCCTACCCATTCATTTCTTTAGACTAGAGATGGGCACGAATCAAAAAAATTGCATTTCGTTTGTCGTTTGTCGTTTGGAGGGTCCGTTTTGGTTCAGTTCCGTTTTTCATGAATTTTTGCAAAAAAAAAAACATTTTCGTTTTCATTTGTTTCATTACGATTTCATTACCATTTATTTTATTTTTTGTGATTTTTAAAAGGATTTTAAGCAATTCACTCATATTGCAGTAACGGAAACGAAATGCACGACAAAATTTCCGGTGTTTCTGTTCGTTTCGTTTCATTTTAGAGACAAAATTCATTTGTCATTTTGTTACGTAATGAAATGAAAAAACGAAAACGGAAATGAAAAATTGTTCGTTTCGTGCCCATCTCTACTTTAGACACCCAATAGTAAAGAAATATTTAGAAGTCCTGAACAATTTATATCCAGACATTAAGCATCCGCCACTGCTCATGAATGCCCCCTTTGTTCCCATGACAAGTGCTGATTTGTGCAGAGCCGTAATTGGGGTCAGGGGAGGCAGCACTGGATAAGGGGTGCCCAAATGACAAAATAGAATTTGTACTTTGTACTCTTCTGTAGCCCCCCGCCCCTCTTGGAGTGGGGGTAGGGACACAGAATACATGCTTGCCACAGGTGACCCAGACCCTAGTTGTGGGCCTAGATCTGATAACATACAAAACAACCTCTTTTGTGGTAATGTCAGCTAGAGCAAGTGAAATATGTATGCCGCAACATGATGCACATTTTTTGCAGTTTCACAGAGATAAAGTGATTCTCTTTCCAGATGCTTCATTTTTGCCAAAGGTGGTTTCAGACTTGAATTCTTTCAACAATCTTTCCTACTCAAGATGTGGACCAAGAGAAATCTTTGCAAACATCAGATGCTCCTAGAGCTCTGTTTTTCTATAAGACAGGAACCATAGCCTTCAATCAGATTGATAGGATTTTATGTGCTATCAGTGTGACATAGAAAGCACAACTGAGTTCATCACAATATGTACCACACGCATTGTGAATGTAATTGCTTTAGCATATCAACTAGTAAGAACCAGTCAAGGCCCAGTACACTGAATGAAGGAGTATTCCATGAAGACAATTTCAGAGGAGTGCCATTGCAAGGCATATGTAAGGATGCAGCATGGTCCCACATAATGACATTTGTCAACTGGATTTCAGGGCAAAGCTTCTTTCAGTCAGCCTATTGCATTGTTTTGGCATGACAATCCTCCAGTCGGTAAGTTAACTTGTTAGTCACTCAATTGTGCAAATCACAAAAACTACAAAGAAGAAGAATGGTTTATTTACCTGTTGTTATAATTCATCCAGTGACTAGCTTTGAAATCACACAACCCGCCCAATCTCCCCCCTCTCTCACACACATCAGTTGGACATTTTCAGTGGCAGATAGAGGGGAAATGAGGAGCAGCTGTTGGTTTGGAGAGCATGAAGAGCAGCTAGGACAGGCCTGTCCAACAGGTAGACTGGGGGCTACCAGTAGCCCGTGAAGGGTTCAAAAGTAGCCCGCCAGCCATCAATAAAAAATGTGAGGGGATAAGTTCTCTACCTCTACCTCCCTCCACCCCAAGGACCACCACTGCCCCAACAAAGCTCTGGGTCTGCCAGCCCACTGTCTCAGCTGAGCAGGGCAGTTCAAGGGCCATGGCACAGTCCCCTGCTCTCCCTACCAGCCAGATGATCGGCATGCCACTGTCTCATGACCAATTGAGTTGTTGGTGCAGAGTGGAGGAAGGGGAGTGGAGGGGACTGTGAGGGGTGGGGTCATGGGCGTGCCCACCTCCTTTGTGTGGTGATGTCCCCCTCTTCTCCCCCCCCTGGATAATTCCTTCCTCCCATCCTCCCATCCTCCTCCTCCTCCTCCTCCTCCCTCCCACCCCCACAGCTGCCTCAAAAAGACTGTGACCTGCCACTCCTCCTGTTCCCCTTCTGAGCCATTCCTTCCTCCTTGTGCCGCTGTGGTGATGTTATTGCCAGCTGCTGGCTTGGCCCATCCCAGCTGCACAGAGAACATGGCAGAAGTGAGTGAGAGCTATGGGCGGTGGCAGCAGTGGCAGTGAGGGGGCTGGAAGTGAGAAGGGGGAAAACAAGAGGAGAAGTAGAGGCAAGTCAGGCCCCAGGTGGGTAGGGAGGGAAAATGCACCTTTAAAAAAAAAGTCTTCCAGCATCCCGGGCAAGGGGAAGGGGTGATCTGTACAAGCATACATGCGCCTCCCTTGCACCCGTCCACACCGACTCGAGCGAGTGTAAGGGAAGTGTGTGCATGGTCACCCTTACCATAGAAAAATGCATTGAAATATGTTCCCTCCAGAAAGGATTAATTGATTTTCAATGCATTCCTATGGGAAACCACTGTTCTACTTACAATTTTTTTTACTAATGAGCATATGCTCAGAACAGATAAAATTCATAAGTAGAGGTTTTAGTGTAATAGCCCTCAGGCACTTTCTTCTGGAAACAGTAGACCTCCGCCTGTTCAAAGTTGGACAGTCCTGCACTAGGAGACATTCAGCTCTAATATTCCCAAAAAATGCCCGTGCAGTTGCAGAAAGATTTCTCTTAGAGGCCTAAGGCAGCCTTTTCCATCAGCTGAGAGACTGGGGCCAAACTGGGGTGGCAGGGTGCACCACCTAATCAGTCTTCTTTCCTTCATTTATTAAACCTCTTGGCCAGACTATAGCCAAAGATCCACAGGAGAGTTGGCCCATGCTGCCACCATTGCTAGGGGAGTGGATTGAGACTAAATTATAGGTTGTGTTATTTCCAAGTACCCTTTACCTCTTCAATTGGTCTTTCCCATATTTCTTATTCATTTTAATTTTCATAAATTTAAACATTACCAGAGGGAGAAAGATTAAAGCAACAATCGCTTTGTTCAGTCACCTCCCACCATTTCATGGTTCAGGTACTGTGGTCCCACTACATCAAGGGATTGCAGTTCCTGCACCTTGGGGCCACCTGTAGGGCGGCGGCGGGGGGGATCGCATAACCACGGGCCGCTCCCTGCCCCCTCCGAGAAGCCTCGGAGCCATGCGAGGGAGTGGCAGGGGGTGATCGCATCACCTCGTGCTGCCCCCGGGCCCCTTCAAGAAGCCTCGGAGCCACGGGGGGGGGGGGGAGCGATTGCATCACCTTGCGCTGCCCCCGGGCTCCTCCGAGAAACCTCGGAGCTGCGTGTGGGGGTGGCAGGGGCCGATGTGATCGCCCTGCACCACCCCTCGGCCCCTCGGCTTCACGGAGGAGCATGGGGCGGCGGCATTGGGTGCTGCTCCGCAATCGCCATTGAAATGCATTGAGGCAATGCATTTCAATGGAGAAATTTTCCCCATTGGAATGCATTGAGCCAATGTATTCCAAAGGGGAAAATTATCTGGGATGGTGGTGGGAGGTCAGATTCCCCCTGCTGCCACCGGCGCGCACGGCCCCAAGGCTTCTCGGACAGGTGCGTGCCAGCGGGATCTTATCCCCCCTGCCCCCCAGGCCCCACCTGACCCGCTTCCGCCTATCACGGATTTTGAAGCATTGCAGGTCAGGTGGGTCCCTAACCCCTGCGATAGGCGGGGGGTTACTGTAGCATTTTTCACTTTGTTAATTTCATTTCAAATCTCTGAAAGAAAAAAAACTAAAAATTAAAATAAAATGTAAAGTTGATATCAAACTAAAGGGTAGAACGTATTAGTTGATACTTATAATAATAACCCTCTTTTTTCTCTTCCCTCAAAAGAATTATTTCACTTTCAATGAATTTTATATCAGTGAATTCACTGTTATTGATATAAAGCTTTAACTTTCTATCATCAAAAATTGTTTATTTCTTTTTGCAGTTTTGGTGATCATTGTGGAAAAATAGTCAAAATATTTAATTTGTTGGTCAGACCTAAACCCAATGGCTGTAGGTGTAAATTATGCTGTGGATCTCTGGTGGTTTTGTCAGCTGTGGCCATGCCATGGCTCTTTTGGAGGAATTAATAGTTTCCCATTTTCTCACCACCAGGCTGTGGGGCTCCTTAGGGATCCCCTTCATCCTAGGAGGCCCTCAGAGGCCACATAACAGAGCATTTAGTGGAAGATTTAAAGCCAGACAATCATGGCTAGTGGTCCCATTTCCACCACAAGGATTGGCAGAGGCCTTTGTATATCTTTGAACTACTCTCTCTCCTATAAAGCAGTTCCTGAAGATAACCCAGGATGAATGGGAACCCTAGGGATCCCTGTAGCCTGGCAGTGTAGTTGAGGGAGGGGACGGTGATGTACATCACACACACACACACACACACACACACACACACACACACACACACACACACACACACACACACACACACACACACACACACACACGGGGTCTCCACTCAATGCCACCACCAGATTAACTGGACACTTGTATATAATTAAGAGAGTCAGACACCAGGTTTTATAGTTTTAAAATAAAATATTGAAATGTTTATTAGTTCACAAACAGATGTTCAGTATTATGATAGCTTTAGCCAATGTTAACGTTTTGTGTTGCAATCATGGATCCTTATAATACGTCTGTGAAGATTCTCAGTCATCCAGGTGCGTTTATCTGGGAGTTGAGTCATGGCTACTGGACTTCTTTTTTGAGAGATAGAAACGTTTCGCTGTTCATCCAAACAGCTTCATCGGTCTGAATGCAGCTGGTGCAAACCCTGACCCTTATAGGCAGCTTTGATCTCTAGTCACCCTGGCCTCACTTAGGCTCATCAGATGAACTAAATAGGCTCGTTAGGGAGACAATGGTATCCTTATCCTTGAGGTGAACCATGGCTTAAGGTGCTGAAACCTATCAAGAAAGGGTCGTTAATGGGTCGTTAGCTGTGGCCTTGGTGGTAAAGGCTTTTTGATTTGTCTTGGTAGTGTGGAAAGCACAGCTTGATAAGTAGCAGATAAACTATGCCGGAGGCCACCACCTCTGTTGAGGGAGGGATTTTCAATGCTCACATGAATGGCCTCCCTTACTCCTCTTTCAAACCACCTATCTTCTTTGTCTAATATGTGTACATCCTCATCTTTGAAAGAGTGCCCTTTCTCCTTCAAATGGAGGTGTACTGCTGATTCTGGACCTGAGCTGTTACCCCTCCTGTGTTGGGCCATCCTTCTGTTTAATGGCTGTTTGGTTTCCCCAATGTAGAGCAAGCAAGGAATCCCCCTCAGACCTATTGTCAGCAGTATAAATTCAGTGACTTATAACATCGCAAAATACCTGGCAACTATCCTAGCCCCACTGGTTGGACACACGGACCACCACGTACACAACTCAGAAGAGTTTGTTTCTAAAGTCAGGGAGCTCAAACTGGATACAGAGGAAACCATGGTATCCTTTGATGTCACATCGCTCTTTACAAGCATCCCCACCACTGATGCCCTAACGATGGTAAAGAGAAGACTAAGAGAAGACAGCACCCTCACCTCCAGATGCCGACTCAACCCAGACCAGATATGCCTGCTCCTGGACCTGTGTCTGAATACCACATATTTCATGTACAGAGGGGACTTCTACAGACAGAAGCATGGTTGTGCCATGGGTTCTCCAGTGTCACCAATTGTTGCAAACCTATACATGGAAGAAGTGGAGAAGAAAGCACTCAACACCTTCCCAGGGACAACACCATCTCACTGGTTCAGGTATGTAGATGATACCTGGGTGAAAATCAAGACTCGGGAAGTACAGGCCTTTACAGACCACATCAATGCAGTGGACCCTAATATTAGGTTCACTAGAGAAGACACCCAAGACAACAGGCTGGCTTTCCTGGATTGTGCAGTCATCATCAGACCTGACCATGGCCTGGAAGTAGAAGTTTACAGGAAACCCACCCACACAGATCAATACTTACTGTTCGACTCCCACCATCCATTACAGCACAAACTAGGAGTCATCAGGACCCTAAGCCACAGAGCAGAGAGCATCCCCACCTTCACAGAAGCCAAGAAGAAGGAAGACAGGCACCTGAAGACAGCACTTAAGGCCTGTGGATATCCCAGGTGGGCCTTCAACAAAGCAGTGGGCCATCCCAGAAGAACAAGGGATCAGTCTGAGAACCAGACCCAGCGGAAGAACCTGGTCATTCCTTACATGGCTGGAGTGTCAGAGAAGCTTAAAAGGATTTTTGGCAAACACCACATCCCTGTTTATTTCAAACCCACAAACACACTAAGGCAGAGACTTGTCCACCCAAAGGATCCGGTACCCAACCATAAAAGGAGCAATATAGTATATGCGGTCCAATGCAGTGAGGAGTGTTCAGACCTCTACATTGGGGAAACCAAACAGCCATTAAACAGAAGGATGGCCCAACATAGGAGGGGTAACAGCTCAGGTCCAGAATCAGCAGTACACCTCCATTTGAAGGAGAAAGGGCACTCTTTCAAAGATGAGGATGTACACATATTAGACAAAGAAGAGAGGTGGTTTGAAAGAGGAGTAAGGGAGGCCATTCATGTGAGCATTGAAAATCCCTCCCTCAACAGAGGTGGTGGCCTCCGGCATAGTTTATCTGCTACTTATCAAGCTGTGCTTTCCACACTACCAAGACAAATCAAAAAGCCTTTACCACCAAGGCCACAGCTAACGACCCATTAACGACCCTTTCTTGATAGGTTTCAGCACCTTAAGCCATGGTTCACCTCAAGGCTAAGGATACCATTGTCTCCCTAACGAGCCTATTTAGTTCATCTGATGAGCCTAAGTGAGGCCAGGGTGACTAGAGGTCAAAGCTGCCTATAAGGGTCAGGGTTTGCACCAGCTGCATTCAGACCGATGAAGCTGTTTGGATGAACAGCGAAACGTTTCTATCTCTCAAAAAAGAAGTCCAGTAGCCATGACTCAACTCCCAGATCCTTATAATAATGCATTTCTTTTATGTCAGACCCTTTTCAGTGGTAGGATCTCACACCTGACCAACTGACAAACCACCCTGACTCTCTGATAACTGATCTTCAACTCCTTTCAACTGAACTGAACTCAGCTGCTCTCAGCTGAACTCTCCATCACCCCTCAAGTTTCCCTATATAACCTTCTTAGCCCCTCCCACCAGCTTGGTGATTGGGTATTCAAAACAAACTAATAAATATCAAACCATGCCCTTTTCATCACAGAGGCACTTTAATTTCACAAAACATCTGTCACATGGCTATAGCTGACTGCATCACTGGAAAATTGTATTTCCAGTGGATTCTGGCCTTTACTTTCATCCATTACTAGCTCTTATAATTCATGTTTATGGGAGACTGGAAACTCACATAAGCCATTATTTAAAGTATATTCTGAGTTTTCCATCTGTGCAACCACAGAGTTGGGCATGCTAGAAAGGTGGAGGGGAAGTGTTCTTCCTCTTTTGACGTCTTTGAACATGAAGTTGCCATACAGGCTTTGGGTCCTTAGAAGCTGCAGTACAAAATAGTGCTCAGGGCTGGGCAGGTTCTTGATGGAAAGATCAGTCATGCTGGAACCTGACCAAGATCAAGGTCCTGTCCCAAGAACAGAGATCTTTAACCCTCCTCCTGCAATATGTTCTGCTTAAACTCCCCCACCCCACCCCCACCCCTACATACTCACCTCTGGTGCTGCTCTTCTTGCATAGATGTTGTCAATGCAATTGCTTTTTTTCCCATGGGTTTCAAAGTATGGGGATGTGTTTCAAAGTATTTCGGTAGCATTGCATGTAGTTTAACGCCAAACATTCTTGGTTGGGAAGAAATACTTTCAGCTGCAGGGCGCTTTTCTTTGCCAGAAAGAAGCCAGTTACTGATTTTTCCATTTTACCAACATTTCCATGTTCTATGCCATGGAGATAATGTCACATATTTTTCTTCTTTCCACCTCCCCTCCCCCCACCCCCAACTGCCACTCTGTGCAACTAAGAATGACTGGATAATTGAGAATCAATAAAAGCCCACTCAAATACCTTGTCTGAGAAACACAATATAAACTGTTACACACGTTCAGCTCAGCAGATGTAGATTTTTTTTCCTGAACTGTTTCTGTTTCCATTCAATTTTTCATCATACCAGCATTTTTCCCTTGGCATATTTTAAGATTTATATTTGTTCTAGGATACAGTTCCTAAAAGCACATCTGCATAGTGTTACAGGACTTTATCATGTATATTGTGAATTACCCCTTACTTGCAAGTTGTGATGGTTCCTCATTGATAACTTACATATTCTTTGCAGGCAGACATAATTTGAAAATGTCACTGTCAGCTGGGAATTGGTTCCAAGTACAAAATGCAGCATGTGAAGTAGGCTTCTGACTGTAGATGCTTAAAATGCTTTCCACGAGCTTTTGAGCATTCTTTTTGAATTCTGATCAACTGCTCTTGAAAGACTGTTTATATTACTCCCTTAAGGTATGTCTTTTACTTTTTGGGGCTGTGCTTCAACAAGTAACTTAAGGCCATTCACTCTAAGTATCTGCACACATGACACTAGTTCTGCATCCTGATGTCCACACAAGTCAGGGATGAAACTAATGTTAACAGAGCCAAAGCAGGACAAAAAAAGAGTCTTGCTTCACAGGGATATTATACTGGGGGTATATTTTTGCTTTGCTTCCTTCCAGTTTGATGCAGTACAGGTTCCATTCCTGTATCGTATTACTTTGTTATATGCTGATCTGTACAATTTGTGGATGGATATCAGTTGATTAAGATTTTGTTTTGTTTTGTTGTTGTTGATTGTTTCCCTACCACACCCCATAATCTCCACCCCTCCTTGAACTATGAAATGGTAAAAAGAGGGATGGAATAAAGGAAATTGAACTAGTTGGGAAGAGGAGAGGAGAAGACAGATAAAAAAGTGAGACACTCTGAACTGGGTTCATCAAGGAGCAGTTCTGGATATGTGTGGCTAGGCAGTACTGGGACAAAACACTTCAATCAGCAATAAGTACCATTTCTATATGTGGACAGAAATATCTGGATGTCCTATTCAAATGCTCTCTCCAAGCCTCCAGTGTCAGATGTCAAGAAAACTTTTGCATCACAATTGTGCAAAATAGGGGGTTCTTGCATGGCAGGGGGTTGGACTGGATGGCCCTTGAGGTCTCTTCCAACTCTATGATTCTATCATTCTGTGATTCTATAAACTCTGTCTGGAATTAGCATGCAGTTAAGGAAACATACAGTAAACACCAAGGGAGAGTGATGTACAACCCATCCAGTGCTACTTGATGCATTGAGGACCAACATTATATTTGTCTACATCTTTTTGTTTTGCAATACGAATTAAGGGTTCTTTTAAACAACACCTTTCTACCCTTTCTAACTCATCACTCTGCACCTTAGTTTGGGATATTTACATAGGGTTGTGTGTTTTTAATTTAAGAAACGAGGCATATGAGAGGAGTTTTAGGAAAACCCTGATCTGGTTGTGCTTGATTGTTTTAGAGTCTCTTTCATGCACATCTGCATGAGGAGGAAGGAGGGTGGGTACAACTGGGGTAATTTCTCTCAATCCCACCCTCCTCTGCCAAGGCTATGCACAAATATCAGCTTCTGAAATATGTAATAAACATCTTTCCAAATTCAACAAGAAAACCTACCAAGTTGTGATGAGAAGAAAAGTTATATTGTGAGACGACAAACCAGATTAGCCTCTTTACTACTTGTTTGACGTAATTTGCACAAATTAATTTGATGCATAATGTGTTAAATACATAGCAATTTTAAAAGCTGCTATTTGATGATTAAACAAAATGACATTATGGAGTTGAATATTTGTCACCATTTCATTACTTTCAGGGTTAATAGTTTTGGAATCTTAACCTCTCATGCTGTATTTTAGTAGGTTTGGCTGGGAGAGATCTTTCTGAGCTGGGCTGACTGTCAATCAATCCAGCAATGCCAAGTGTCTCCCCCCCCCTTTAGTGTGCTGGCAGTTAGTATGCAGTTAGTGCTGTTAGTGTGCAGGTATATTATTATTTTATTTATTTAATGTATTTTTATCCCACCTATCTAGCAGAATGACCACTCTAGTTAGAATGTAGCCTCCAGGACTCTATTGGGAGCAGGTTGTTAGTTTGTTGATGTTTCCAATATTTCCATGATTAGGAGCCATGTCTACCTAACCATAAATGATTCCCAACAGAATTGGAGATTTCTATCTATCTATCTATCTATCTATCTATCTATCTATCTATCTATCTATCTATCTATCTATCTATCTATCTATCTATCTATCTATCTATCTTGTAGTGGAATCTATTGAATTTTCTTCCATGCTACAGAACCTAATACAATTTTTGCAAATTTCCAACGCACATAGTTTTACCAATTCCTCAGCTATTGTATGCGGCTCACCCCCACCCACCCTGGCCACCTGATAACAAAGCCTTCCGAATGGCTGAAAAATCAAATTTTATAATAGTACCACTGGTACGAAATTGTGCCTTAGACTTCTTCATGTGAAGTACGTGTCCTGCAACTTCGCCATCATGCTGATTGCTGAACTGTTTGTAACAACTTTTTTGAGACTGGAGTTTGAAAATATCTTGCAGCATAAAATGCATCATGTTCTTTGCTACCATCTTTCTCTCTTCTACAAGTGAATCCATAAGCAACATAACTGTCTTCCACTGATGTCTTTTCAACATGGCAAGGGTTACTTCACAGATTAATTTAAAGATCTGTTTTAAATAAATTATAAAATATGTATAACAAAATTAATTATAATTCTTACACAAAACAAACAAAAATAATGTTCATTTGTGAGTCAGCCTGCTTTGTTAATGTTTGTATATGATGAAGTGCATGATTTCACGAAGTTCTTGTGGTATTAGTGAGTGCATGAGCAGTGACAAACATTGAGTGGGAAGTAGTGGGGATCACATTATTGTATCATCTGGTCATAGCATTTGCTCATAAGTACATATGTATGTAACAGACATCAACTTCAAGTACATAGTACAGATGAGTCAAAATCATATTGAGACAGCTTTAAATTTTATATTGTAAATCTAGAAGTTAAAAAAAAACCCAATTCATTCAATTATCATCACTAGAAATGTTTTTTTATCTATCTATCTATCTATCTATCTATCTATCTATCTATCTATCTATCTATCTATCTATCTATCTATCTATCTATCTATCTATCTTGTAGTGGAATCTATTGAATTTTCTTCCATGCTACAGAACCTAATACAATTTTTGCAAATTTCCAACGCACATAGTTTTACCAATTCCTCAGCTATTGTATGCGGCTCACCCCCACCCACCCTGGCCACCTGATAACAAAGCCTTCCGAATGGCTGAAAAATCAAATTTTATAATAGTACCACTGGTACGAAATTGTGCCTTAGACTTCTTCATGTGAAGTACGTGTCCTGCAACTTCGCCATCATGCTGATTGCTGAACTGTTTGTAACAACTTTTTTGAGACTGGAGTTTGAAAATATCTTGCAGCATAAAATGCATCATGTTCTTTGCTACCATCTTTCTCTCTTCTACAAGTGAATCCATAAGCAACATAACTGTCTTCCACTGATGTCTTTTCAACATGGCAAGGGTTACTTCACAGATTAATTTAAAGATCTGTTTTAAATAAATTATAAAATATGTGTAACAAAATTAATTATAATTCTTACACAAAACAAACAAAAATAATGTTCATTTGTGAGTCAGCCTGCTTTGTTAATGTTTGTATATGATGAAGTGCATGATTTCACGAAGTTCTTGTGGTATTAGTGAGTGCATGAGCAGTGACAAACATTGAGTGGGAAGTAGTGGGGATCACATTATTGTATCATCTGGTCATAGCATTTGCTCATAAGTACATATGTATGTAACAGACATCAACTTCAAGTACATAGTACAGATGAGTCAAAATCATATTGAGACAGCTTTAAATTTTATATTGTAACTCTAGAAGTTAAAAAAAAAACCAATTCATTCAATTATCATCACTAGAAATGTTTTTATGTACCCTCAAGGGTATTTTTTTATTCAGCTTAAATGTCACCAACACTACCAGAAGGTGTCTGGGCAGCTTACAATATTTTAAAATTCAAGAAAATACAATTAAAATACAATACCCTAAAAGTTGCCATCAGTACCCACAATATATTGTTTCAATTAAAATATTCTGTTAACAGCAAAGTTTTGACCTGGTGCTGAAACACCATTAGCATCAGCGCCAGTCAAATCTCATTCAGGAAGGCATTACCTACTCTGGGGGCAGATGCCAAAAAGGCCTTTTGTCTCCAAACCATTCCTCTTACCTCCTTGAGGGATGGCTCTTTCAGGACGGCCCCTTGGCTAGATTTTAACTGTCAGGTAGGTGCATATGGAATGAACCACAATGGATATGTAACCTATTAAAAATTAAAATAAGCCAAACAGGTGGTAATGTTATAGTTATTTATTATTGTTGTTTATGTTTTAAGCAGCCTTAGATCCCAGCCACTGGAGATAATGGCAAATAAATTAATAATCAATATTATGTTGCTATAGTTGATCTTATCATTGCACTAACTCCTCCTACATAGAAAGAAAGAATCTGCTACTCTCCCAGAAGTCATATACATTCCTTTCCCCCTTGACATCAAAAGAGAAAATGTGGTCTTCTTCTATCGCAAACATAAAAATCACTATAGGAGATGAGGCACAAATAGACAAAGGTCTTATGATGTTGCAGAACTGCTGCTCTTTTAAATAGAAATTGCATTTTCAAAGGGAATGGTTTCATGCACTTCAGTGTCTCCATTGTTCTGTGAGGGAAAAGATGATTTGTTATTAGGATATGCAGCCAAACTCATTTATCACAAGTGATTTCGCTGTAGAAATCTGTTCAATAGAGATACTTTGTTTTATATTACAAGTATAATTTTCCGAAAGTATTGAGAAATCAATGTATTCCTTATTTAAAGAAGAAAAAGTATACCTAATTGATAGTGTGTCACTAGAGAACCCTGAAGAAGCAGCAGAAAATGTGTGTGTTGGGCGACAAATTGAAAATCACTACTGAGAAGAGGGGAGGAGGAGGAGGAGGAGGAGGAGGAGGAAAAAGAGAAAGGGTTGCTGAAAAGACAATTATTTTGTCTGTGTTGCAGCAACTCAATAACTGTAGAAAGGAAAAGAACAACAGTAAATATAATATAAAAACTAGACATGGGCACGACCAGAAAAAAATGACGTTTCGAGTTTTCGTTTGTCGGAATGGGACCATTTCGGGTCGTTTCCGTTTGTCGCAAAATTTTTCAAAAATTTGTCGTTTCGTTTGCCGTTTGTCGTTTCCACCGCGATTTAGCGCGATTTGACTTCCCAGAGTATAGGGGCGTCCCGCAATCAGGGCCGGCGCTAGGTGTTTTTGCGCTCTAGACGGCAGGCAGGGCGGGGGACAGGTGGTAGTGGGGAGGTGCGGGTGGGCGGTGGCTGCAGGCGGGCGAGTGGGCAGGTGGCGGCGCGGGCCGCAGGCGGATGGCGGCGTGGGCGGACGGGCGAGTGGGCAGTTAGGATATCACTTAGGATAGAGGTTCTGTTCTTGGCTTGCACCCCAAATGTGTGTGCGTGCAAGCAAATTGAAGTTGGGAAAATAGAAAATAAATGATGTTATATAATATATTTTTAAAATAAATCCACACCTCCCACTCCCAGTCGAACCTCCCCCTTTATCCAATATCAGAAAAAAAGTCCTCACAAACTGCTGGAGAAGAAATAAAGAATAAACTGCTATTCCCTTCAGCAGACAAAGCTGCAGGGAATCAAAGAAATTATTTTCTAAATTCAATTCCCTCCCTCCCTGCCTAACCTAAATCCTAAACCCTCCAGCCTCCCTCCTCAATCTCGATCGGATCACTCCAGCACCAGCAGCCAGCCCTCCTCCCTCAACCACATCCATACACCCGCCTGTGATTTCTGGAAGGTGCCTCGGCTTTTTATGCCCTCCGAGACATCCAGAAGTGTCAGTCAAAACCCTGGCGATGCCATTGGTGGAATGGTTCAAACAATTTGCGTGGTCCCATCCCATGCCCAGCCCAAATGGGCAGGTCTAAAAAAATAAAAAATAAAATAAAATAAAATAAAATCAATACGACGTTTTATTGCTATAAAAAACCCACCGCTGCTACTATTAAAATTCAGGCATTTAAAATAAATAAATTTCACATGCTTCTGTGGTGATTTGGTGTGTTTTTTGACCACGATTTCAAAAGAAAAATTGTGGTCGCCATTTTGGATCCCCCCACCACCACATGGCATGGTGAGACGACGAGGATGACCCCCCCCCCCAGCCTGGTAATAAAAAATGAAGAAGCTGATGCCAAAAGTGTCCAGAATTAAAACCCCTATATGTTTTGAGCACTTTTGTATTAAGGCATAAGCAATATAACTGTTTGTAAATCATGATTAATGATATATCAGATATTGGAATGAGTTAGGCATTCATACATATCTGATATATCATTAATCATGATATTAAAGAGTGCATCTCTTTCACTCTCTTCCATTTCCCCATGTGTAATCCTTGAAGGCCATATTTTGAATGCCATATTATCAACTGTTGCTACCAAGAGTGAAAACAGTTTTTACAGAAATTATGGTAAAGCAGTAGTCATCCAATATATTTTGCATGAGAACAGTAAAAAGATTCTACAAGGAAAATAGAAAAATGAGGGGGCAAATAAAAAAATTATAACTATGGCATGGGACCTGAAATCAGCACAAAATTTGCCGCAGATGAAGCAGAAAGTCTGTTCCTGCTTTCTGCCAAATGTGGGGACATTTTGGCCAAAGGGTTTTCACAGTATGACTAAAAAATAAAAAAACCCTCCTGTCTGTCCCCTACCTCCCAGGACAGGCAAGTTATTTTTTTTCTATATCACATAGAAATGATTGATACTGTATACTATAGGGCAGTGTTGGCGAACCTATTTCACAGGTGCCAAAGGCGGCAGTCGGAGCCCTTTCTGTGGGCACTCAACATCGCCCCTTCACAGCCACCTGTGTTCAGGTAAAATGGCTGTATTGGCACTTTGCAAAAAAAAAAATTAGTGGGTTTTGAATTGCAGTTTGGGCACTCGGTCTCTAAAAGGTTCCCCATCACTTGTATAGGGCAACGTTGGTGAACCTATGGCACAGGTGCCAAAGGCGGCACTCGGAGCCCTTTCTGTGGGCACTCAACATCGCCCCTTCACAGCCACCTGTGTTCAGGTAAAATGGCTGTATTGGCACTTTGCAAAAAAAATTAGTGGGTTTTGAATTGCAGTTTGGGCACTCGGTCTCTAAAAGGTTCGCCATCACTGCTATAGGGTTTCTTATATCCACCATAGAAACCCTGAGTCCCCCAGAATGTGGCATTGTAATGGGGTAGAAACATGGATCCAACATACAGATCCTCATGGATTCACATGATTTTTACTAGGATGATCCCCAAATCATGAACAACCAAATCTTGGTTTATGAGTGCCTTGGTCTATGAGTGTTTTGCAAGATGAGCAAACATTTCTCATCAATTTTGCCTTGGTCAATAAGCAGTGTCTTTCAATACAAGCACTGGAGCAGGTCACATGATCACAAGTGAGACAATGGTGGCTTTCTCTCTCTACCCCTGCTGGATTGTGGCTGATTCTCTGGAATCTCAGGCAAGCCTGAAAAGCAGAGGGAAAAGAGAGGAAGGGAGGCCTCCCTTGCACCAACCACGAAGGCTTTCAAAGGAGAGTGCAGGTTAGGGTTTTATTTTTCTTTATATTTATGTAGTATTTTCATTTAATTTGTTTTCAACATCCTTTCTGATTTTTTCAAACCATTTCTAGTCATGGGGCAGCTAGTCAAGCATGTATATGGCTACAAATTGCACATTATTATTATCACATTAAAAACAGAGTAAAATCCATTTGTTAGTCCCAAGCAGAGCAGATTCTGAAGCCAAGTGCCTAAACCATGGTGTGGACGTAGACTTCTAGCCAACTTCTTTTGTGAGTTTTGGCATTTTGTGTCTCCACTATGTAGTCTATGGGATTCCAGAACATATCATCTGAGTTTCCATTAAATTCATATGGACAAATCTGCTTTGTATGTAAGAGTGCTTTGGTTTACAAGCATATTTCCATAATGGATTATGATTGTAAACCAAGGTATTACTGTACTCATAAACCAAAATATTACTGTAGTTCTATCGCTATTCATTCTACATTGTTGATTTCATTGTTTCTAGTGCTTTTCAAATTTTTCTTCACTTTCTAGAACTGCATATTCTTCATCATAGGATTCCTCTTCAAAGGAGTCTCTCATCCTTTTCTTTCTTCTGTATAAGTCTTCAGTGTACTATTTCCACCTTCTCATTATTTTCTCTTGGTCAGATAGTGTGCTTTGCTGTTGGTCATTCAACACTCCTTATCTAATCTTTCTTTCTGATTTCTCAAAGAGATCTCTTCTTTATATCATTTTGTTATTATCTTCTCTTTCTTTGCATTGGTTATTGTATTACAATGATACCTCAACTTACAAGTGCTTCAGTAACTGAGGAATGTGACTTATGAGCGGAAATCATTGGAAATTGATTTCCAAAAAAACTCAAGTTATGAGTGGAAATCAATTTCCAATGATCACCCAGCGGGCAATTTTAATAGTTGGGGGGGGGGGGGAGCCTGCAATCAAAATTTACTCACCTTGGGGCTCCAAAGCAGCCTGGGTTTCCTTCCCAAAGCAATTTTACGGAACCCCCTGAAATCTGAAAATATTTGCGGAGGGGGGGTCAGAGGACTGAGTTTTGAAGCTCTAAGGGGGGTCCAGGTACTTAATTAGCAATGTGTACGAGAGTGTGGAGGAAATTAAGGAGTTAATACCATAGAGTAAACTCCCTAATTGCCTCCATGCTCCCAGCACATTTTGCCAGTTAAGTACCCAGACCACCTTTAAAGCTTCAAAACTCAGTCCTCTGACCCACAAATTGTTCCAGATATCAGGGGGGTTCCCTAAAATTGGAAGGAAGCCCTGCTACTTTGGAGCCCCAAGGTAAGTAAATTTTGATTGCAGGTCTTTTGCCCTAGCTACTCCACTGCTCCACTGGAGCCTTTTCAAAATCACTTGCCCGGAACAGCAAGCCTCTTGGTGTTTGGGGTGGGTGATTTTTAAAAGGGTTCCAGCGGAGCCTTGGGATGGGTGCATATTTGCAAACCCCGGATGGTTGGGAAGGGAAGCGGTAGTGGTGCAAAGCCATCACTGCTTCCCCTCCAAACCACCCAGGCTGTGTGAAGAACAATGGGTCCATGCTCTGCTCACTAATTTTGTGAGCAGAGCACACACCCATTGATCTTCACGCTGCCCCAGCACCTTGGAAAGGAGCAAGTAGGTGGGGGGGAGTGAAGGAGGCAGAGATCTCTCCTCCTCCTCCTCCTCCTCCTCCTCCTCCTCCTCCTCCTTGGTTGCTTTAATCTCTTTTGCAGAGTTCGAAGAAACCCAGAAGGAGGAGGAGGAGGAGGAGGAGGAGGAGGAGGAGGAGGAGGAGGAGGAGGAGGAGATCTCTGCCTCCATCACCTTCCCACTTCTTCCTTGCTTCCCTTGCAAGGTGCCCTGCCTGAAGTTGCATCATTCCCAGGAAACGTGTCCGGTAGAGATGGGCACGACCAGAATTTTTTTTTTCAAGTTGTCGTTTTTCGGGACGGGTCTGTTTCGGGTCATTTCCGTTTTTCACGAAATTTTTCAAAAATTTGTCATTTCATCGAGTCGTTTGTCGTTTGTCGTTACCGCCGCAATTTAGCGCGACTTGACTTCCCAGAGCATGGGGTTAGGGGGTAAGGGCTAGGCTTAGGGTAACGGTTAAGGTTAGGGTGGGTTAGTGGGCTGTACCTCTGGGTGCCTCTGGCCCACTAAGAACACAGTGTACTGGCTTATGGGTTAGGGTTAGGGTTAGGATTAGGATTAGGGTTGGTGGGCTTTTTATGCCCTCTCTGGCACATCCAGAAGTCTCAGCAAAACCTGGCCATGCGATTGGTGGAATGGCTCCAAAATTTGCATGGTCCCATCCCATGGCCAGCCCATCATTGCACGTGCGCAGGTGTAAAAAAATAAAAATAAAATAAAATAAAATAAAATCAATGGAGAGGTTTTGTTGCAAGAAAAACCCACTGCTGCTACTGTAAAAATTCAAGCATTTAAAATAGCTAATTTTTGCATGTTTCTGTGGTGCTTTGGTGGGTTTTTGGACCACGATTTCAAAAAAAAATTGCGGTTGCCATTTTGGATCCCCCCGCACCACATGTCAAATGGAGACGCCGAGGATGCCCCCTCCCAGCCCGGTACCAGCAGCCCAGGACAGGAGGGGGGGAAGGCTGGAGTGGGGACCCCCCCCAGAAACCACCCCTCTGGTAGGTGCCCTCAGGCAGGCATATTTTCGCCTCCTTTTTTGGCCGGGAATCTGGGTTTTTTTTATTTCTAAAACTTTTTTCTGTGCCGCTTGGCATCGCACGATCGCCGTGCGATGCCAGGAACGACAACGACAAATCAGACCCAATTTTTCTTTTTTCGGTTCGAGTTCAAGTTCTGGGGGAGTAATTGTCGTTACCGTTTCCGTTGCGTAACAGAAACGAGTAACGGAAATGGAAACGAGAATTTCGCCAAGTCGTGCCCATGTCTAGTGTCCGGGCTTCTCCCTCAACCACCAGCAGCTGAAGTCTGCTTTCCACACACACCCTTGAGCCAATTTTCACAGGTCCCACCTGTCAAAGTCAGCTGTCTGGTGAGGCTGCAGAAAGCAGCCTTCAGCTGCCCTTGATTGAGGAGGGTTGGGACACCCTTCCCATAGGAATGCATTCAAATCCTCTGAAACAGATTAATTGATTTTCAATGCATTCCTATGGGAAATTGCTGTTCAACTTCCAAGGATGCACTCAGAATGGATTAAACTTGTAAGTTGAGGTTCCACTGTACTTCTCATCTCTTCTTGGCAGCAGCTGAGAAATCGTATTCAGGATTCTGACCCTATTTCTGTTACCTTTTACTTTTACTTTTCAACTTACTTCACTATTGCAAGTGTTTCTTCTGTCATCTATCTAGGTTGGGTTTTTTTTTCTTTTTTACTACAGGAATTTTCTGTTTGCATACTTCCTTTGCAATATCTTTGGTTTCAAGACACAGTTATTCTGGTTCATGGTCAATTGAATTTAGCAATGCTAATCTCTTCTTTATGTGGGCTTTAAAT